>WNWU01000041.1:8948066-8988629 GCA_012654045.1 Ptyas mucosa | reverse complement strand
GCACAAGCACGAAGCCGAAGACACCAGCCTGAAGATGACAAGTGGGACCTTGTCAAAACGTCGCCAAGACACTCTCAATCTTACATGGGAAAAGACCCGAATACACCAAAACTTGCATGTATGTATGTATGTGTGTGTGTGTGTATATATATATATATCATATAAATATATAAAACTACATTAAAAAATATTACAATCAACATTTCATGGAGTTTTTGTTTGGTAGTTATTTTTTGTAGAAATATGTATTCTTCATATAAGACATGTAATGACTCCAGCCAATTTTTTCCCCTCCATTCTTGTATTTTTCCTCTCTCTGTTCCATTAATCTGTACTGGAGAATTTTTTATACCCTTAAAAAAATTACACTTTGGAGCTAGAACTAGAATTATATTTCCCAATGATAATTGGATATGACCTAAAGTAGGGAAATTCGTGTTTAGGAGAGGTTGAGGCCACAATTTGGATAAAGGGAATATTGTGTGATGCTGTTATGTTACCAAAAGGTAGTGCTATTTTTAGGCTGATTTTGGGTAGAAAAAAAGTGAGAAGCCTTTTCCCCACCCTGAATTTGCTTTCACAACTCTCCTAAAATAGTTTACAATTATCACACCTGCCAAATTATGTCAGGGTGATCTGGGGATGCTGGTGGGTCATTTGAAGCATACAGGTTTACAGTGTATCACTCTCAACCTAAAAGTAGTTTTTGGAATTCGGGACCAAAATTTCATCTGAGCTCAACTTAAGGATCTAGTACAGTGTTTCTCAAACTTGGTGACTTTAAGATCGTTGGGAGTTGAAGTCCAAACATTTTAAAGTTGCCAAGGTTGAGAACACTGCTCTACAGTAGTAGGATGACATGTTTTATATTAGAATTGCTCAAGGCTTATGTAAAAAACCTAATCTTGCAAAGCCTTAGCTAGTTAGTAAAGTACGTGGAACAGATATTAATATGTGATTTGTTGAGTTTAAATATTTTTATTAGATGTGGAAAGATGAAAATGGAAAACCCATTCTAAACAAACAAGTCTTATGTAAATGCTGTATTCATGTTTTGTTATATAAATAGATTGTTAACATTTAAGTTACTTTAGGTCATAGTGGGAAACTAAAAGAAAATTAAACATGCAGTCTAGTGTCAGCAGCCCAGATATCTCAAAAGACATTCGCCTGGAGTTCCTATTGGTAAAATGTTTGTTTAAACATAGAAATGGGGAGTTCTTCAGGTTATTCTCAAACTGATGGGAAAATAAGTATCCTTCAAACTTCATAGTACCAGGTGTTTGCAAAGTTCAGAATATACATTTTCAGTATTGACTTATAAACCAATGTCATGGAACTGAAAAGCACAGAAACTAGAAGGGAGATGTTGTAAAACAGAATTACGTGAACCTCTGATGCATTTTGCATGCCACATCTTTAAGTGATTAGCTGAGTTTATCTATTTCTTCTGAATAGGCGCAACTGTTGTTGAATTAATACTTCAAATCTGTGTAATATATAGCATAACTTGTTTATGTATTCACTTGTAGCATCTCTACAATCTTATTCACCTGGACCTGTCCTACAATAAACTTTCAACATTAGAAGGAATTCATACAAAAATTGGAAATATCAAAACACTGAATTTAGCAGGGAATCACCTGGAAAGACTTTCTGGACTCAACAAACTCTATTCTTTAGTTAACCTGGATCTTAGTAACAATAAAGTGGACCAGGTACTGTGGGAATCATGTATTTGTTTACTCAGAACTAGTCATGCTATACTCAGTGTGCCTAAGATTCCAAGCTTCAATCTGCTACGGTAATATTCTTAGTTAATTACACTTTCAATTAATATTCTTAGAAGTCTGTTTGAAATGTACATGTTAGAATTGACTTCTATTGCATCATTTTATCTGGTTTCCGATATTTTAGAAGACCATTTTGACTTCTCTTTTTTAAAAGGAAATGTTTTAACTCTTTTTATGTAGCAGAAATAATTTTTTTCATTAAATCTTTGCTTAAAATCTCAACAGTGTGTTTGGTCTCCTTTCCAATCATTTATTAACTTCAGAAGAGAGGGTTTAATGCCTGCTTCTTAGAGCCATCACATTAAGAAAAGAAATTTTATGAAAGAAATATAGCAGAAAGAAATCAGATTAAATAATGTAGATTTCAGTTGTAATATCAAAATATTTGACCATGTTTATGGATATTTGAAATAGATGCCTCTATTTTTTCAGATTGATGAAATAAGGAATATAGGAGGCCTTCCATGCTTGGAAAAGCTTGTGCTCTCCAACAATCCCTTGAGTATTATTCCTGATTATAGGACCAAAGTTCTAGCTCAGTTTGGTGACAGAGCCTCAGAGGTAAATCTTCAAAGAGTTTTTCATCTTCTATCTTTTGACTTGAGTATGATGTATGACATGTAAACAGCATTGCCTAGGACAGTGATGGCTAACCTTTTTGCCATCGCGTGCCAAAAGCGGGGGGAGGATGGTGGGGTCACACGCACGCATGCCCACATCCATAATTCTATGCGCCCTGCCTCCCCATGCTCCCCCCCCCCCACGTTTGGCACGGTGGGCCTGGTACGCTCGTATTTTGCTCTCCCCAGGCTCCAGAGCCTTTCTAGGAGCCTGGGGAGGGCAAAAATGGCTCCCCCCCCCGAGGCCCTCCAGAGGCCGGAAACAGTGTGTTCCTGACTTCTGGTGGTCCCAGAAGACCCGAAAATCAGCTGGCTGGCGCACGTATGCATGCTGGAGCTGAGCTCACGTGCCCACCGATATGGCTCTGCGTGCCACCTGTGGCACCCATGCCATAGGTTCGCCATCATGGGCCTAGGAGCAGCAATGTAATCTATAAAATGGGAAGGTTTATAGTGTTGAGAAATGGCTTAGGTTTGTGGCAGCACACATACTTTTCTTCTGAATTTGTGTAATGAAGCTTATATATGCAAACTGATGCTTTGACAGTTTAAACTAGATTATGTAGTCAGAGCTGAATTTAGACATCCATTTGGAAAGAATGTTATTTTTTCCTCTTACACCAGTGCATATTTTCATCCATCTAATAAATAATACAGCTGTTCATCTATACTAAACAATATTTGTATCTACTAAACGTGTTTTATTTTAAATTATTATTCTCAAATATTTAAAAGGATCCAGAAAATAAATCCCTTTTACATATTTCTATTTTCAAAAATCACAGAAACCTAATCAATAGGCAATTTATTAGATCTACCCAAATTACTTTGTATCCAGTAAACCTGCTATGTTGTTGCGCAGATTATGAATTTAAGTAAAAAGTTTTTGTAATTCCTAATGAATCCTAAAGTACCATCTGTATAAAATGACAATTTGTGTTTAATCCCAGATACTTTTATACTTCGAATGTCTCTATTTTATCTGATAAAACAAGCCAGAGATTTCTAGTCCAATTAAATGTAAAAGGACATGCTTGGCAAGTTCCCCGTTGCATCATCAGTGAAGAATGAATTGTCAAAATCAATATTCTTCATGATTGGTATATACTTTGGGAAAGATGCCTATGCTAATTCCACTTAGATGCTTTAGACAAATTGATAATTTAATGATTAAATTTCTGTGCCTTGATCACATTCCTAAGTCTACTTTCTAAACTGTGATTCCCATTTGCATTTTAACTGAAAGCTAATTTTTGTAGACATTCAGTTGAATATCTGTGTGTATTTCTTTTCGCTGTTGGAATGATATGAGATTAAAAATATACCACGGTGAAAAAACTGTTTGCAACCATAACATTTTAGCAAGTACAGGTAGTCCTTGATTTACAACAGTTCGTTTAGTGACCGTTTAAAGATAGAGTGACACTGAAAAAAATTACTTATGACCTTTTTTCACACTTACAACATTGCAACATCTCCATGATGAAAATTAAGATGCTTGGCAACTGGCATATATTAATGATGGTTGCAATATCCCGGGGTCACATGATCACCTTTTGTGATCTGACAAGCAAAATCAGTGGAAAAACCAGATTTACTTAACTGTGGCAAAAAATGGGGCAAAACTCACTTTACAAATATCTCATTTAGCAACATTAATTTTGGGCTCAATTGTGGGCTTAAATTGAGGATTACCTGCATTTGGTTTTTACTGTTTTAAAATCACACTCTGAATAAGAAAATATAGCTAAGTTCGGATATTCTTAAATAAGAAATTCAAGCTTGAGTTTTTCTCACATGAATAATGAACTCTCTTGAATAATTCTTATTTTAAAAAGTTAGGTAAAGAATTTTTTTAATGAAATATGGGCTGAACAAGGAGATAATAACAGGCCAACTTATTGTTAAATGTATCTTCAAGACATTTTATAAGCTCCAAAAGGAATATAGCCTACCAAAAAATGATAAATGACAATATATATTCAATTAAAACATTTGCTATATTCTAGATTTGGCTCAGAGATATTGATGGCCTCGGTAATTAAATTAAAATTAAATTAACTAAGTATATTAAATAAAGTTACTTTAAAGCTTAAGCCACTAATTCAATTTCATTCACACCTAAAGTTTGAAATTTATGTTACTTATGAAGATCTTTTGATCTGTTAAGCCTGGCTTGTGACAAAAATAGTTTGGGTTATTTATTTCCTTTTCCTTTTTGTATTTTATGAATCTTGTATCTTTTTTTCTGTCAAAGCATTAAACCTATTTTTAAAAATGGAATACCTTATTAATTTCTATTACAATTTACAAATACCATTTTTTCTGTTGATCTAATTCAATTTGTCTCTTTAGTTGAGGATTAATTTGACTTCTTGATATCCTTCAGGTTTGTTTGGATAATACCATAACCACTGAAAAAGAACTTGACACTGTTGAAGTGTTGAAGGCTATACAAAAAGCAAAAGATGTGAAATACAAAATGAGTAATTCTGATAAGAAGGTAAGACATATGAATAGACCATTTTTAACTGTCATCTCTAAAATATAACACTAAAACATATTTACAATTTTTGAGGCTAGCATCTTTCCCCCAAACTGAGATTTTATTAGCCTACTGCACTCACAAGGAAGAAATTAACTATACTTTAATATGTCATTTGAATAAACTCTAAACTGTAATTAAGATTATTCATAGTTTGTCCATGCCAGATTAGGTCACTAAAGTATAATGCAGAAATGATATAAAAATTTCTGAGTTCTTCCCAGGTAAAGTAAAATAGGCAGATGAGATATGAGGCAACCAAGTTTTAGTCTCATTATATCATACAGTAATTTAACTTTAGGTAATAGTATTAATAATGTTTGTTTATTAAATTTATGTACCACCCATCTCATCAATTTAGAAAATATATAATATAATAGAAGTAGTCCTTGTTTAATGGCCACAGTTGGGAGCAGCAAGTCCATTGTTGGGCGATGCAGTCATTAAGCAAGACATCATGTGACTGTGAAAGATTTACAGTATCACTTCCTATGATGTTGTTAAATGATTCATTGTGGCCTTAAATAAGGAATCACCTGACTGTGACTTGCAATTTCACTGCCAGCTTTTTTATTGACTGTTTGTCAATAAAACAGCCTGTGCTGTTTGTTATTGACAGCACAGGCTGACCTGACCGCTCGAGAGGAGAGTGCCCCGCCCCTCTCCACAAAGCACACCTGGGACTGAAACTTAAGGAGACGCTGTGGGGAGGGGCATTTGTCGGGAACAAAGGCTGAATTCATGGAGGTTTGTGTGCCATTGCGGACGTTGGACGTTTCCTGGACTTCTTGCTTTATTTCTTGCTTCCTGGATTAATTGCCTTGCTCCTTTGCTTCCTGAACTAATTGACTTATTCCCTTGCCGTGCTGGATTTCTTGTTTTGCAGCTGTTGCGCTCACAGTTTGGGCTGGACTACTTGCAGCCAAAGGCTGCTCGAAAGTGGGTGGGTGGGTGGGTGGGCGTGATCACTTTGCTCTGGGACTTGCCAGAAACATGGGGGCATTTGGGAAACATTTGGAGCAATAAAGGGGCGGTTTGAACTGTTGGCTGACTATGTTGCCTCTGTGCCATGCCCCGCGTCATCACACTGTTGGAAACTGGCTTTCACACTGGCTGTGAAACGTGCAAATGACAATTAGATGACAGTGGGATGCTGCAACAACCATAAATATCACCATCCCCCACTCAAATCTTAATCACAAGAGTGTGAGGATGCTGTCATGCTTCTAAGTGTGAGGACCAGTCATAAAGTTAGCACCATAGTAACTTCGAACAGTTGCTAAACAGGACAATTGTTAAATGAAAACTGCCTGTGTTAAATCACTCCAAAATACTCTATCCATGGCAATGGCAATAGCACTTAGACTTGTAAACTGCCCCATAGTGCTTTACAGCATTGTCTGGGTGGTTTACAATGTCAGGATATTGCCCCCAATAATAATAATATTATTTGCTTGTGTGTCAGCCCTTGTTTTTACTTGGTAGGGCAGCTTTGTAACCTTTGTTCCTAGCCCTTCTGTTGTTGTTTTTTCTTAGATCCCTGAAGATTCCAAGCTTTCTGCCACCAGTTCAAAATCAAACTGTTCTTCTCTTTCTGCTCATCCTTCCTCTCCTTCCCTGCCACCTCCTGTCAGCTCCAGTCAAGGTAATCATGTATGTATCATGCTGCTAGGCTGGGCCTCTTGGTTCTGCCTTTGTAGGCTGCATTGATATACATGAATTTATCTATATAGAAATGGGATTTGGAAGCCACAGTAGAAAATGTTGCTTGCTGAAGCATTCTTCATTATTATTCTTATTTGAAAAACAGTTTTATAATTAGGGAACATCTCTGGGGCATGTACTTCTGAGTAACATATGTGACCATCTCTAAAGCATTCTCTGCTTTCCCACCCCACAAAATACTTTAAGTCTAGCTCACCGCAACATTATTATGTATTACTCTATTTGTACAATGGGTACTGCTAGTAGATAAAATATATTCAAATTGGAAATATCCAGAATCTTTATTGGGAAAGTACATAAGATTGCATTTCGTCTGTCAAATCTGCCAAGTTTTTTCAATAGTAACTTGTTTCAGTAGGGTAGTATTGTTATGATAGTACTCTATTGATCCCAGAATATAAGGCTGACTACTGTTCCTTGCCATTTTTATAGGTTGTCTTTATTTTCTGTAAAATACCAATAAGATATCATTTCTCCCAAAGCTCAGATGATTTTCCAAGTGTCAGAATGAGCAGAATTCAGTAGTATGTTAATGAACACATGAATATACATTTCTAAGACTATATATTCTTGGAGACAATGAGCTATGGTACTAAGAACCCATGCAGTGTATGTTTGGGTTCCTGATTTCTGACTCTCTAATGTGGATTAGAAGCTTCGAAACCTGCTGATTTGTTGGAATAAATTGTAAAATGAGCACTGAGATAGGGGTCATTCAGTTCAGTTTTATTTCATAATTGAATACAAGAATTTTTATGACACCATCTGTTTCCACAAAGTATTAATCATATTAGTGGTCATTGAGGGTTTTTTTTAAAAAAAAATGATGATCCAAGATTTAAATATTTTTACAGGAAACAGAAAATAGTACAAATAATACTTTAACTTCCTGTTATCTTCAGTTTTTGCAAAACTATAATAGATTATTTTTCTTTTTAACGAATATCTCAGAGCTTCAAATATTCCCTGTGGAATAAATTATAATACATAAATAACATAGTATATAATACGATAATAAACCAATACATTTTCAACTTCTTAAGATATTGTGTATATATGTGTGTATATGTTAATAAAGAGGCAGATATACAAATCAATCAAACTTCCTATTAATAACTAAAATGCTAATATATTCATACATAAATTCATAAGTATGTATGTATGTATGTTTTCTTTCCTTTTTGTAGGCTTTATGTGTATTTCTCTTTAGCCAGGTTCTTCCTACATAAACCAAGATTTTTATGCAGCCCTAGTTCAGTGAATTCACAATCCACTAGTTTCTAGGCTTTTTTTTTTTCCTGGCAGCCAGCAAACACTCTGCTGCCCATTGGGAGGCTAAGGAGACTAAGATAGATCTATTTCGGACTTACAAGTCCTCATCAGTTAGCCACACCCTCATCCCATGTATCTTCCCTGTAAAGGTACAGTATTTGTTTTCTTTCCTTTTCGTAGGCTTTATGTGTATTTCTCTTTAGCCAGGTTCTTCCTACGTTTACGTACATATATATTATTCATATATATGAATAATAAGAGATAACATATAATCTATTTATATTAATATATTTATATTTTTGTTCTGCAATCCTAAACATACTAGGAATACTCTCTCCTAAACAAAATACTAACTTCCTAATTAATAGCCACAGAATTATGCTGCTATTCTGAGCAGATCTCAGGTCATGGATGGCAAGAATATTGCAAAGAAATACACTAAAAATACAACTGCTGCATTTTTATTATGTTGCATTTTTACAGGATCTGGGAGGATCTCTCTAGTGCTAGAAGATACATTAATTTATTGTGTGCATTTATATTCTATGTTGTGAGCCCCCCACGAGTTATTCTATATAAATGGGTGGCCATATAGGTCTTTTAATTAAATACATATTCTGCATATAAGCTGAATCTTCTCTGGATGGCAGCATTCTCTCTGGATGAAGCCTAAAATAGTGGGGATCAGCCTGGGATCCACAGGATCTTAAAGTCTCTTTTTTCCTACAAAATTTACCTAGAAAAAATGCAAAAAAACCCCCTATCCCCGTGATGGCAAACCTATGGCACGGGTGCCACAGGTGGCACACGGAGCCATATTGGTGGGCACGCGAGCTCAGCTCTGGCACACATGCGTGTGCCAGCCAGCTGATTTTCAGGCCTTCTGGGGCCACCAGAAGTCAGGAAACACACTGTTTCCGGCCTCTGGAGGGCCTCAGCGGGGTGGGAGGCCGTTTTTGCCCTCCCCAGGCTCCTAGAAAGGCTCTGGAGCCTGGGGAGAGCAAAAAATGGGCCTACCAGGCCCACCGTGCCATCGTGTGCCAAAAGCGGGGGGGAAAGCACGGGGGGGGGGCGGCACATAGAATTATGGATGTGGGCACGCGTGTGTGTGACCCCACCACACTCCCCCCGCTTTTGGCACGCGATGGCAAAAAGGTTAGCCATCACTGCCCTATCCCAATCTCAGAGCTGGCATAATAATTACTTCTCATTAAATGAAATAAGCATGTGTTAAAAAGGTGAGATATTGCCCCACCATCTTGGTCAATAGTTATAGTTTAAAAAGTTACCCTTTCTCTAGCACAGTCTTCCCTCCTTTCTCATCACTTATGCACGCTCTTGTAGGAGTATTTTGACAGTCTTTTATGCATGCTGCAAAGTGTACACGCTTCTGCCATGAACAGTTTCCACACTGCTTTTTTCTCCAGTCCACTCAGTGATGGGAATGGGAGGTCATCAGCAAAATTCCTCATTTGACAAAGTATTACAGGATATTCTCCAAATGACTTGAGTATGGAATAATACATGCTTCCACAGTTCACATAATCCAAGTTATATGAAAGACTTTCAAATATAAGTTACTTAAATTGTTTCTGAGGAAGGTGTAAATTTATATACACAGATTGATCATATTTATTGTTGTACAAAATAAATAAAGCAGTTTGGGTGGAGAAAAGATGCCAAAAATTTCATGTGTTTAAATAGATTGGTTACAGGGTAAATTAAGTTGGAATGTTAACTCTGCCACCAGATAAAGTGCATATTATCTGTTAGACAGAATTCTCTCTAGTCTTTACCATTGGGGTAACTTAAAATATAGGATGAATCAAAAAGTACATTCATAAATAAAATATTCTATTGTTAATAAGTAAACACACTTCTGTGAAATAGAATATAGTTTGGTATATTTTCTGTATATGAATGTTTGTGTATTTGTTTAACGTTAACTGTTTCTGTTTTGTAGAAATAACACACAAGAAAACAGCCCTAGCCAGCAGTTTCTCATCAAGTAGTTTGACTCCTAAAAGCCATACAGTTACCCAAAGATGCCCTGAAACTCCAGATTCACATAATGCAAGTCAGGTAATGAATGGCATGTTCAGTTGAAAAATACTTCATACCTTTTAAGATGGGTTTAAGTTTCTTGAACTGGTTTTCCTTGGTCTCGTCAAACAAAAGATCAATGAAAGGATTCTGTAAAGTAACTTCTGGGTAGAGGAGATAATTTTCTTTACATAGCATAGACTTTCTATATACCGAATTTACGACCATTTTGTATCTTGGTTAAAAATACAGATAGTCTTCATTGAGACCACAATTGGGATGGCAACTCGGTTGTGAAGCAACTGTGCTCATAATAATTATTCATAAAATGTATGTGCTGCCTGACTGCCAACAATTCTGGATGGCTTACGATCATGAAAGCATTTAAAACAAAGAACAGTAAGAAAATATATACATACAGCACAAGACAGAAGACTAACGATGTCTAAGAAAATAAACCCAGAAGGGAACAGAAATATCAGTTATCTTCTCTTTTTTCCCCCTTTTCTTTGAAGGTATCTGCTCCAGATTTGGATTTTTCTGATAAAAGCACACATCGCATGTGGTGAGAGTGCAGTTTCAGTTTGATATTCTCTTCTATCTGATGAACTCTGACATAATATAAAATGCCCTTTTGCAGCCTGATTCTTTGAAGAATAAAAAAACAATAGCAAAACTTCATGAAATATCTTACTGAGGCATAGCTGTCCCCCTTGCTTTCCCCCTTTTTGCATTACTAAAGAAGCCTGGGCAACTCCATTAAGGCTTCTGGGTGAATGAGCTTTATGCTTTCAGTTACATTAGATCTATGCCATATGATTCAGTTGTTGAGAAACAAAACTAAATTTTGAAACTTTTTGAAGTCAATATTTTAAATTAGGTTACTATAGTTTCCTCCTTTCTTTCTGTCTTTCTTTCTTTTTAAAGCTTGGGATATCCAGAAGAAGGACCCGATTCCTTGCCTGACTCCCTTAATACTGTTACTCTGCCTTTCACTTGTATGTCATACGCTACCACAAATCAGGACTTTGTGCAACATCTCTCTACCTTGATTGCAGAGGCCGTGGGAAATGTGCCCCTCTTTTCAGTGGAAAATGAGAACATGGGAGATCTTTTGAGTGATTCTGGAGTTACAGAAACTGAAGATGGCTACTTTGAAATGGGACTTCATGAAGGATATCAGATCTCTAAAGTGGCTCCCACCTCAAGTGGTGTGCAGACGACCCAAGCAAAACAGGATAATATAATCAAAATCCTCTGGAGTTTTTGCATTCAGGTTCACAAAGGACTCAGGCAGTTTGCTTCCTGTTTTGTTTTGGCCAGTAATGTGATAGCTGTATTTGAAATTGTTCAAGATTCCAAAGGAAATTGCCAGCATATACTTTCTGCCTTGAAAGTTGTACTTTGCTTTCCATACTCTGACCTCAGTGAATTTGGTTTTTTAATACCAGAAATATGTTTGATGCTCAACATAAACAATGGAGATACCTGCTTGTTTGTTGTGTCAGACACTCAGAATCTGCAAGATTTCTATTCCTGTTTACACCAGTTTCGCGCTCGGCACTATAAGCCTGCTTTAACAGGTTCTGTACTGTATTGTGGCAAAGCTAGTTTGCAAGAGTTTGTCTACCAGCTGATGGGGTTTTATCATATTTCATCTGAAAACACGGAGATAAAAGGTTGTTTCCCAGTTTATCTCTTTTGTCATCATAAAGCTGATGGTCAAAAGGAACTATGTCTGCCAGAACAGGGCAATGATGGTAAAACCTGTTCTAAGCATTGTGGTTGCTCTGCATTTTACTCTGCAATTCATAAATCAGCTGGAGAGAGCCATTGTATGCTGCATCCTTGTTGGATATTTCTTACACCTCACCACCTTCACATAGTTAAAGTTGATTTTAATATACTGCCAGGTAAATTCATGGACTCAGAGAATGCCAGGAACATTTTCAAACTCAACAGAATTCCACTGGCTTCTGTTCTTTTGCATCCCGTGTGTTATTCAGTTCAGCAAGAAGGTTCATTTTCAGATGGATACGTCCTGGAATTGATAATTGGCTACAGATTTGTCACAGCAATATTTGTCCTACCTCATGAGAAATTCCATTTCCTGAGAATCTATAGTTTTCTGAGGACCCTTTTGCAAGACATCAAAACCATAATTATTTTCAAAGATGCTAATCATGTAGAATCAGTCAGAAATTCTTTGACGGACTGTTTAAGGCATGGTCCAACTACTAGGTAAGTATATGCATTTTTAAATTAACTATTCAAAACCTGAGAGTGAATCAGATGTAGCGGTTAAAGATATTAGATTGGAAACCACAAAACTCTGAATTTTAGTTCTGCTTATGTTCAAAGCCAATTGAGTGTCTTTGGGCCATTCATTTTCTTTCAGTCCTAGGAATAGGGCAATGGCAAAATGCTTGGAAAAAATGTCAAGAAAACTGCAGGAACTTCTCCAGGCTGCTGCCAGGAGTCATGTCTGACTTGAAGGTATAAATATTCAAAACATAGAGGAATAATGAGAGTTTTCAGTTATTTGAGTCAAAACAGTAAGTAGGATATATATCTTGAACATGATTCTTGTCACTTATATTAAGTTAGATATTTTAAAAATAGCTTTGGTAAAGAGTTCTAATATCTATAAAGTTTATGAAAACTGCTCTATGCAAAATAAACTGATATTTTGAAAGCCATACTATTCTATGAAAGAGTAATAAGATGTTTATTTATATAAAGCACCTAGTGTTTTATTTATATTTTTCTCTGATAGTGTCACTAATCTGTTTTCCAGCTTTTGCAAGCCTCGTTTGCCGTTCTCATCTTTGTATCCATCTGAATTTCTGATGCAAAGAATTACTGATGAGAATCAGATACCTCTGCACCTTTCAGTCTCTCCATCTCTTCAATATGTAGCTGAGCTAAAAGAAAAATATATAATGGAATTTTTCCATAACAGCATTGCTGAGGTATTAGTACACAAAGATAAGAGATTCCAGGGGAGAAGCTGTGCTAGTCTGTTTTAATGGCATTTGAAGATCAATTTTTTTCATCCAGTCATAGCGTTTGTTGGGATGGGAATATAGAGTTCATATTGCTAAAATTGCCACTTTATAACTGCAGTAATGTAGATTTCTTTAATTGACCTATAATGAAAAGGGCAAGCTAAGATGCAATCCCTAAAAATCAGTGTTCAATAAGTAAATATTACAATCTGAATTTTTTAAAAGGATGCACTTCGTACTTAAATGCGTAAAATAATGGGGATATAATTGGGTCATTGATGAGGTACCACAAATATCAAGGTTCATCCCTGAATTGAAAGAGTTGATGATGATGATGATGATGATGATGATGACAAATGATGCTGATGCTGAAGAAGCACTACAAACATTAAACAAAACTCAGATATTATATTGAGTCTTTCTTAGTCAAGTCAAAGAAGATACATCCAAAATTATACTTGAACTAAAACATTAACTGCATTGTCAATATTACAGGTCGAAAATGAAGAACTAAGACACCTCATGTGGTCATCTGTTCTGTTTTATAAAGCTCCGGATATGGAAGTGACAGCTTGTGTACTACTTTCAACTAAAGCTATTTACTTCTTGTTGGATGATTCTGTGACACATTCTAATGATCACCATTTAGGTATGGTAGAACAGGCTGGTTCCTGGCTTTCAAAACATTTGCAGATTTTTAATCACGCTAAGGCCTATACAAAGGTGCCATAATTTAAAACTCTTGCTTTGAACCTATGTTATCCCATTATTTGTAAAGCAAAAATTTGAGGAAGCCTCATAGTCGGTGGCATGTTTGGGAGTGACAGGCTTCCCTTATATAGCTCTAACAGAATTATGAGGAGGTGTTTTCAAGGAAAACTTTTCAGACAGGAACAGGGTTTTTTAATTCTGATTATCCATTAAATTGTCTTTTAACACTTTCCACAATATTTTTATTTGGTAACCCAGAAAGTAGGGGGTGGTACAAGTGCTGTTACATGGCAGAATTATATGGGTAAGGAGCAGACTATATTATTATCGGTGTCAGTGCACGCATCTGGTACTGGTTCGTGTTATGTACATGAATCAGATTTAAAAACATTACTCTATTTGTTAGAGTAATACATAGCTGCACCTTCGATAATGGCTTATTTCAGATAAAGAGGCCAGATGCAATTATGAATATTAATTCTCCTGATACCTGAAACTAATTATTTTTAAGGCAATTAGGTATTGACTACTGTACATTTATCATCCACTAGGTTTTTGGGGCACTGATGTCTTGGATTATGAATTCAGCTCTTTCCATCTCACTCCTTGCTTAGTTCTAAAATTAAATGATCTGCATTCAGTCAACATTGGACTTTTTGATCAGTATTTTCGACTTACTGGTAAGTTGCATTGAAATATCTTTCCTTCTTCATTCCTGCATTTTTTTTTTATCAGCAAACTGTTGATTAGAGGTGAATCCATTCATTATTCCTAGTGCAGGACACACTTTATCGTGGTTCTTTGTGAGCATTTGAAATAATATGTCATTAGCAAAATTCCTTTTTATGGGTTTTATAAGGAATGGCTCAACTGATGTCCTTCTCCCTAGCACTAGTGTGTAGGAGAGATAGTATTCCCACACCACACGTTACTTTCTGGAAGACTAAAAGGAATAAATGACGGGGGGAAATGAAATAAATTCTATAGCACCACTTCCTGAATGTATAACATTGAAAATAAAATATGTGACAGTAGAATCAGTTCTTCCTTTATTAAATAAACCAATCTCAGAAGTGGTAAATAAATCCAGCCTTGGCTATGATTGTGGCTGTGGCTGTGGCTAAGGCAATGGCATTTATTCATTAAATAGTAGATTTTTAAATAGTAATAAGCAAATATTCACTGGAAAAAGAGTTTAAAAAATACAGTTGTTAAACTGTCAGTGATTTAAAGCAGAGGTGTCAAACTCAATTTCATTGAGGGCCGCATCAGGGTTGTGTTTGACCACAGGGGGGCCGGGGGGGGCGTGGCCATGGTAGGCATGGCCAGCTTGATATCACTCATGTCGGGGGCGCCTGTGGAGGCCCAAGCACTCGGACAGCGAAAATGGGCTCCCAAACTCCGTTTTCAGCTGTAACGGCCTCCTGCAACCCTCTGCCAGAAAAAATGGAGCTTGGCAAAAAATGGCAGTATTTTATAGAACAGTGTGTGCCAAATTGAATGAAGAAAAGGTAATATTTGGAAATTGTTATAATTGTTTCACTTGAAATTTTTAATTAAGTAGTATGTGAAATTTATATAAAAGTTCCACAGTATGCATGTGTTTAAAAGCTACCCTAATTTTGTAATAGTATTAGAAAGAATCTTAGTTTTGTGTCCTTTTTAGGACATTCGGCGGAACATATATTAACCTGCCTAACTAGAGACAGTTATAGTACTCACGCTTTTATCCAGCACCTCATGGCAGTGCTCTCACTCCTTGCAAGGACGCCATCACCAGAACCAGTGGATAAGGATTTCTACTCTGAATTTGGGAAGAAAAATACAGGTAAAGTGATTTAGAAATATTTTAGTAGGCTAAATTTATATATTTCATCACACCTCTCTAGGATAATGTTCATTTGATTTGCTAAGATTTTATCTTTTGTTAGCAAATCATCAAGAATGGCATTTTGCATTTGGAATGATACATATTTTTTCTTCCTAACATTTTCCTGCAAAATAGGAATTGAGCAAGCAGCTTGTCACTTGAGCCGACGTTGTGGGCTGAGATGGAGTGACTGGGCCAAAGTCACCCAGTCAGCTTTCATGCCTAAGGTGGAACTAGAACTCTCCTGGTTTCTAACATGTTGCTTTAACCACTAGAGAAAACTGACTGTCATTTGCAGTGATACATATATTAGTGTCTTTTGCTAAAACTAAAGTAGGCAACTCCAGTTGAAGTAAAGACATAGCATCTTGAATGTGCAGCTTAGAGAATGACAATTGGGTTGCCTGAGTGAACAGAACAGAATAACAAGAGAAAAGAGGGAAAAAAGGAAGAGAGGGAAAGAAGGAAGGAAATTGAGGACATACGAATTGTTCAATTTGTTACTGGATTGGTAGGTACTTGGTGTCTGCTAATACAGGAAAAAAAGTTAATGTAAATTGGAGTCTCTCTTCCCTGGAGGAGACATTTTTTTATTCCACATACTTTCTCATGCTTGTCTATTGCTTTTTCCCAGGCACTGAGTCTGATGGTGAAAAAAAATTACTGGATACTCCTCAGTAAAAATGAAAGGGCATAGAATTGACATAAACTGGTTAGCAAAGTCAGGAAATCCTTGTCACACCCACATACCGGCAGTGTGACAAAGAGTTTTCCACTTCCATGTAATTCATTTTCAATTTGTTCTTATTCATGCAAGCTTTGAGAACTTAAAATTAAACTGAATATGTATTCCAACTTTGGAAATCCAATTTCAGTAATGAACAAATTCAGGCCTTGAAAATATATCCATTGTTATCAACAGCAAACTCAGCTACATATTCTCATTGGATAATCTGCCCACACGTCTTCATAAATAACCAATGATCAAAAATCAGCTATGATTCACATACATTGTAGAGTCAGTGAACCACTCATGGCTCTCAGTGTGGAAATCCACACGTTTCTTGGACACTTTTCTTTTGCATGGTTTTAAATTACTAATAAGTGAAAACAGCAGTTAGAATGTTACATTACACCATTAGAGGGCATTCCCTGTGACCTGTGCACACCATGCATTTGGTGATTGAGCCACACCTGAGATTTAAATTGGTTTTAAGCAACATTTCTAGTTAATCTTTTCTTTAAAAGACTCAGAAGAAAATGTGCTGATCTTAGGTCTGGTCTAAAGGAGGATAGAATCATTTAGTTACTGGATGCAGACGCTACTCTACTTCTCTCCCCATGTTTTGAAAGGATACTTCCTTCACGTGCAAAAGTAATAAGATTGTAACATCTGGCCTAGCTCTTTAACACAATATTATTGCGTTTTGTCATTTCTTCAGTATTTGGGCCATTCTTTTTAGTCCTTAACTGCATCTGAATGATTGTATTCCCATAACTTCTGTATTATATAATTCTTCAGAAAAGTAGACTAGCCCTAAGAAAAAGGTAAAATTGTAAATAGAAAGTATACCATGTTGAAGCACCAGTCACAAATGAAATGGTGTGGACAAAGGCATGTTTTAGTGTGGCCAACTAATAGTAATCAGAAAATAGAGCAGTTTCACTGCATTAAAGCTTAGCATGAACCAGTATGGTATGGGTATTGCTATGTCTGATATTGTATGACTTTGCTTCACGTGTCTACTCAGCTGCATAGCTTTGCACCAATTGCTATCTCTCAGCCATAATGTATCTTACAATAGTTGTTTTGTAAAAGCACATACAAACCACTTCAAACAATAAGAGAAATCTCCCCACAAAGTTTCAATAAAACTTACTCTGCAAGCTTAACTTTCTTTCATGTAAGTATTTCATGATGAATATGTAGGTGTGGTTTTGCTTATTAGATTTATAGCTTGTCTTCTTGTTCAGCAGCATACAAGGGACTCCCTGCTTGCCTTTTTCTGTAACAACGATCCTATGAAATAGATTGGCTCAAAGAGAGTGAGCAGCTTAAGGTCGCATCACTGAGCTTCAAGTGAACTTGATGGTGCCTGTCACAGCCACTACACCAGTCTTAACTGTTTAAGAGTGTTAAAAGTCTGAACAAATAGTATAATTGCCTCTGCCCAAAAACAGAACAAAGATATGATCAGTCTTATCATAAGCACATATGGCCTCAGAAAAGCCTGCCATGTATTCCCACTATCCTAATCTATCTTGTCCGTGCATAAACTTCTGCTTGTCTGGCTGTCTGGGATCTTCATAAAAATAAATAGGAAGAACATACCATCCTAAGCAGTTTTGAAGAAAGGGCATTAATTAAAAGTACACTGAAAAATGTGTTTATATTGGATTGCTCAGGTTGCTTCATACGAATTATTTCAGCAAATATCAAAGTAATGCACATCTGTTATTGATGTCTTATGGTATATGGAAGTTTAAAATTAAATGGAAATTTAATTTTAGTTTACCTCATTAGTAAACTCTCATTAGTTTACCTCATGAGTACATGTAGCACAGGTGAATTTTCTGATTCAGAACTCAGTTTCTTTGGGTGTGATCTGGTATTTGTCTTTTTCGTTCTTTATAGTGTGTTTTTAATCATTTGAAATTTTAATTTGAGAACATATTTTTTTTTAGGAAAAAGTGCTCTGAATTAGTTCTAAATTTAATTATTCAAAATATATGACATTCTTTATTGTTTCAGGAAAAATGGAAAACTATGAACTGATTCACTCTAGCAGAGTGAGATTCATATATCCCAATGAAGAAGAAATTGGGGACCTTGCTTTTTTGGTTGCTGAGAAGATGAACAGTGTCATGAAATCCCCATCCCTGAATCTACTCCTTTATGTGTTGGCATTTCAGGTCAATATTACAGAGGGGATTGCTCAGGCCTACAGTTCCCTCCAGCCTAAAACACTGATCCTAACTAGCTCAGATTTGTTTCTTTTCAACGAGGACTACATCAGCTACCCACGGCCTGAGTTTGCAAAGGAACCACCAAAGAGAGACAAGTATCAGCTTGCAGATGGAAGAAGAATCCGTGACCTAGATCGGGTGCTCATGGGCTACCAGGCCTATCCTCAGGCACTCACATTTGTTTTTGATGACATTCAGAATCATGATCTCATGCAGAATCTGACCTTGGATCACTTTGGCAATGTCTTCAGTTTTCCTAAAGGACAATCTGCCCAAGAGGGTAATGTAAGCCAAGAGGTGCTCTGGTGTGTTTTTATCCCAAGTCCCGATAGCCGTGAAAAACTGATCTCACTACTTGCTAGGCAGTGGGAGATACTATGTGGTAGGGAGTTGCCTTTGGAGCTCACCGGATAATCTTGTTGGGTTTAAATATTTCAGCTCATCACGTCTACCAATTATGAATTAAAGCACAGTACTGACTGAATTAACCCTGGATCAACATTGTCTTCACAGCAATGTCACATTATATTGGGGGGTTTTTTCCCTATGCTTTGCCATTTGTATTTCTTGTGCAGTGGGGGTGGGGTTTACTACACAATTTAAGCTGCTAAATGATTGTCCTGGGATTTTCTAAACTCTGTTTTTATGTAGCAAGTAACATGTTCCAGATTCCTAATTAAGCATTCTAGGCAACTGTATGGAATAAAAGGAGTCAGCTTTCATACTTCCATTTAGGGCTGTTAATGTTTCCACTGTGTTTTTTGTACAATGCTATTCTATACAAATATGTATATGTATATGTATATGTATATGTATATGTATATGTATACGTATATGTATCAAGTTGCTTGTGCTACGTTAAGGTGCAATGTTCTTTGTACAAGATGTACATTGCTTATACTGCTAATAATTATTTAATGATATTTCTTATAATTTTTACATTTTGTCTTTTTATGATGTATCAATTTTTTAATTTTGTCGGCTAATTGTGAACATGATAAAATTCACCTAATTGAATGTTGATTTTACATGTGATTTAAATTTTGACAACATCGAACAAAGTTACTGGCTTGATTTCAATACCGCAGACAGAATGATTGGTCAGGAATGGTAATAATTATTTGATGCCAACAAATATTTGTTGTAAGGAGCACCTTGTTTCTGTTGCCAAATTTCTCAAAAATAATAAATTGAATTTTGACACAACTGTTGTTTACTCAAATTTTTAGGATATACCAGTAATCAGATTCTTAGTAATTTGATTACAGTGCAGGTCAGAAGGTGATGAAATAAATGAAAAGACAAAAGAGACTGTGAAAGAATTGATCCAAATCCTGTGCAAAATATTCCAGAATACATTTGGATAAAAGGTGTATAAAAGAACACTTATCGTCTTTTCTCCCTTCTATCCCATTAACCTGCAAATAGCTTGGTTTTCATCCATTTGCTTTCATTCAAACTTAAAATCTTAGTGAACTACATCTCATTTTTCAAGAAAAAAGCTTTCTCCTAAGTAGTACTTGTTGGAGAAGATGGGGCTATTTCTCGGTGGCTGTTGTTTCCCGTGGACCAGGTAAAGCCTCTGTTCTGAACTGAAATTGGGAGATTTCAGAATAAGAAGCTGAAAGGTAAGAGAAGGATGTAAACGGCTTAGAGTTGTAGTTGATTTAAGTAGTTCAGTGCCTTCTGGATCGAAATTCAGAATATAAATTGAAAACATTATTAGGAACAACTGCAAAAGAACTATTTTAAACTTTGTTAGGCTGCAGCTACATACAGGTAGTCCTCGATTTACAACAGTTCATTTAGTGACTGTTCAGAGTTACAACGGCACTGAAAAAAGTGTCTTATGACCGTTTTTCACAAGTTATGAACTTTCCAGCCATCCCCATGATCATGTGATCAAAATTCAGATGCTTGGCAATTGGTTCATATTTATGATCATTGCTGTGACCCAAGGTCATATGATCATCTTTTGCCACCTTCTGACAAGCAAAGTCAACAGGGAAGCAAGATTCACTTAACAACCGGGTTACTAATTTACCAACCGCAGTGACTCACTTAACAACTGAAGCAAGAAAGGTCGTAAAATGGGGCAAAATACACTTAACAAATGTCTCACTTAACAACAGAAATTTTGGGCTCAATTGTGGTCATCTGTCGAGGACTATCTGTACTTAAGAGTATAGTGGAACTTACTTTTAATAAGTTAAATGGGGGCATATGTATCTAACAGGCCAATACATTTGTCAGGAGTAAATATGCTGCTGTAGCTCAATTGATTTGTGCAAAAAAGCCTCATTCTGAATATTTGGGAATTGTAATTTAAATAAATGTTCCATCTCTAGAAGGGAGGGACTGGCTTCTGATTCAAAACTTCCTTTTTCTCTTAAGACCCAAATAAGCATTTTCATCCAGTAGTCTGGCACATGGGGAAAATTATTCATCAAGCTAGAAAAAAGAATAATTTCCAATTCAGAGGATTTATAAATTCCAGCAGAGAAGTCAAAAATAGTTGCTGCTTTATTGTATTTTTCATTTTAGATTTTTCCCTTAATTAAGCAACAGAAAAAGCAAACTAGAACAAAGAAATGCACAAGAGCTTCTCATAGATGTTGGTATATGTAAAGTTCTTACCTGAAGCTTTAGTAAAAGATTAACAGATTTCATTATAATCATCCACACATAATTGGGGACTGACAACAGAATGAAAAAGTAATGCCTCCATATCCTTAGCTTAAATAGTTGCTTTTAACAAATGAAACAGGAAAATAATTCTTAAACTGTGCTGTTTTGTTATTTGTATAATTTAGCTGTCTTTGAGGCTGAAAATACTGGTCAGAATTGAAGTATCAATAATTGTAGTTGTAAATATTGCCAGTAGATGGCAATGGATAATTATTCTTTACAGAGAAAATGGTAAATATTGCATCCAAAGTAAAAGTCTCAACATCCATTGAAAACTTCCTTGTGGAGTTGGTTGGCTTTTATCAATTCCAAGGTTTGGAATACCCCATAATATCAATCTGGCATGAGAAAAAGGATCCAAATGAAAATTTCCAGAAACACTATGCCACAATTTTCAATTTTTTTAAAAAAAATTGATTTATATGCCACCCTTCTCCGGAGACTCAGGGCAGCTTACAATGCATTAAGCAATAGCCTTCATAGTTTTGTATATTTCTACAAAATCAGCTTATTGCCCCCACAATCTGGGTCCTCATTTTACCTACCTTAGAAGGGATGGAAAGCTGAGTCAACCTTGAGCCTGGTGGGATTTGAACTTGCAGTAATTGCAGGCAACTGGCAATTTAAGTGCTACTTTAACAGCACTTAGTCCACTGCGCCACCAGGTGCTTGTATTGGTGGAATTGGTGGAACAGTGAAATTGGTGGAACAGTGAAAGAAGACAGATTTATTATATTTTGAACCCCAAACAGTCTGATTAATTAAAGATGCTATGTGTGAGTATTCCTAAAGTATTCCTTAAGTGAAGTTCCCCAGAGTTTGATAGCTGTCAAATTGTATGCATAATGGTATAACTGAAGATTAGGGAAGCCAAACCTCTCTTCTTCAAATGACTAACATATTTTTTACAACAATCGCTTGAAATCGAAAAACTACATGTAGATTTACCTTGCACAGGTAGTCCTCGAATGACAACTGTTGTCATAGTGACCAAAGTTATAGTAACACTAAAAAAAGTAACTTATAATCGGTCTTCATATTTTTGACCATTGCTGTCACGTGATCAAAATTCAGACCAGTGGTGGGTTGCCCCTGGTTCGCACCGGTTCTATAGAACCGGTAGAAAAACTGGCGGGAAGCTCCGCCCACCAACCCTGACGTCATCAGAACGCTTCTGCGCAGAAGAGTGCACATGCGCACTCACTTCGCTCACTCGCGCAGCCCCATTGCAAACCAGTAGTAAAGGTAAGTAGAACCCACCCCTGATTCAGACGTTTGCCAACTGACTCATTTTGATAATGGTTGCAATGTCCCACCTCTTGCAACCTTCTGACAAGCAAAGGCAATGGAGACGCCAGATTAATTTAGCAACCCTGTTACTAACTTAACAACTGCAGTGATTCACTTGACAAATATGGCAAAAAAGGTTGTACAATCGGGCAAAATTCATTTATCAACTGTCTCACTGAGCAAGAGAAATTTTGGGCTCAATTGTTGTCATAAATTGAGGACTATCTGTACTGATTTTTTTTAAAAAACTTTTCCCAATAGGTATATGGGAGATTATACCCATTCTGAGAGTTTTTACCTACGCAAGGATGAGGCCTAAAGTCTCTCTCGTCTATTGTCATGTTTCTTTGTTAAATATTAATCATATTTAATGTATTTATTTGAAAAATATTCCATAGAATGAGGGTACATAAATAGTTAATAAATTTATTATTTATATAAAAATGTAATTTGGGTGCTTATAGATATTTGCCTATTGGCTTCAACACTAATTAAAAGTATCCTGCTATTCAGCCAAACTTGTTAATCAAATACATCTGAGCTGAAACTGGAGTACAATATTGAGAAATAAACAGTAATAATTAGCATATAATACCAATGTACCATACAGCCCAACGAAATATGCCAAAGACCCCTTCACAAATATTAGGATCTTATGACACATCAGAATACATCAGAAATCAAAGGAGACACTGGGCATCCTAATTCAGTATTTTTATAAAGTAACCAGTTGCTGTTTTAAAGAAAACAAAAATCATGAACTTTGGCAACTTAAATTTATCAGATTTAGCTGCCCCAGGGCCCTCAACTTTGAAATTGCTTGCACATTAAAGTTGAGCCTTCGTTGTTGTTTTTTTGCTAACTTCTTGAAAACCAAGCAAGTATTCCAAACTCAGATTTCAGAGGAGAAGGAGATGTAGATTCAAGGTGGAACAGTCAGTGGTGAGCCCTCCATTAATTCTGCTAAGCAAGCTGTGGGAACATTGTCATCAGAAGTCAAATTCAGTTCAAAGATGTCTCTACTTTCAAGATACTTGGTAGAAGATAATCTTAAGAAAATCTTTACTTACCTCAGCCTCGCAGATACTAAGCTTTGAGGTATGGTTGAAATAAGATGAATTTTTTAAAAGATACAGTGAATGTAGGAGAACATTACGAGTGACGGCATTTTATAATACCCATTTTCTAAGTGTTATTACACTTACATCAACAGTTAATTGAAAAGATCAGTGCCTTCCTATCACATAAAAATATAGAAGAGCAGCTGATCTGGAAAAGGTTACTATGAAATAACATGTTCTCAGGTAAAAAAACAACAACAACAGTTATCTTGCGATCATAAACAAATTAGAGATGTGCTGACCCCTGAATGAATCACTAGCTGAGAAAGTCACATGGAATCATTCCATAGCCTGCTATATGAAGAAGTTTGGTGGGTTTTTTTGTTGGTTTGTTTGTTTGTTCCTCTTTCCACTTCTAATGCAACAGACTTGGCAAACAGGCTCATATGTTCTACTAGAGCAGTGATGGCTAATCTTTTCTGGACCGAGTCCTCAAAGCGCAAATGTGTGCACGCGTGAATGCAATGTGTGCACACCCCCATGCATGTGCCCTACTGCCATACATATGCATGCAGCCCCCCACATGCACCCCCACATGCACATGCAGCCCCCTGCATGTCTAAAAGTTAAAATGGTAGCCACAACTGTACAAAGCCCCACCCTATTTTTATGTATGTTGCACATGTATTGCTATATATCTTAAAAGTGGCTTCAATCACACTGTTTTAGCTTAATTTATTATTAGTTTTGTTTAAAAAGCCATCTTAACTTTTTAGATTCCTCTTTAGGTCATCCACATTCTTTAATTTATATGATTACAAAGCTCACATCAGAATATTTATTACAATACAAATACACGTGGGCTTTATCTAATAACTAACTGGATAATATTTTTTTTTATTGCTCGTAAAGAGACATACTGTTAACTGCTTAAAAAGTTAGTATCTAATGGCAGGGCTCTACAGCTGTTATCAGAATATAAACTGTCCTGAGATGATAATTTACTGAATAGAAATATTTTACCCATTCCATTCCTAGAGCTCCATAAGAACAGAAATAAATCAATAAAAACAGGAAACAGTGTTTTGCATGTTGATGAGCAATGAACCCTGTGCTATAATTCTACAATCCAAACCTTTGGTTTCTAAAATCATTTGTTGAGTCTTACACAGAGGCTACTTTTAAGCAACCATGGGTATTTACAGCTTTCTTGGGAAGGACAAGCTATGCAGATATTTGGATCTTTGTGAGATTCACCATATTCCTGACTACACAGTTTAGATTGGGGTACATTCTCCATTTGATAAGGCAATTGTTCATTTCTAACTTCACAATCAAGCAATCCTTTATTCAGAATAGCAATATTGTGACAGATGATAGAGCAAATATTTTGTGTTAATATCAGATATCAAAAGTTTAGAAAACTTGAGGATGACTTGAAGGACTGAAACTACAACTGCTATTGGTCCAGATAATTGAAGGTAGAGAAGGAGAAAGAGAATGAAGGAAGAAGAAAGGAAGAAATATTAGAGAAAAAGAAAGTAGGCTTAATGAGAATTTCATAGGGATTGTTCTTCATAGCAAGAAATAACCACTATGCTTATAAGGAGCATTTTCTCTACATTGCTATCTTACATTTCATGTTTTTATTGATTTGTTGAAATATTGCCGGTGAATTAAAGTTACCCTGATATCGTATAAATTTACCATTTGGGTTGTTAATAAAATCTACTTCACTGGGCAGCTTTACCTCATTGTTAAATACACAATCAAACTTCCATTCCAATGAAAAAAAAAAAGGATTTCCTTCTGTCTGTCGTAACTGATAGAAGAGAGGAAACTTGTTAATGTTCCTGTTTTGAGTAATCCATTGTTTTCCTTTCTCGGGATCATTTTCATACTTACTATGCCTCCCTGCTTTTTCCTTTTAAATCTGCTGACAGTTGAGGCTTAGTCAAAATGCTGCTCCTTCTGAAGAGTTAGGACTAAGAGATTTACATCATGCAAAGGCTTTCGTTCTGTTCTCATTTAACTTCACAGTTTTTTGGGTCCCATTTTTAGTAAGCGGTGTTATTTTATCAAACTGAACACTTCACTTCCCGCTTTGAGCAAAGAGATTTCTTCTGCAAAAACATGCCAAAGAAAATTCTTGGATTAGTCTTGTTCATCCTAGCAACATGTGCAACTTTTCCAGCCAAAGGGCAGAAAAATGAGGTGAGTTTTCTGTTCTCTGAGGGGTGAAAGCTGCAGTTTATTCTGATATTTTAACTTGGAAATAAACTCTGGTGAACTTGGGAAAATTAGCTTGCAAAGTTGTAGAATCCTTCAGCGCTTAAAGGGGTAGCAGGATGTTTGAAAAGATGAATTGAAAGAATAAATATTACTTCAAGTGGAGAAAACATTCAGCTTCCCACTTAACTAGTGGGGAGACCTGTGTCTGTCCTTGGGGACTCCTCCAGTGGGGAGACCTTAGACCTGTGTCTGTCCTTGCACTAGATGTATGGTTTTAGGAAAATACATGTATAAGATTGCAAAGTTGGTGCATTTTAATGAATTAAACAATTGAGAACTTTCCATTAGAATTAGAAAGTTAGGTCAAGTGATTTGGCAATTCCTTTAGCATAACCTAACTATTTTTAATTTTTAGTGTAAATATTTGTAAAAACTGAATAATTCTGTCTTTTCAATTATTCTTATTTAAACATTGATAAATGTATGGATTGCATCAGGATTCAGGATTCAGGATTGCAATAGGGCAACCCCCCTAACATTCCTTGAAGCCTCCCAGAGTAAAAAAAGTAAAAATTTGGTCTCCCTATTTTCCCCCCCTCCCCAATTTGGGGTTTTTAGGGAAGCTAAGGAGGAAAATGCATGCCTTATGGCTTGCACATACTTAAGACACCATTTCACCATTCCTTGACCCACCAAATGGACCCTGGCCCTATCCACCTTTGTTATGGGATCTTGGCAGGTTGTGGAAATTCTGCACAAGTCTTTGATCCAGGTGAACCTTTCCACCCATGTTTTTATTTTATTTTATTTTATTTTTAAAATATTTTTATTAAACATTTTTTTAAAAAACAAAAACAGATATTTACATCTTTTCAACATCTTCACATCAGTAATCCATATTTATACATTTTCTCTTTCTTATTCCACCCATCTTTTTATTTAATTCAACTTTGCAAGATTTCTCCCCCTTCCCTCAATATTTTGGAAATTCTGATGATCCACCAGAGCCTGGTATAAAAGATCACTGGAAGTTGGGTGGCATATACATTTTAAATAAAATTTTAATAAATTTTAAACAGTAAATTGTTTAAACAATAAAGCTAGATGTTTAGACTGGATTTTGCATTTTTATTCATCTA
Organism: Ptyas mucosa; assembly: GCA_012654045.1. Classification (NCBI taxonomy): domain Eukaryota; kingdom Metazoa; phylum Chordata; class Lepidosauria; order Squamata; family Colubridae; genus Ptyas; species Ptyas mucosa. The sequence continues at coordinate 8,961,665 of WNWU01000041.1, read as the reverse complement.
TTAATCCTCCCAAGAATCTGGGATAGGCAGACAATGTATTATTTTTATAAGGTTGGTTACACAGTCTGCCAGATTCTTCATCCTTCTTTTCCTCCTCCTCTTCATCATCATCACATTCCAAGAAATTATTTTAAACTCTCAGTCCTTCCACATATAATTTTCCATAATGAACCAAGAATTATAATTTCAGCTACCTAATTTTAGGAAAAGAAAAATAATTGTATTTCTGGTTGTAAACAACTCAGAATCAGATCTCCTTGCCAATCTATTGCTGTATACTCAAGATCTGTTTTTATTTAAAAAATCACATGTTGAACAAACATTTATGAACATAGAACGGATCAAAAAATAATTTAATTATTGATAAAGATTCTAATAGCATAAGTATTTTTAGATATAAAACAGTTATGAATGTATGTCTTCAGGCCAGTCAATTGTTCCCATTCCAACCCACCTCACTCTGTTGTGGAGAAAATAGGAGGAGGAAGGAGTATTAAATATGTTTGCCACCTTGAGTTATTTATTTAAAAATAAATAAATAAATCTGTAGAAGACGTCAGAGGTGGGAGAGAATTATGTAGGAAAATGTATTTGTCCCTTCTGAGAAAGAAACTAGGGCTATGCAGCAATCCAGTTTCAACAGGAAAAGATGATTTGGAGAAATCTGGATATGTACAAAACATTTGTTATCCTTTGTCTTAAAACAGGGATCTTTATCTTTTCTTGGGATCACACAGCTGCAAAGTATCTAGCTTTGGGTGCTCTGTGAGCATGTGTATAATCCGAATCATCTTTTCCCTGGTGAATCTGGAGTTTTGAGAGCATTTGAAGAGCTATGTTGAAACTGAGCTTATACAAATTTAAAGAACTTCGAATAGGATGAATTCCAATAACCACCCCACCCCTAAAAATCTGTAGAATGATACTGTACTCATATAAATGTACAGAACAGGAAGATAAAATGGAAACTTCATTCATTATATGTTCCTAAACATGGCTTTATAATAATACAAATAATAGTATTATGTGGCTAAAGACTTTTTTTTAATAAATGTCCTGTTGCTAAGTACAAAAACCACAAAAAGAGAAAGGGAGTCACATTACTTTCTAGGGCTTAAACAAATAAATTATTTTACCACACAATATACTCAAAATCTTAGGAATGTGTCAACAATAATGGTGTAGTGGGTTCAAAGAGGGCTGGGTGTACTGACACTGGGCTGAAGAATTACATCCAAAACCCTGGTGTTGTCATTTATTGCCTGCAGTGATGAATAAACAACATGGAGCAGATTACTTAAATGTTACCATTCACTGAATGGGATTACCTTCTGAATTAGAACATTGAGCCAAAACTTAATCTAATCCAGTAATGACTTGTGTGTATAATTTGGTTTTAACTTTTTAAAGCTAACTTTTGTTTAACCCATTTTAATGGGTTCAAGTGTTTGTGTTTATTTAGAGTATTTCCATAACAAATGGAATAAAACCTTGCACTTATTGAAAAGTGCAGTATAGCAATAGGAATAGAGTGGGCATCCATTTCCCAGAGAAAGCTCAGTTATATCAACTGCTGAACTGGAGAGACTTGAATAACAGAAGAACTGTTATTTGGAGAACTGTTAACTGGAGAACTGAATAACAGAGTTGGAAGGGACCTTGTAGGTCATCTAGCCCAACCCCCTGCCCAAGCAAGAGACTCTGTCTACACCATTTCTGACAGATGGCAGTCCAATCTCTTCTTGAAAGCTTCCAGTGATGAAGCTCCCACAACTTCTGAAGACAAGCTGTTCCATTAGTTGATTGTTCTCATTGTTAGAAAATTTATCCTTATTTCCAGGTTGAATCTCCCCTTGATCAGTTTCCATCCATTATTCCTTGTCTGGCCTTTAGGAGCTTTGGAAAATAGCTTGACCCCCTCTTCTCTGAGACAGCCCCTCAAATATTGGAACACTGCTATCATGTCTCCCCGGTCCATCTCTTCACTAGACTAGCCTTGTCCAGTTCCTGCAACCATTCTTTATATGTTTTAGCCTCCAGGCCCCTAATCATCTTTGTTGTTCTTCTCTGCACTCTTTCTAGAGTCTCAACAACTTTTTTATAATGTGGTGACTGAAACTGGATGCAGTATTCAAGGTGTGAGCTTACTAAGGCTTTATAGAGGTGTATTAGTACCTCACCTGATCTTGATTGAATCCCTCTGTTAATGCAACTTAGAAGTGCATTGGCTTTTTTGGCTGCTGTTGCATACTGTTGGCTCATCGGTTTATGCTGGTCACATTCAGAGGAGTCATTCCTTCACAGAGTTACATTTATTTTATTTTATTTATTTGTTTATTTAATTTTTATAGCGCCCTTCTCCCGAAGGACTCAAGGCGGTGAACAGTCAGAATAACATACATATAATGTGAAATAAAAATAATTTAAAATAATTAAATCAATTTGGCTCATCAATTGAGAACCTCAGGGTAGAATTTAGATAAACTGAAAATTTATGCCAGTCCGGCTTGGTGAAATAGAAAGGTCTTCAAGGCACGAAGGAAAGTACGGAGATCTGGAATCATTCATATCCCTGGAGATATCCTGTTCCATAGGGCAGGTGCCCCCACAGAGAAGGCTCTCCTCCTGGGAACCACCAGCCGACATTGCTTTACTGACAGCACCCTGAGGAGGCCCACTCTGTGGGAGTGTACTGGTTGGTGGGAGGTTATCAGCTGCGGAAGGTGGTCTTTTAGGTACCCAGGTCCTAAGCCATGGAGCACTTTAAAGGTAAGAACCAACACCTTGAAGCGTACTTGGAAGACCACCGGGAGCCAGTGCAGCTCGCGTAGGAGAGGTGTTACATGTGAGAGCCATGTCGCTCCCATAATCACCCGCGCAGCTGCATTCTGGCCAGTTGGAGCCTCTGGGTGCACCTCAAGGGTAGCCCCATGTAGAAAGCATTAAAGTAGTCCAGTCGGGAAGTGACAAGGGCATGAGTGACTGTGCGTAAGGAGTCCCAATCTAGAAAGGGGCGCAACTGGTGAATCAGGCGAACCTGATAGAAAAGTCCCCTGGCTACAGCCGTCATATGCTCTTCTAAAGACAGCCGCGTGTCCAGGAGGACACCCAAGTTGCTAGCCTTCTCTGTGGGGGCCAATGACTCACCCCCAATAGTCAATGATGGTATCAGCTGGCTATATCAGGATGCTGGCAGCCACAGCCACTCAGTCTTGGAAGGATTGAGTTGGAGCCTATTTCTCCCCATCCAGATCCGCCCGGCTTCGAGGCACCTAGATATCACTGCAAGGGCATCATTGGGGTGGTCTGGGGTGGAGATGTACAGATGAGTATCATCAGTGTAAAGATGGCATTGTACCCCAAAACCACGGATGAGCTCACCCAGCGGCTTCACATAAATGTTGAACAGAAGAGGCGAAAGGACCAACCCTTGTGGCACCCCGCAAATAAGGTGTCTTGAAGTCGACCTCACCCCTCCTGCTAACACAGACTGTGACCGGTCAGAGAGATAGGAGAGAACCACCGTAGAACAGTGCCTCCCACTCCCAGCCCCTCCAGTCAGCGCAGCAAGATACCATGGTCGATGGTGTCAAAAGCCGTTGAGAGATGTAATAGGACCAGGATAGAGGAGCAACCCCTATCCTGGGCTCTCCAGAGATCATCAACCAATGCAACCAATGCCATTTCAGTGCTGTAACCAGGCCTGAAACCGGACTGGAATGGATCTAGGTAGACCGTTTCATCCAGATACTGCAGGAGTTGCTGTTCTACCACACTCTCAACAACCTTTGCCAAAAAGTGAAAGTTGGAGACTGGACGGTAGTTTGCTAACACATCCGGGTCCAGAGAGGGCTTCTTGAGGAGGGGCCTCACCACTGCCTCTTTCAGGGCAGAAGGCAAGAAACCCTCACTCAAAGAAGCATTTATAATTCTCTGGATCCAGCCTCGTGTGACCCCTTGGGAAGCCAGTACTAACCAGGAGGGGCACGGGTCCAATAAACATGTGGTTGTGTTCAACTTCCTCAGTAATCTGTCTACATCTTCAGGGGTCACAGGGTCAAACCCATCACAAATAACATCTTCGAGACCTACTTTCATCACCCCGTCTGAACCCACCCAGTTAGAGTCCAAACCTTCCCGAATTTGAGCAATTTTATCGTGCAGATATTGTGCAAAATCCTCAGCTCAACCTTGTAAGGGGTCCTCCCGAGCTCTTAGGTGGAGGAGGGAGCGGGTCACCTTAAACAAGGCGGCTGAGCGATTTTCTGCCGATGCAATAAGAGTGGAAAAATAGTTATATTTTGCCGCTGCTATCGCCACTAAGTAGGTCTTAATATGAGACCTCACCAGTGTTCGGTCAGATTCAGAATGACTGGCTCTCCAATTACTCTCCAGGCGTCTTTTCCAGCACTTCATTTCCCTCAGCTCCTTGGAAAACCAAGGAGCCAGGCGATTTTGACGCCGGGTCAGAGGCTGCAAAGGCACAACCCGATCCAAAGCACCAGTGGCCATCCTATCCCAGGCTGCCACCAGGTCTTCAGTCGAGTTGTGAGCTAGAGTCTCAGGAAATGGCCCAAGCTCCATCTGGAATCTATCAGGATCCATCAGGTGCCTGGGGCGGAACCACTTAATCGGTTCGACCTCCCTGCAGTGTGGTGTAGTGGACAGAAAGTCAAGCCTCAGGAGAGAATGGTCTGACCATGACAAGGGTTCGATGACTATATACCCTATATCTAGGCCATTCAACCACTGGTCAGAAGACCAAGTCCAGAGTGTGTCCCCCCATGTGAGTAGGGCCATGAACTAACTGGGTCAGGTCCATGGCCATCATGGAAGCCATGAACTCCTGAGCTGCCTCAGACGTTTCACTGATGGACGACAGGTTGAAATCTCCCATGACCAGAAGCCTAGGAGTCTCAACTGCCACATTTGTCTCTAGATTAAGAATAGGGACCTTACTACTATGGTCAAATATGTAGAAGTAAGATGTGTAGAAGGGAGATCCAATCTATTTTTCACCAAAGAAACAGCAGAGAACCAGAAAAGATAAATACCTTGCTCCAGCCTCTTATCTGCTCGCTCACTGCTTCCTTCCTCCAAATTCCCCAGGCATGATCCCCCCCCCCCAACTTTTCTTCTAATGTGCTTCAGGGCTCTCTTATCTACTTTTGAACTAAACCAAAATTTCCCCAGTGTTGGTGTAGTTATCTGAGTGAAAACAGATCTCTGTGGACGGTGGGTGCACCCTGTTTTTGCAGTTGAACATATCAGGGTCCCAAAATATGTTAGTTATGGCCTTACTGTCATGGGGCTCATAAAGCAGAACCATCTGGGCTGAAGAATGGGGAAATGAAAGGTTGTCTGGGTTTTGTTACAACATTGTTGGGAAAGTGCTGCTGACCAAGGTTAAAGTGTTGGCATGGGGGCATATTTTCTGTGCATGTTGCAGAAAAGCCAAAATCAATAATTCATTAATGTGGCTCAATTTATTTCAGAGTCTCTGGAATGTGTTGCAGTATAGCTCCCATATTTTTCAGCTGCCATGCTGTGATGATAGGGCTGGGCAGTCCAAACCATCAGACAATGTTTGAGCAAGGAAGGCTGGCATGCATTAGATATGGATTGATCAGAACTATTTCCAAATGCCTGTCACTTGGCTTTATTGCTGGAAATAAGAAAAACCTGTTGATGCTGCTTATTATCTTTTAAATGAGTTATGGAATTGTGCATTTTGTACAAGAATTACCATCTTCCCTTTTTCCAGTTAAAATCAATGCGATGTGACCGGAAGTTCACGTATAGGAAGGATTCTCCTTGCAGTATTTGTGTTCCTGATTCTCGGAAGGTGAGATGCCCAAGGGGATGGTTGAGAAGTGAAAAGCCAGAGCAATGCAGGTAAAAGATGCTCTTTTCTATCTCAGTGTGTATAATGTATTTTAGAACAGGGATTCCCAATGAATCAAAGGGCACTTTGCTTAATGGTAAAGCCATAGGGATGGTTTACACCTATGAGGAAAAATAAAGAAGAAAAACGCCATGGCCAGTCCCAGTTAATAGGACACAACATCTGTCAAGCTTTTACTTTCTGTGCATGCAGAATTTGAGCCTGGTTTGTGATGTCACATCAGATACGTAACAATCCTGATACCAAAGGCTTGGAGGTTTCTATGTAAATAATACATTTCATTATGTGACAGAGCTGATTTATGTAACCACATCTGATGTGTAACCACATCTGGATGAGGTTACTACTTTTCATTTTGAGATAATTAGAGTGGGGTAAAGAAAGAATGTCAGATTACGGCCTGCAGCAAACATTAATCATATTATTTAGTAATTGAAACAAGAATAAACATATTTGTTTTCATAAGTAGGCAGGCAGGCAGGTAGCTGATAATGGAGAGCTAGACAGATAAATCACCTATTTTTTAAGTGTCACTCATTTTTAACAATAATATTTATAATAGAAGTCACTATGAGCAACACATCTTAATATCTGCAGTAAACTGAACCTTGATTTACGTAGCTGTAGAGTGGAACCTAGACTTTCAGTGCCACTGAAGAAAAAAATACTAAATTCAGGCGTGTGCAAAATGTTTTGTGATATTTAGGGAGAGTGAGACTGAGCTGTTTAAGATACCTCTCTGGTTTAGAATGGTAATCAGGATTTCCTATGGCTATGAGGTACAAATCAAATTCAGGCAATATTTATTTATTTACTGTACCAATCTTTGCTTTAGGGTAGCCCTTGCTCACAGCCAGGCGTGGGTTCTACTTACCTTTACTACCGGTTCACAATGGGGCTGTGCGCACGCTCTTCTGCGCAGAAGCATTTCAATGACGTCAGGGTCAGTGGGCGGAGCCTCCTGCCGGTTTTACTACCAGTTCTATAGAACTGGTGCGAACCGAGGGCAACCCACCACTGCTCACAGCTCAAGTACTGCAATGGTGGGTTCTACGAGTATATTAAAATAACTGCAGACATAATAAAATTTAATGTTAATTCAAAAATCAAATAAGCATCTGAATGCCAATAATCACTATAAAAGATGCCAAAAATTCTCCGAAACTATGATATACACAGTTTTTTTTCAGTAGATACCAAAGCAGCCTTTACATATCTTTTCCTTTCCTTATATCAATAATATATTTAGTACTAGTTGTCATTTTATAGTACAAAAAAATAATAATAATATTTTTATTTTAATCTGCGACCATAATAAAATTCAACCTATCTGTTCATTTATTATTTATCTATCTACTAGCAAATATGTTTCCTCTTATTTCTGAATCTAGAGTAGATCATTTGCTCATAATTTTTTAATTTTTAGTCTAGTATTACTCAAATTGCAAATTAACATCTATGTTTTTTTATTGGATGCTGATTTCCTAAAATGATAGTTATGTTCTATTATGTCCTATTCCTCACTTCTACATTTTGAAATTAAGTTCCAGAATATTCTAAATTCTTTATATTTTGATGCCAACTCAAACGTACGTTTGCAGTCAAACGTACCTAACTTATTTAGCTTTTGAAAACCAAAGCTGCACAGCTTTTCATTGATATTGAAGTTGCTATAGCTTGATTTACAGAAACAGGGCTGAAGTTCCAGGGCTTAAATTATTTTTGTACTTTTAGTATATGTGGTGGAATTAATTTAATTTCCTTTATGATTTTCAATAATTCTCAAAGTCTTTTTAAATTGAGCTTCTGGTATGCGGATTAAATTTTTTCAGTTGTAATTTGTATGGTGATATGTTAACTTTCTAAATTAGCTTTTCCTAATCTGGAGAGGCTTTCAGAATTTCCCAGCCAGCAGGGCAATTTCTGAGAATCCTGAAGTTGAAATTCACACATCTAGAAGGAACTCAGGTTGGAGAACACTGTCATACTGCTAAGAAATTGGTAAATTGATAGCCATTAGTAATATGTAGTCGAAAAACTGAGGGATCTTAAAGGTTTACTCTATGAATAGAGGAAGGATTTCTTGGCAGAACAGAAAGATCATCCCATGCATGCAGTTTAGTTGCCAATGTAGGCATCTTCTATTGGGTATGTTTCACAATGCTTAATATGACTGAATGGCGAATATGGCCTACTATGGTGTGCTCGTGTCTGCTGGCTTCTTTTTTTAAGCCATGACCGGGAGGATTTTCATCAGGTCCGCCTGATTCGCCAATTATGTCCCTTTCTGGATCGGGACTCCTTACACACAGTCACTCATGCCCTCGTCATCTCCCACCTGGACTACTGTAATGCTCTCTACCCTACATGGGGCTCCCCTTGGGGAGCACCCGGAGGCTCCAACTGGTGCAGAGTGCGGCCGCGCGGGTGGTTATGGGAGCAACATGGCGCTCCCATGTGACACCCCTCCTGCGCAAGCTGCACTGGCTCCCGGTGGTCTTCCGGGTGCGCTTCAAGGTTTTGGTTACCACCTTTAGAGCGCTCCATGGCTTAGGACCTGGTTATTTACGGGACTGCCTACTACCACAAACAGCCTCCCACTGGCCGGTACGCTCTCATAGAGAGGGGGTCCTCCAGGTGCCATTAGCCAAACAATGTCGACTGGCGGCCCCCAGGAGGTGGGCCTTCTCTGTGGGGACACCCACTATCTGGAACAACCTCCCCCTGGAGATACGGAGGATCCCGGATCTGTGTATTTCCATCGTGCTCTTAAGACCCTCCTATTCCAGCAAGCCAGCCTGGCCTAACTTTCTCCCCTTTTCTTTTAAATTTCTTTTAAATTTTTTAAATATTTTTTTTTAAATGAAATTTTAATCTGTTTTATATTATTGGGATTTTAACTGTTTCGGGTTAAATTATCTAATTTGGTTTTAATTATGTCTTAACTTTTATATCCCTGTATTTCATTTTGTGCCTGTTCACCGCCCTGAGTCCTTCGGAAGTAGGGCGGTATATAAAACTAATTAAATGAAAATGAAATGAAATCTAATTAAATAAATCTAATTAAATGAATGGTGCAGCCATAGGAGTGAACCAGTAGTAGCAAGCAGTTGCGTTTGCTATGCTAACCTATACAAAGGTTTAATGTTGCATGTAAATAATACTGACACAACAAGGCACCTCATCTATTGTTAAACCAAGCTGAGGTGTATAGGTAAAATTACAGAATTGGAAGGAGTCATTTTGGACATTGGGCCTAACTAACAATTCAATACAGGCAGTGGTGGGTTCCTCCCGGTTCGGCCTGATTCTCCTGAGCTGGTAGCGGTGACGATATGACGATAAGTCACGCCCACAGAACCAGTAGTAAAAAATTTTAGAACCCACCCCTGAGTACAGGATTACAAATTAAAGCATCTTAGATAGATGGCTGCTCCATGTTCACCTTCTGCTTGAACGCCTCCAATTCTTTATCCACACTTTTCATGAGCAATTTATCCCACTATTGTACTGATTTATTCATTAACTACCATTACTAGCATAGTGTAAACTACACTATAACTAAATTACACAAGAGAATGTAGTATGTATACCAAAAATAATTCAATAACAATTTAATCTGATACATTGGGTTAAGTGATGTAGGGCTTGATCTAATTCCAGCCAAGTTCAAGCCTCTGTTAAGAGATACCTGCATTCTCTCTCTCTCTCCCTCCCTCCCTTCCCCCCTTTCTTTGTCTCTTTATTTCTTCTCTCTCTTTCTTTTTGGCCTTAGCAAGCCTCCCTGCAGCCCCTGGAAGCCAAAACGGGTTGCAGGAAAAAAGGCATTTTTTCCTCACTCGAATATAAGCCGAGGGGGGCTTTTTTCAGCATTAAAAATGTGCTGAAAAACTAGGCTTATACTCGAGTATATACAGTACTTGTTTTTTTATTTAATTATTCAATTAGAATTTGCCTTTTTAAATCTACTATTCTTCTTACACTGTTCCTGTGTTCTGGAGTAAAAATGTTTTTGCTTTTCTTTAAAGTGATATCTTTTTAGGTTTTTGAAAGTACTTCTTATAAGTTCTTCTTATACCTACTTACATGCTTATGTACATATGTTTATGAGTACATACCAGTGGCGAAATTCAAATTTTTTTATTACTGGTTCTGTGGGCATGGATTGGTGGGTGTGGTTTGGTGTGGCTTGCCGGGCATGGCAGGGGAAGAATACTGCAAAATCTCCATTCCCACCCCACTCTGGGACCAGCCAGAGGTGGTATTTGCAGGTTCTCCAAACTACTGAAAATTTCTGCTACCGGTTCTCCATAACCTGTCAAAATCTGTTGGATTTTACCCCTGGTACATACCTATACACACATGCACATATCTATACACGCAATTGAGAACCAAGAGTAATGGAAGTAAGGTGAACAATGCTGGATCATTGATTCTGGGCAGCCAAATTTGGGTCAGAAAAATGGCACTGCCATTTCTAGTTTTACCTTCAAGGCTGATGATGGTGATAGAAAGTATTTCCAGATCAGATTTAGGCTTTTCTGTGCTCTAGGTATTGTTGGAATATATTACCTTATGCAGTAGTAATAGCAATAGCACTTAGACTTACATACCACTTCATAATGCTTTACAACCCTCTCTAAGCAGTTTACAGAGTCAACAACTTGCCCCAACTTGCCCAGCAACAACCTGGGTCCTTATTTTATTGATCTCAGAAAGATGGAAGGCTGAATCAACCTTGAGCCAGTGAGAATTGAACTGCTGAACTGCTGTCAGCCGGCAGTCAGCAGAAGTAGCCTGCAGTACTGCATTCTAACCACTATGTCACCAGTAGTTCCCTGTCTGATAACAGTTTTTGTGTCTGGGCATATGTGTATTTTCCTATTTCAGATATACAGTAAAACTGGGTGAGAACACCATGTCTAACGTGGGGTGCACGTATACATGCACGAAACATGATGAAGACAAACAGTGCTGCCCTGGATACTGGGGTGTTGAATGCTATGGTAAGTCTTTGACTGTAGGACACATATCACATAGACAGGGAGTAGAGGGTTATAGGATGGTTTGGGGAGCATGTTTTGCTTGACAAGCTTTTGGAGTCTGTATGTACTGAAGCCATGGAGCTCTTGAAATCCAGTAAGGAATAAGGATTTAAACACTGGACCATACAGAGGCAGGCAGCATCAGCATGCTGTATATGTGAAAAAAATATACCTTTTCTTCTTTTGCAATAATTGATTTAATCCATTTATTTATTTGTTTGTTTATTTTTTATTTATTTGCTTAAATTTTTGTACCGCCCTTCTCCTTCCAGACTCAGGGCAGTGTACAGCCAACTAAAAACCATTGAATACAAAAGTTAAGACTCTTTAAAATAATTTAAATAGAATTTGGCCCGTGATTTAAAACAATTCAAATTAAAATCCATATAAAACTTTAAAAACCAAGTATGGGGTCAAGCCAGTCCAGCTAACCGGAAAAAATGGGTTTCAAGGGCCCGACAAAATGCCCAGAGATCTGGGATCACTCTTATCTCTGGGGGAAGGTCGTTCCAAAGAGTGGGCGCAACCACAGAGAAGGCTTTCCCCCTGGGGGTCACCACCCGACATTGTCTAGCTGACGGCACCCTGTGGAGGCCCTCTCTGTGGGAGCGGACTGATCGGTGGGAGGCAATTGGTGGCAGAAGGTGGTCCCCTAAGCCATGGAGTGCTTTAAAGGTGGTCATTTACAAACACCCCCAATTGCCACATATTGTACATACACTGTACAATTTTGACATAGCAAAAGGAGAACAAAAATTTTTTAAACCATGGTGCAGACCTAACACAACAATTGCACATTTGACATGCAACAGTCAATACCAGTCAAGTCAATATGCAAAGAAGGATCCCCAATTGTAATGGCATCTAGGACTGACCTTGGGAGACAGGAAGAAGAGCCACAGAGTAGACAACAGATAAGAGGCAGCTGAGCCTGCAGAAGGAAGGCAGGGGGAATGGCAAATCTCAAAAGGGACACTCCTTATTTTCTTGAGCTATGAAGATGAAGGGAAGAGATTTACTTTTAGATTTTCAAGTTTCTGTTATTCTGAAGGAACCAGATTTCAGGAAGGCTCCCTGTTATCTTGGATGGCCCAAAGAAACAAAATTAGACTTGGGGGTTTATATGAATAGAGCTTTCTCCACAAGACCATGGAACAAAGAATAAATGGGCATACATTGTTCATAATGCCTTGCAATGAGGATGCACCTGATTTAGCAATAGCAATAGCACTTAGACTTATATGCTACTTTACAGTGCTTTTACAGTCCTCTCTAAGCAGTTTACATATAGTTAGCACATTGCCCCCAACAATCTGGGTCCTCATTTTACTCATTTTACTCAAAAGGCTGGAAGGCTGAATCAACCTTGAGCCTGGTGAGATTCGAACTGCCAAATTGCAGGCAGCCGGCAGTCAGCAGAAGTAGCCTGCAGTACTGCACTCTAACCACTGCGCCACTGTGGCTCATTGAATCAAAATAGTATGAGCTTTTAAAACAGTTTTTAAGACACAGTTTTTAAAACAATCTAAGCATGGTTAACTCTCTTCCTTTTATAGAATGTCCTGGTGGACCTGAAAACATATGCAACCAACATGGAACCTGCTTGGATGGCATTACGAATAATGGAACTTGCATTTGTAATGTAAGACTGGGTTTACTTTCTCCAAGAATGTATTATTAGCAGTAGGCTAGACAGTTTATAGCCAAGAGCATTCTTCTGGTGCATCATGTCTATGGAGATTGTCAGTCATCCAGGCCATGGTTGTTTTCCCAAAGGTGCTTTTTTTTCAAGAGGCAACTGGACTTCCTTGTTTTTTTGTTTTTTGTAAACATTTTGCTTCTCCTCCAAAAAGCTTCTTCATCTCTGACTGGAGCTGAGTGCTCTTAGTCCCCCCATTTTTTAAATAATTATTTTTGTAATATTTTGTTCTTTTCACTAAAATATTTGCATCTTTTGGCAACTGGGTGCAAGGGGCAACTACTGCTTATTATCCTATTCCAAATAGGATAATCTATTACATTGCTAAGTTTCCTTTATTGAACGGAGAGGATTCTAATTCAGCCATCTTCTCTCCTGGATACTCTTGATTACAAATGGAAAGAGGAATTGTGGATGGAGCATGCAAGGGCTTAGACAAAAGTTGATTCAGTTCCATCTCTCTTTACGTGTGTATCCTATTCTGGAATAATGATTAAATGAAACATTTATATTACATTGACTGTTCATTTTATAATCTGTGTTGCCTTAAGTAATTGATCCTCCTTCCTTCTAAATACAGTCTGTTCCTTTTTTAAAAAAAACCTATTGTTTATACAGTAGTGACTTCTTGAAAGAACAAAGAAGGAGATTTAATTTTAACATTACCAAGGCTGTAAATTGATAATAATATGTGTGGATAGAGTCTTTGTATACTGTGCATTATCCCACAGAAATAAACCATTAATGGTCTCCCAGGTGTTACTGAAACACACCTTCCAGCAACGTTTGTTAATATCAGTGAAAGATCTGCAGGGAATTGTAGTTCTGCAGACCTTGGAGGACTACAATTTCATCAGCCTTATTGTTAGGAAGCCCAAGATCTTCCTTCCTTCCTTCCTTCCTTCCTTCCTTCCTTCCTTCCTTCCTTCCTTCCTTCCTTCCTTCCTTCC
>WNWU01000041.1:8878819-8933631 GCA_012654045.1 Ptyas mucosa | reverse complement strand
CTATTCTATTCTATTCTATTCTATTCTATTCTATTCTATTCTATTCTGTTCTAAAACTGATTGAAACCAGGCACAGAGAAAGGAGGAGAACCAGCATAAAATAGTGTCTCCCATCTCCAATGAAGCTAGTCTAAAAGGATAACATGGTTGACAGTATGCAAAGGTGCTGAGAGCTCAAGCAGCACAAGATTGGATGCACCATGCTTGACCCAACATCAGTACAAATGATGAATGCCCTCTCCAACCTAAACCCTGGTCTAAAGCCAACTGCACTCTACAATTCAAGAACAATAATTGCATTTACAAGTATTAACAATTGCAATAAAATATCAAAGCAATAATAAAACTTAATGGTAAAGAAATATTTACCATAGGAAAACCTTGTATTGCTCTCCAGGTGCTCCAAATGTCGTACAGTTACTCAGATTCTCCAAAAGTCACCTATTACATAAGAGACTTCAATATACCAGCGGCTAATGGTATTATACATATTGTTGACTATATAAGGAAAATAAATGTCATGGACAACTCTGATAATGCTCAGGTATGATGAATATTCTTTTTCCTTTTGAAAACAGTCATAGGCAGTGTATGGGGATAATTCCTTAAACAAAATAGCTTTTAAGTATAGGGCACAATTGTACTTCTAACCTAGAATCAATCTAAAATAGATGTTTCCAACTCGCATGTGATCTGGATAGCTAGTAATGCGGTCCCACAAGATATAAATTTATTGATGCATATTAACTATGTGTTATATGTGGCCCCAAGAACAATTAGCAATAGCAATAGCACCTAGACTTATATACTGCTTCATAGTGCTTTTACAGCCCTTTCTAAGTGGTTTACAGAGTCAGCCTATTGCCCCCAACAATCTGGGTCCTCATTTTACCCACCTTGGAAGGATGGAAGGCTGAACCAACCTTGAGCCTGGTGAGATTTGGACTGCTGAATTGCAGCTAGCAGTCAGCTGAAGTAGGCTGCAGTACTGCATTCTAACCACTGTGCCAATTCGTCTACACTCAACATGACCTAGGCAAGCCAAAATGTGGACACTCATGATCTAAAGCCTTTCTAGTAGCACTTTTTAATAGCATTAGACTCATGTGAATGGTTTGACACTATAAACTTCCACACAACCCTTATTGCATAATAGTAGGGTATACCAGGAAGCATATATCACTTAAAATATTATTTACTCCAGTTTTCCCATACTAATAAATGGTCCTGAGAAGATTTAGGATGTTGAGACAATGTGATGGCTACACTTATAAAATGTTAGCCATTCCACCATGTTCTCTGCTATCTTCTTGAGACCAAAAGGCATTAAATATGGCATTAGAAGTTATTGCTTTGTTGTGCAGCATACAATTTCCTAAATAACTTTATAATTGAAAGAAACTCCATAAAAACCTTGTTGGACACAATGGAAGATATCTGGGAACTATATTTCCTAAATTTACTTATCCATCACCCAAACTGTCAACTTTTTTCTTAACTAACTCTACGGGGAAGTTTTTAAAAATGATAGAAAAAATGATAGAAAATCATTTTGCGTTGTTGCTAAGAATCCCTCATGGACATGTCTCCATAGTTACCAAGAACCACGTTTTATTCAATATGTCTTTACATCTCTTTTAACTCACCTTTAAAAAACTAAACAAAACCCTTGGGCATGCAGAGATAGAGCAATCTTATGTTACTTTTTGCTGGATCAATTCCTCTAAGAATTTCCAGAAAATTGTCATGAAGCCTAAATGTACAATATTTACAAATAACAATCAGTTTTGTATCAGGTTTTTTTTATTATTATTATTTATCTTTCTACAAGACATTGGCAAAACAGGAAACTGAATACATACAAAAGGCTATTAAAGCACGTTTATTTTACCTCCATGATTTCTGGTGGGTTTTTCTCCTATGATGCACTATGATTCAGATCCTCTGTGTTGGTTCATATCTTTTTTTTTTTATTTAAAAAAAGTTTTTATTGGTTAAAAATATACAATATTATAGTTTACAATATGTTGAATTTTCAATATCTTTATATAAAGATATTTCAATTATTATTTTCTTTTTTAAGTTCTCACACAACAGACATTATTATCTTAAATCAAAACAAACAACCAGGTTGTATAAAAATTATTTAAACAGAAAAATATTATACAAAATACAATAAAAAAGAGAGAAAAGGAAAAAAAATGTTAATTAAAAAAAACATTAAACAATAGATTCCCCTCCTTTCTTCATTTCCTGGTTCTGGCTCTTAAAACCATGGTCTGGCCTCCCCCCTCCTCCCGGGCCGCCACAGCTCCGTCCGCCCCCGCTCCTTGATCATCTAATACTTCCCCCTCTTCGGCTCCTGTATCTTCTCCACCTAGGAAGGATTTATGTTGGTCAAAAAAAGCCTTAGCTTCCATTACATTATTAATTTTCTTCTTACTGTCCTCCCAAAAAATCATCAAGCCCTCCGGAATCAACCACTTAAAACCTACTCCCTTAAGGTACAGCTTATTTGATAAAAAATAATATTTTCTCCTTGATTCTCGTACCTGTCTGGGAATCTGCTTCAGGATGGTGACCTCCTTGCCCCTGTACACCAGCGCCCCCAGTCTTTGTTTTCTCAGTATCTCATCTCTCAGTTCCCTTCTCACAAATTTAATATGAACCTCTCTTGGTAAATTATGTAAAATTGCAAATTGTGAGTTTACTCTATACACCAAATCCACATCCCTTCTAATAGACTCCAAATCTCTTTCTAAAAATTCACCCAACATTTTAACCATCACTTCTCTCAAATTTTCGTGGTCAAGTTGTTCCACGTTTTGGAACCTGAGAAAATAAGACATCTTATCCAATTGTAAAGTTAACATTGCATTTCCTCTCCCATCTTCCACCTTCTGGAGTGCCCGTACCTCCCCCTCCAAACCCCCCATCTTCTTCATGTTTTGCTCTGCCAGCTGTTGAACATCATTTAAATCTTTTTTCATAAGTGTCATTTCAGATTTAATTTCAAATAATCCTTTTTGCAAATCATCCAACTTGTCCAACTTCTGATCCAATTTCGCCAGTCTTTCCATAATTTTTTCCATATCAGCTGCTGCTGATTTATGACCCTTAGCCATCTTGCATCAATAGAAGATGAGAAATCAAAGGACAAACCTCCATAGAAGAAAGAGGGATTGACAGTCAAAGTAATTTTTCAAATATCCACCAGTGGGCGCTCACAGGAGCAACGAGTCCGAAGTATAGAGTAGGTCAAACAGGAAGCCAGAGGAGAATGTTGTCTTCAATCATAAATAAAGAAGCAGGAAGTCAGACTGCCGCCATAGCTGACCGGGAAGAGAGGCCACCAGACCTCTCCAACAAACTCTGCCACAGCCATCCTCCAAGGAAAAGTCAGCAAAGTAAGGGGTTTCACTCCATCTCCTTCCCCCTACTTCTCTGCCACGGCATCTTTCCAGCTACAAGGGGGGGAACTCCAACCCCCCCTCTCGCCTCCAGGATGCCTGCTCCACTCTCCGGTCAGTCAGTTCAGTCCGTTGTGCCTTCTTAGCTAGCACCGGTCCCCTTAGGCGCTGTGGCGCCTCCGCGGCCTCGAAAAAAGCCGCCGATCGCCTCCCACCCCCTCTGGAGCCTCGGGCGCGCCAGCATCGGCCTCCCGGCCCCTGGAAGTGAGGCAGGGGACCCCTGGTGAGCCGCCCTCAAACGGCAAACGCCCCAATAATGGGGCGTTTGGCCCAAAGGGCCTCCAGATGGGGGGGATCGGACTCTGGGGCCAGAACTAGCCCGATCAGAGTCTGTCGCCCGCGGAACCGGAAGCGGAAACCTGTGTTGGTTCATATCTTGAAAGCCATCCAAATTTAGGATATTCAGAATGCAAAATGCAAATGCTTCACGTACCTAGCAATAGTAATAGTACTTAGACTTATATACTGCTTTACAGTGCTTTACAGCTCTCTCTAAGCAGTTTACAGAGTCAGCATATTGCCCCCAAAATTTGAATCCTCATTTTACTCATCTCAGAAGGATGGAAGGCTGAGTCAACCTTGAGCCTGGTGAGATTTGAACTGCCAAATTGCAGTCAGCCGGCAGTCAGCAGAAGTAGCCTGCAGTACTGCACTTTAACCACTGGCTCATAGATAGATAGATAGATAGATAGATAGATAGATAGATAGATAGACAGACAGACAGACAGACAGACAGACAGACAGACAGACAGACATGTATATTTAGTAACTTAGATTGTGCTATCATCATAGTTGCTAAGGAGCAAGTTGTACTGAACTCAATGGGAGGGAAAACATTGGGAGTACAACTCGGAGATTTTCTGTACATTAGTTATGGCACAGAGTAGATAGAGGAGATAAATGTGTCATTATTTGTATGCACTTATATATTTCATAACTACACTGTTTCAAACTGAAATGAGTTTCTGTGTATGCCACCACTTCTCATTCTAATCCGTCTGTTTTTGCAGAAAACAATTGCAGAAATTCTTGCTTCTATGGATAGTGCCAGCCGGTTTGAAACTATATTAGAAGTGAGTATCTCTCCTATATTCAGGCGGGGATAAAATGAAAGCTGATACTGCAGCTTCTTTTTTTGGTCAGAAAAAAAATGCAGGTTTTGCTTTTTGAACATTTATTTTCACGACCCACAATAGAATACAGAACCAGGGTTCCCTTTTAAGAGATCAAACAGAGGATTAACAATAATAGATGATTAAAATCATTAAAATATTAGTAAAACACATGAAGAATTTATTCATTTCCATAATGTTGCTTTGGGGCAGTAAGAAATTCATCCTTTCTTCTACACAAGAAACAGGATCAGGATTTCTTTCCTTCAAATGTTCCTCCTATCCATTGTCTATATCAATGTTTCTCAATCTTGGCAACTTTAAGATGTGTGGACTATAATTCCCAGAATTCCCCATCCAGCATGGCTGGCTGGGGAATCCTGGGATCTGAAGTCTGCACATCTTAAATCTGCTAAGGTTGAGAAACACTGGTCTACGTGCAAAACTTTACTCAAAAACATCCGAATTGATCTGTCATTGGATCATTTTCAACTAAAGTTCCTTGCACCAAATCTTGTTCAGTAATCCTTAGTGAGTTACAGAAAGCATTTGACTATTTCAGTAGGACTGTAGTTTGGAACTTTGAACTCGAACTTTATCAAGAATGCTGAGAATTGATTCGAATGATTTAACTGCTTAGCATAATTCACCCCCAGAAATGTTGATTTTGTTAATTAATCATTTTACAATGGCCATGGTGCTTAATATTTTGCAGAATTGTGGTCTTCCATCAATTTTGGATGGTCCTGGACCTTTTACTGTGTTTGTCCCAAGTAATGAAGCACTGGATAAATTAAGAGATGGAAGGCTAATTTATCTCTTCACAGAGGTGAGACAATTTTTGCTAATTAGTCTGAGGATTAAAAGGATATGAGTTTTCATTCCAATCACACTCATAGACTGTTCATATAGCCAATTGTTTTATCTTGCCAATATGGGAAACATGAGTAAATTAGGACAACCGTAAGAATTGGTTCAGTATGCCTTCTGAAGGGCAACATTCTATAAAATGTCTTAACTTATAGCTTGTCCAAAATTGTAAATATGGTTTTTTATTTTGTCCTATATCTTGTTGCTGTTTGTTACAGAATTTAAATATTCTAACAGGAAGTATCTAATGGAAGTTTTATATATAGAGAGATAGATTTTAATGTTACTAATTCTTCTATATGAATATAGTATATACTTATTATATACATACAGTATCTGAACAACATAAATGCACATATATAGAGATGTGGGAATTGCTACATTGGAGAATAATTATGCCTATTGATCATTTTAATCCAAAGTTTTACTAAAGCTAATTGCAACTTCCAAAGGAGACTTCTCTAGTTTGAGAGTATCACAGGAAGTAGCATCTCCCATATGCTGAAGAAAAGTATGGGTATCTTTAAGAGGGCTTCTTGTGCCAATCTTAATACATGGATAGGTCCATCAAATGACTCAGCCCTAAGCAATTTAGTATTTTGGGAGTTAGACTCAACAGCTCAGATAGTGACTGGAAGTTGATATTTGTTTGTGTCACTGGGGCTGAGGGTCTGGAAGGGGCTGAACCTGTGTGTTTGTTATGTTATTTTGGGGCTGATAGGCTTGTTTTTACCTTGGCTGTTGTTTTATTGTATGGTTTTTGTTTTTCTCTTTTTTATGTGTTTATATTTTTTAACGCTTTTAGCCATCCGGTGTCAGGAATTTGTGATGGACAGCCATATAAACCATATTTATTTATTTTATTTATCAAGTTCATTTACCATCCATGTCATAGTTCAGGCAACTCTGAGAGGCTTACATCAAAATAAAACAACATATAATAACAGTTATAAATATAAAATGGATTAAAATTACAAAAACTAAAACAAACAAGAGTTTGGAGGGGGAGGTAAATTACCTTCTCTGTTGATTATTGATAGAAGAGAGGGGGGAGAGGAGAGAGGAGAGGAGAGGAGAGGAGAGGAGAGGAGAGGAGAGGAGAGGGAGGGAGGGAAGGAGAGAGAGAGAGAGAGAGAAATTCAACCAAACTATCTGGAGGTATCTGGAGGTAGGAATGTTTCACAATTTGAATATACTCCTCTTCAAAACTCTGGGGTATTAACCCAATAGTCAGGTAGATGTTTAGAGTTAGGATTAGATCAATTTCTTTTAATCTAACGCAAAGCTCTTCGAAGATGGGTAGACTTCCTGCTGGCTGGGAAATTCTTTTTTTTTTTAATTAAAAAGTTTTATAAAAAGTACAAACATTTTTCCCCACCCCCTCCCCCCTCCCCTCTCCCCAACCAACCCCCACCCCTTCCCTCCCACAAACCCAACCCCCTCCCATTCCCCCCACCCCCTCCCTGAACTTCCCAGGACCAGCACAGGGTCTAACATTCAACATTCTAGAAACCTAATCTAAAATCTGCTAACAATACATTGAGCTAAATTAACCCTAGATCTTTAACTCCTAGCACTCAAAACATTATACACATAAAACACTAACAAAGTCAAATATTTCATTCATAAGCAATTTGAAGTTTTTAAGTCCGATATTTGTTTTGGATATAATCGATCCATCTTCTCCATTCCCTTATATAGCTTTCATTCGAATGATCTCTAAGGTATGCAGAAATTTTCACCATTTCTGCCAAATGTATTACTTTTAATGTCCATTCCTCAATGGTGGGTATATCTTCCTTCTTCCAGTATTGTGCCACCAGTAATCTTGCTGCCATTGTTAAATTTAAAATCAAATTAGTCTCTATTACTGTACAGTCTGTCATTATTCCCAACAAAAAGAACTGTGGCGTAAACTTAATCTTTTTCTTCAAAATATTTTGAATAACCCACCAAATTTTAACCCAAAACACCTTAATTTTTTTGCATGTCCACCATATGTGATAATATGTAGCATCCTGGCAATCGCATCTCCAACATTTGGGCTGAATTCCCCCACCCCACCCCACCCCTGGCTGGGAAATTCTTGGAGTTGAAGTCCAGCCATCTTCAAGGTGCTGAGACTGAGAAATACTGATCTAATGAATGGAGGAAACCCATGGATCTCTCTAATTTGGAGGAAAGGCAAAACAATTTTTACATCCTTCAGGGTAATCTTGCTTTCAGCAGTCTTCGAGGTCTCTGTCTCTGCTGCTTTTTCTGCAACAAGATGAACTATCTGGCTGATATCAGCAGAATAAATTGCAAAGATAATGTTGTATGTCAGCTGTCTATGACAGCAAAACATCTGGCATTTGGCCACAGCATTTACAACAAGCACATTTTATTAAAAGAGATAGGTTCTTAATTAGGTAAATTGAAAGTCAGTCTGCATGCATTCTTCAGTAACATTGAGCAGAATGGCAAGCATAATTTTAAATACAATATTTAAATAAAAACATGCTTTTCCCAACTTAGTAAACAGTAAAACTGTTTTTACAACAGACACCTGCTAATGTAAGATTTTATTTAGAACACAGCAATTTAGAGGTGTGGGGTTTTGTTTAAATTGGAATGGGAAAATCAAAATCTAACTGCAGAGTAGAGAAAGAATGACTGATAGTAAATACAGAGAGAAGAATTAACCTTCTGCAGCTTTTAATTTTCATTTTATTACTTTGGTCCTTTTGCACAGGCCAATGCAAAAATCTCTTCTTGTTAAATTCAAACTTTTTAGAGTGAAAATAAATTTGGTATATTCATACAAATCATGCTGTCCTTCAGGAAGAAACTGATTTTGAAATATAATTTATGTGGACAAGAGGGTGTTATTCACAATCTCTTGTGCAATCATCAGCCATTAAATCTAAGGACAGTCTGTGATTGTTTTTTCCCCCCTGTACTAGGGCATAAATAAGCTTCAGGAACTGGTGAAACATCATATCTATCCTACAGCAGCGGTAAGGTTGTTTTTGCTTTCCAAGTTCATTTCATCACTTTCACATATAATTTGCTCCTTGCCAAGGCTCTTGAACTGGTGAAGAGGAAATGCAGATGGATATTTCCTAAAGGCCTATGTATCGTTTGAGACTAGTTCCCTTTCTTTAGGGAACTAGCACAATAAAAATAGAACAGTAGGAACAATCATGCCGATTATGCCATGTTATTACCAAGTCTTTTCAAAAGAGGTAGTAATTTGTCATTGTTAAACTAAACCTATTTCTTTAAAACTAATTAAAACAAACAGGGGCAGTCTTCATTTTGCCCAGTAAGAAACCCTTGTTTGTGACTCCATTGTTTAGTTCTAAATATGCATCTTAATCTTCTGCATAGCCGCTTCATGCAGAAGAAGTTGGAAACATGCAGAAGGGGCCTTCATCCTGCAATGGATAGACAATGGCTAGAATGATGATGATCTTAATCTTAAAACGTTCTCCCAGGCAGAAACTTCTCATGTCCATTTGTAAACTAGGTTATGACATTAGATGTTCTCAGAGCATTTAATGGGCCTTAGATGGACAAAATCTTTACTGGATTGTCTCCTGAAATTGTCTCCTGTATCCTGTAATTTTCAGTTCAAAATTATAATTGGACCTTCTCCATATGTTTTCTCAAATAATTGCATTGTTGCCAATGAGACGTAATTTCAGTCAACGGCTAAGTGACCATGGGTGGAGCCCTGTTTGGATCAAGACCAATGGAGTTAAGGAAAGGGTTGTGACTCCACCAGAAAAACTTCATCCAGATGAACCTCCAGTGAGAAAGCAGCCAGCAACCCAAGCATTTCCCTGGTTCTAATGAAAGTGGCTCATGAACTGAACATATTGGTCCAAGGCCTGAACTCCTAAGAATGTTAATTGTATGTGAGATGGGCGGCTATATAAATCAAATAAATATCTGAATGAATTCAATCTTTTCCAGGTCTATGTAGAAAGACTAATAATGATGCCATATATTCTGACCATGGCAAACCAACTGCTGACAATTGAGATCAGTAAGGATGTAAGTACTATTACACTGAAATTCCTAGAATATTAATATCCTGTCTGACGGGAGACTGGAGAAGTTTCCCATGATTCTGACTACATCCCATGGGCAGTAGCTAGTAGGTTTATGTTCAAATCCTTTTTATGTAGAGCTCTCTCCACTATTGAAATATTTTCCACTTTTCCACTGCAAAAGCAGTTATCCTAATAGCTTGACAGCAGAGGTGCTATTCAGCAGGTTCTGACAAGTTCTGGAGAACTGGTAGCGGAAATTTTGAGTAGTTTGTAGAACTGGCAAATACCACCTCTGACTGGTCCCAGAGTTGGGTGGGAATGGAGATTTTGCAGTATCCTTCCCCTGGAGTGGGGTGGGAATGAAGATTTTGCAGTATCCTTCCCCTGCCATGCCTACCAAGCCACACCACACCCACCTGTCATGCCCACAGAACCGGTAGTAAAAAAATTAAATTCTACCACTGCTTGACAGGGTCTATCTTGCACACATGTATTTCAAAGGCTTCTAGCAATGCAGTGAGCAAATCCTTTTTATTTTTTTATTCCAGGGAAGGATCCTGTTGGATAATTCTAAGGCTGTGATAAACAAAAGGGATATTGTGGCCTCAAACGGTATTATTCATACTTTAGATGGCATCTTGATTCCTCCATCAATACTCCCAATTCTGCCGAAGAAGTGTAATGAAGTACATTATAAAGTTGTGGAGGTAAACCAAGGATGCCCAATCTCCTCTTTCTCTTGTATAAGTTTTCCCTATGCATTAGATGGAAAGATCTGGGGTGATGGGAAAAGGCTACATTCTCTCAAGACAAACCCAGTTTGTTCATTGGGTGTGAGATGATGATTTGTAGACAGACCTACCAGTCCAATTCCAGTAGCCATTTTCCCCATGTATGTTTTCTGCAAATTCAGCTCTTTTCCCATGAATTTCCTATCTTTACTCCAAGTCTAAAAGATAATGAATGTTTGTCTATATACACAATATTCCTAGACTATTTTTAACCTCAAAAGCAATTTGGCTCTTCAGAGGCCACCATATTGCATTTCCTGTGAGAATTAGACTTCCTGTTGACTCAGCCTCTGCAAGTTAGCCTGATGAACATTCAGCACCTTTCTGAAAACATCTGCTTCCTGTTGCTGATACAGAGAAGCAGTCAGGCTTCTAGGCACTGACCTTACATAGTGCCCGTTGCAGTTGCTCCTGTGGATACTACAGGACAGATGTATTAATTTTTTTAAAAAAAATATTGGACCAATTTTCATCTGTGTTACCTACAAGCTATAAAAGGAGAGTGCAATCTTTAAGATGCTTAGTACAATTTTAAGCAGCAGAAAGAAATATGGCAAAATTGTATTAGGATACTGTAAGCATAGTAGAAAATCAGCGACTTCTGTAATGTGGTGTTGAATATTTTCTCTGCATTTGTCAGGCATTCATCCTGTTTGAAGAGTCCAATTTCCCTTTTCTACGAAGGAAAACGTTTAGTGAAATTCTGATGGATGAAGTGGGCTAGAGCAAGGGCTCTCCATTGGTTTTAGGGCTGTTTTGAACTGGATTTTTGCTTTTGTTCTTTCTTTAAAAGTACAGAGAGAAAAAAAGAAAAATGCTTTAAAATAACAAAAAGTGAGAGTGAGAAAAAGAAAAATCAATGCAATTGAAACCAAAATATCATTTCTCCAGTGATATGGAGACTCCCAGGCTTCCCATGTTTCAAATAAAATCACAGAGGAAGAGCTCAAAAGGAAGAGCTCCCTACCCCCCCTAAATCTGGAAGCAGTGATAACTGTAGAGCAATGGAGAGGAGGGTACTAAAAAACACCACAGTGGCACCACCATCTCCCCTTTTGAACCCAATATCTCAAAATAAATTTTAAAGTTCCTGGGGAATGAAGAAGTATTAGAAGAAAAGTTTTTGTACAGGGATAAATATTTCAGGAACCCAGAGGATAAATTTTTGCACAGTACAACTTACTACTAAGCCCCTCATTAAGCATTGCAGGATTTAACAGATTAACAGAGTTGGAAGGGACCTTGTAAGTCATCTAGTCCAACCCCCCCCAAGCAGGAGACCCCACACCATTTCTGACAGATGGCAGTCCAGTCTCTTCTTGAAAGCTTCCAGTGATGAAGCTCCCACAACTTCTGAAGGCAAGCTGTTCCATTGGTTGATTGCTCTCACTGTCAGAAAATTTCTCTTAATTTCTAGGTAGAATCTCTCCTAAATCAGTTTCCATCCATTGTTCCTTGTCTAGCCTTCAGGTGCTTTGGAAAATAGCTTGATCCCCCTCCTCTCTGTGGCAGCCCCTCAAATATTGGAACACTGCTATCATGTCTCCCCTGGTTCTTCTCTTCACTAGACTAGCCATGCCGAGTTCCTACAATCGTTCTTCATATGTTTTAGCCTCCAGTCCCCTAATCATCACGGTTGTTCTTCTCTGCACTCTTTCTAGAATCTCAACCTCTTTTATATAATGTGGTGACTAAAACTGGATGCAGTATTCTAGATGTGGTCTTACTAAGGCTTTATAGAGTGGTATTAGTATCTCACTTGATCTTGATTGTATTCTGCCCAGAGAGAAAATAGAAGATAGCAAAATGGGGATAAACAGAGAGAATGTATGTTACCTTCAAAGAATTCAGGAGCAATCTTTAGCTCAGAGCAAGGAAACATTTGGCAGATATAATTTTCCTCATAATCATAGCCCTGAGGAAAGGGGGTCAATCAGTTTTCCCCTAAATTGTCAAAGAGATCAGGCTGATCTGAGGAATAAAATGTTCAAGTTTTCTTGTTGCAAGCTCCTTAGGAGCCAGAATTAAGTGCTAGGTGTTACTGAGTTGCTGGTCTACTGAGGTGCCCTCTATATCTTCTAAGGCTACAATGCATTCAATTTATCCAGCAGAGAAGGTAATGACTTGATATTCATATTTCTCATCGCCCAGCAATCAGTGTCAGTTTAAAATTAAACTAAATTAAATTTAAATTAAATTAATTAATTTAATTTAATTATTTAATTAAAAAGTCAGTTAAAACAGCTGATAAATATCAGAAATAAAATTCCTTCCAATACTAGAGAATCTATGTAGCTGAAGGTAACCTGTTGAGTTCTTGGTGTATTCTGTAGGTTGTTTTCCTTCAGATGTTTTATTACCAGACTAACACTGATGGTGTAACGTAGCATGTACAGCAGGGGTGGGTTCTACTTACCTTTGCTACTGGTTTGCAATGGGATTGCGCATGCATGCCAATCTTCTGTGCATGTGCAACCGTCTATGACAACATCCTGCTGGATGGGCGGAGCCTCTCCCCGGTTTTACTACTGGTTTGCAAGAACCAGACTGAACCGGGGGCAACCCACCACTGATGTACAGATCAGAGAACACAAGAACTCAATAAAATTCCTGAGTGCAGCATATTTTAACTTCTTCTTAGATGCATGTTTTCTGTGTGATCATGGAGGATTTTTCATGGATTTATCACTGAGCAGAACAATGACGGTGTCCATGAAATAACATATCAGAAGGGAATAGATGATCATGTAATTCTGTTCTAAATCAATTTTGCCCATGTATAATCTGCAGACTATCTTTCTTCAATCTGGCAGCTTTGAGGGCAGCTATAAGTTTAGCAACACAACATTTTTAAAAAGTCTGTTAATCAATTAACTACTTCTTATCTTTGGCTTTTATTACAGAGTTCTTGTGTGGATTGTGAACTCCTTAATAGCAGCATTTGTCCTCCTGGGAGCCAAATTATGGTAACTAGCCCTGATTTTTTCTCTATGGCGATTGTGTTGTGCATGGGCAGCTGTGTTTTGTGACTCATTCACCGGAAACAATGCTAATAATAATAATGCTAATAAAAAGCATGAATATGCAATGTTAATGAATAGCATGAATATTGGCTGTCATGGCTCCTATTTGCAACCTTTCAAACCTTCCAGATTCTGATACCTTTGATGAAGTCAACCCTCTACCCTTCAAATGTAATTCTAGATAGCAGACATATGCTCAGCGAATACCCAGCATTGTATAAATAAACCAGGAAGGAAATAAAAAGTTGATCAAAATCAGTACAGGGCAGAATCAGTGCCTCGACCTGCATTAGCATCTTTGAGGTCAAATTAATACAGGCTTGAAATGATCCGCTTCGGCTGACGTTAGCTGGAAGGATTCCAATTATTTGAACTGCCTTTTGTTTCTTCATGTTTAGCTGTTACATTTCAGTCCACTTGCAACTACTGTTCTAGCTTTTCTGTTGGTTCTGGAACAATGGGTTGGTTACTGCAGTTGAGACAATAGTGATTTTCAAGGACTTCAAAATGTACAACCATGTTATAATGCTGGTTGTACTTCAATAGTATCAAAGATGATTTACATTAGAACAACCAAGCAAGCTTGTAGGCTGTGGAAACTGCAAATGTATATTTCTTGGAGCCATTGCATCTGCAAAATACTGTTTTGTGGAAAACTGTTAACAGTGAATTGATTTCTGCTTGCATTCTAGATATTTTAATTCTTTAGAACAAGCCCTGGTTATTCCTTGAAGGGTTCCTTACTTAAAAAGAAAAAAGAGAGAGAGAGTTTTCATATGGTTTCCTGAAATTTGTATTTAAAAAGCAGAATACAAAATTATGTTGAAACCTCTTGTTGTTCTATAATATTGTTCTGCTGAAATAAGTGAATTTACAATGGAACTCTCTGAAGTTCTCTAAAATTGCCTTCTTCCCCATCTCTATCCTGAATAGATGACTGCCTTGTGATGTATTGGCTCCTAATCAAAAACAAAAAACAAAAAAACCAACTTGCTTGCAACACAATTTCTGTTATGTCTTCCTTGTGCTGTCTCTTTGTGAGGTGAACTAGAGTGCTATCTTGAAAAGCATGATTTCTCTTGTCCGGCTGAGAGGAAACTGTTTTTCCTGTTTGTAGCTCTCCTTATAATTTTGCCTCTCTTTGAACATTCATTGGCTGGCAAAAGGTCATGGAACATATGTAAAAACGTGGAACATATATGAACCATGCTTTTTTAAATTGTAATTTATTTTGCTTCCAAAGAAAGACAAGGCTTTTCCAACAGAGTGCGTTTATACACATGATCCGCTTGGTCTGAATGTCCTGAAGAATGGCTGCCAGAGATATTGCACTCTGAAAGAAGTGGTAAGTGTAAGGTATTCAGTAGGGAACATTTATTATGAAACGCCATGTTTCCCTCATTCCAAAATTTATTCAGTAGATTCCTTGTTTAACCTTGGATGCTTTCTTATTTACCATTTGTAAATAATGGTAAATAAATGGTAAATGGTTTGCATTATAAGTATTAAGTATTTTTAAATATTTATACAAAGATTAAGACTCCCCCAGATCTGTTCACCTCTTCCTATTTTGTGTGACTAAAGCTGCTTTGGCTATATAAAGAGATTCAAGTGTCCACATAAATGCACATGCACTCACACTTCCTCTCTCACACACACATCACATATATTCACACAAGAAATAGCAAAAGGAAGTTCTCCCTTCCTTACCTCCAGAGATCAGGGGTGTCCACAGGGTGTGCATTGCATTGAAAAAGGGCAGAGTTTTAGTTGGACCATCACAACCACCACCTTGGCCATATGGTGCGTATGAGGCAGTGGTGGGTTGCTTCCGGTTCACACCAGTTCTATAGAACTGGTAGTAAAACTGGCAGGAGGCTCCGGCCACCGACCCTGACATCATCAAAATTCTTTTGCGCCTGCGCAGAAGCTTCTGCGCATGCACGCGGTCCCGTTGCGAACCGGTAGTAAAGGTAAGTAGAACCCACCCCTGGTATGAGGTATTATCAAAGAATTTGGGATAGCTGCCTTGTATTTTGCCAGAGATTAGTTCAAAGATTTAAAGAGTACCAGAGGCTGATGCTGGGTCAATACTCACATACTTTCCTCTCTGCCCAGAAAAAAGATCCCTACGTTACATAAACAACCTTGACAAAAGAACGGGCCTTTTTATTAAGGAAAAATTTTTAAAAGGCAAAACCAATATTTGTTTTCCCTTGAGTTGAATGTCTATGGAGATTCTCAGTCATTCAGGTCGTGGTTATCTCAAAGGTGCTTTTTCAAAAGGCAACTGACTTTTTTTGTTTTTTCTTGAAGATGTATCACTACTCATCCAAAAATCTTCAACCATTTTGGCAAGAAGTTGGGAGCGGGGAATGGAAGGATTAGTTCTGATAGGATAGTGGGGGATGGAAGGATCATATTTCTTATTCAGGGGATAAGGCACCGCCTATCTCCTGTCTACAACACAGTTCTTTCAACAGTTCCCAAGAAGGTTCCACACTCTGATTCAGGTGACTCTGAGGGAACAGATAAACCAAGTGCCCTCAGTGACTCTCAGAGAGAGTGCTAATGACCAGATAACTGCAAAGAAATTTAACTCTTCCATTCCACTCACCCATCCCATCAGAACTAATCCTTCCATCCGCAAAACCATCCAGCCACAACAGATGAAGCTTCTTGGATGAGAAGTGAAACATCTTCAAGGAAAAACAGAGAAAGCCCAGTTGCCTGTTGAAAAGGCACTTTTGGAGCTTCCCTTGAGTTTGTCTCTTGGGCGAAAGGGTGGGGGAGGGTATGCTATACCTTGATAATGAAAGAAGAATGGCACATTGAACCCTCTTTTTTTTGGCTGTTGTGTATTTATTTAAAAGAAACCTGGATGCTGCAAAGGGTTTTTCGGTCCTTCCTGCACCCCATGTCCTGGTGGATATAGCAATCCATGCTATGACAAAGGAACTGTAAGTGTATGAGAGATGGGAGGCGGGAAAAAGAATAAATGACAGGATAGATATAAACAATCAAGAGAGAGTAATGGATGAGTCAGTTAACAGCTTATCTCATAGCACTTTAACAGCTGACAAAAAAATCTGAAAGAAGCGTTGTAAAGCATTCCAGGAGATTCCAACCTAATGCATTCACTATAAACAGGACTAGGAAATTGTTATTACATTCGTATTGATTTCTTATT
This sequence comes from Ptyas mucosa, assembly GCA_012654045.1. Taxonomy (NCBI): domain Eukaryota; kingdom Metazoa; phylum Chordata; class Lepidosauria; order Squamata; family Colubridae; genus Ptyas; species Ptyas mucosa. Next base: position 8,917,135 of record WNWU01000041.1, on the reverse strand, counting down.
CCAAGAGACTATAAGTATCACAGACAAGCCTTAAAGATGCTTTTCTGAAAACCATGTAGCTTCTCGACTCAGCCTTCCATCCTTCCAAGGTTGGTAAAATGAGGACCCAGATTGTTGGGGTCAATAGGCTGATTCTGCTTAGAGAGAGCTGTAAAGCACTGTGAAGTGGTATATAAGTCTAAGTGCTCTTGCTATTTTGCTTACTTGATCTTGCCCAGCAGCCTAAAGCTCAGTAAAGTGGCACAGAATTCTTAGCCACTTAAGTAACAATGTTAGGGAAATGGTTGCAAGAAACTTGTGGATACATGCTGTTGGATCAGGGAAGAAAAGAATTGACTGAAAACAAATGTTATTACTGCAACCCCAAAAGAATTTAATACGTATATACAGTATAGGGCTACATTAAGAGTACATAGTCATTTATAATTGAGACTTCACTAGGTCAGGAGGATGGTCTTGTAGTAAGCTGAGAGAAACAGCAAATTATCTCCTGTAACATCACATTGGAATTTGTTTTTTCCTCAGTGTAACGACGGGATTCACGGAAATGGTCATTGCAACTGCTACGATAGCTTCAAAGGAATTGCCTGCCACATCTGCTCAAACCCAAACAAGCACGGAGACAACTGCACTGAAGGTCTGAGACACAAATCAGGCAGGAAGGCACTGAGACAAGTGGAGATATCTGGCTGCCTGAACCAGAGCTAGAAATAGCATCCTCCTTTCTACCTCCTGGTGCATAATACCCAAGCCTGGTGAATTTATCCTGGTGCTTGAGAGAAAAGGAAAACAATGCCACAAGCTTCCCTTGCCTGGAAGTAAAAATAATATGAAATAATATTGTACAATTAAGTACAGGTAACTGTATGAAATGTATAGGGTCTCCTGCTTGACCAGGAGAGGGGGTTGGACTAGAAGACCTCCAAGGTCCCTTCCAGTTCTATTCCGATTGATCGATTAAACTTGCCACCACCACCCCTAATGATCAGAAGTGATCTATTTTTATACAATATCTTAGCCTGCACTAATTCTCCATTTTTTACGGTCAGCACAACAAAACGGGAAGGGAACTCCAAGCCATCATATGCATTAAATGTCATTAAAGGTATTCAAGAAATCCTGCAATGATAATTTAAGCAATTAAGTTTTATCTTTCTTCTCTATTCACAATGGAAGATTGCGGCTGCATCCATGGAATTTGTGACAACAGACCAGGAAGCAAGGGCGTGTGCCAGACAGGGACGTGTGTGGATGGCTACACTGGGGAATTCTGTGACATACGCTCTCACAGTTGTGACTCTACTGGTACCACTCTGAATTGCCATATCCATGCAACCTGTACTGTGAATGACACTGCACAGTAAGTCCTTGAAGGGGGCATCTGGGATCAGATTCCTTACTCAGTTCGATTGGGGAAAGGCATAAATCATCCCTGAAATACCTTACATTCATATCTTACTTCTGATTGACTAAGAGAAGTTTATGAAAACTGAAAGGCATGAAAATGTAACATTATCCATCCTATATTTTGAGAAGCAACCTCAGTAAAAATGGGGAATACAACAGAACAGGGTATTAATTCTATTTGGATGTTGCTAAACATCCTACTTTGGAGCATGATACTGTGAATTCAATAGGATTTCCTCTATAGTAGAAATGCTTAGGATTGTCCAACTTTATTACATTTCTCCCTTGACATAAAAACAGTTTTGTGAATGGCTTTTAGATAAGAGAAAGACGAGAAGAGACTGTTACTAGGAACATAGCTATTGTCTTGATACCCCCATCTTAGTATCCTTTATTGCTTTTAGTTTAGAATATCATATGAACCCAGCTAGTTGTGATTTAATAAACAGTGATCAAGCAAAACATAGTTTAGTGTAAAGTGCAATGCGTGAACCAATCGTAATATTTGAAAGATACAGATGCAGGTAGTCCTTGACTTGGAACAGTTCACTTAATGTCCATTCAAAGTTACAATGGCACTGAAAAAAGTGACTTATGACTGTTTTTCACACTTACAACTATTGCAGCATACCCATAGTCATGGGATCAAAATTCACACCTGGCAACTCACTCATTTTTTTGACGGTTGCAATGTCCCGGGGTTACATGATCACCTTTTGCAATCTTTTGACAAGCAAAGTCAATGCAGAAGTCAGATTCATTTAACAACTGTGTTACTAATTTAACAACGGCAGTGATTCACTTAGCAACTGTGGCAAGAAAGTCATAACATGGGGCAAAACTCACTTAACAACTGTCTCACATAGCAACAGAAATTTTGGGCTCAATTGTGGTCGTACGTTGAGGGCTACCTGTAGTCTGAATGATTCCAGACAGGATAGAAACTATGGTGAAACTTCAATTCACTGAATATCTGCATGCAATTGACCAAATTCTGCTACAATATATGGCATTTGCATAACAATATCATTATGGAAATGTAATGTAATATGCAAATGATACAATATGTTGCAAATGACACTATTTGCATGATGGACTTCATGGCTTAAGTGTCATAAATTAGCATTACTTTAACCTGAATGAGTATGCGATTCATAGGCACCTCAGATTTCATTAGCTGCTCTCTGCCTATCTTCTAGCTGTGTCTGTCTTGATGGATATGAAGGGGATGGGTTTTCCTGCAAGCCCATTGATACCTGTAGTAAGCCAGGAAGGGGAGGATGTTCAGAAAATGTAAGTGGGTCAATATTTTCTTGTTTACTAACCTAGATCTTCTTTTGGATTAATCCAGATAAAAGTTACCTTAGTATTATTTGTTTGTTTAGTGTATGACATAGCATACATGGACTAGCAATATATAGTAACATTTCATCTAAAACACAATAAAATATATCATATTTTCCCGAAAATAAGACCCTGTCTTATATTTTTTTTAACCCCGAAATAAGCACTTGACCTTATTTTCGGGGAGGTCTTATTATTTTGGGGCGCGTGGAGCAAGACGGGGCTCCTCTTGCCGTCTTAACTGATTTCCAGCTCTGTCTCCCTAACCCTAACCAGAGGAAATGGCGGGGACCGGCTGCACATGCGGGTAAATATTTTCGGGGAGGGCTTTTTTTCAGGGAGGGCTTATTTTCAGGGGGTTTATTTTAGCACATGCGCTCAAAAGCCCGATTGGGCTTATTATCACAGGATGTCTTATTTTCGGGGAAACACGGTAAATATTAAAAAGATCTATGTTGTAATATCAATATCTACGGCATCTAACCACTGAAGCACAGCATCACTTATATATTTAAAAAATAGATCCTGGACTGATATATGCCCTCAGTTTATAGACAGTCACAATGTGATCTACAGTTTGGAGTGGAATTGGGACAATCACACTGAGGGGAGGATACTAGGCCCCATTTATATAGAGAGTCCTGGCAGACGCCTCTCGAAGTAACTGTAACAGAGTTGTGAGGTGCAAATTCTATTTATGATTACTGGCATGGTACTTAAAAGCCTGGTAGCTTTTTTGTGAGGTCCTTTATGTGTCTTTAGTATAAACTTTAGTATAAACCCCCAGTAATTAGAACTGCATATCAGAATAATTCTAATTTTCACCCAAACTGGAGGCTGCAATCCAATTCTTTTGTGCTAAAAAAGAAGGAGGAGGAGGAGGAGGTGGTGGTTGGGCTATCTGAGAGCTGGAAATGAAATTCCTCTATGCCAAGTGACTGGAAAATTACTAAAACAGGAAACCCCAGACTTATTGTTTTAAAAAGCTGAAATAGAAAAACAATCTAATCAAGAAAAGATATGTGCTAAAAAAAAAACCCTCCCATTTCTACCAAGAATCAAACTGCAACTTTTTATCGTGCTAAGCAAAGATCTTAACCATTCTGCCAGTTCAGCATTGTTGGAGGTTTAGAACCTAGTAGAGTGTATTGTGGCACAAGAGAAATGTGTTTGAGCTAGTTTTGTATCTGTATGTTGATATTTTTACCTTGTATCTGTCAGTCCATGCATATATAAAATTTAACTTTGTGCAAGTGAGATATGTATTTGAGTGTCTGTGCACACACACATACACACTCATATACATATAGAATTATCCCCAAACACCTGCCCATAGTTATGAAAGTGCTTTCCTGAAACAACAGGGAATTATCCAATGAGAGGATATGATAGCAAAACAAATAATTTACTAGTTGTTGCCAACGTGTCTCAGCCTGCACAGGGTTTTCTTAAAATGGCTTAGAATCAAGATGGCACGAACAAGAATAGCTTAAATGGAAATTGCAGAAATGCCCTTCTCTCATTATTATCCTGTTTTTCCATTTTTTTGCCAGGCTACATGTACCAGTACAGGTCCTGGCACAGTCAGCTGTCAGTGTATCCGGGGTTGGACTGGGGATGGAAAAGTTTGTGTTGTCATAGACAATTGTGTAACAGAGACCAGAGGAGGTTGCCACATCAATGCCGATTGTAATTACATTGGCCCTGGACAGGTACAGTATTGTTATTCCATGATGTCTTGCTAAAAGGATCTATGGCTCTTCGGTTTGTTAAATAATGACTTGTGCTTTTTATATGATAGCATCAGATATTTAAAGTGGCTGCAGGCCACAGAGTTTAACATTTTCAACCTCTATTGAATTGCATTGAATGGAACAATTCATGTGAGAATTTGTAACTCTTTTAAGAAGCCTTGCCTTTTCCCAGGATCACATGATTGTCCTCTATTGCACAATTCCAGGAAAAGATTTTTTTGGTCTAATTCCCCCAAAGGATTACTCACAGCCACAACAAGTGCAGAAGTAGAAGTCACTCTAGAAGTTAAAAACTACAGTCATGAAAATCTAAGTTAATATCCCAAAAAAGCAAACAGAAAAGGGCAAAGTTATGGCCTAGTGAAACAAACAAAATGTTAAACAGTTATGATATTTATGTAGTTACTTAGTAAGCACATCTAAATTATGGTATATTAAAGTAATCAAAATACCTTTACAATTCACAAGGCATGTCATTCACAATTTCTGAGCACCTCTAATGCTTGGAAATTGAAAGTTGAAAAATTTGACACGCCCTACAAGTAGGCAGCCCAGAGACAATACAGTACTCAGGTCTGTCTGGATTTCAGTTATGGGAATGATCAACTGCATAAGCTCACGAGAAGCAAACACTGTTTCTGCCAAGGGACTAGTTTCAATTAGGGAGTTTAATACTAGAGTATGACTGGTTCTGGTTAAACTTGATGCAACTGCAAGACAATCAAGGAATACTATGTTGATTTTAACTCATGTGATGCTTATTATGCCTGACTCAGCTGGAAAGTTATCCTGGCATGTAGGGCCATATTTGTGTAGATTCTAAAGTAGACTGGATTACAAGGGAAGTATGTTGGTTCTCATAGCTTTCCAATATTCCATCGGATGCTACTGCTGTCACCAGAGTTTGCCTGGGTAGATGATTGCACTGGAGAACCTAAATCCTGGGAGAGGGTCCATAGCTTCTGGGACTCATTCTGAACAAAAGTTGTGCTGGTCTCAATGAATGCAGATGACTCTGAGATCGCAAAATCCACTTCTGTCTTGAGGAGGATTGTCCTCAGATAGAATTATTGTTATTATTGACATCCATAGAAAAGGATGTTGGAAGTTGTAATTCAGAAGAGATGGAGGACTGCTGGCTTCCAACCATTATCTAGTTTTGCATATGAAAAATCCAGAATACTTCTATTTAGGCTGATTTCAAATCTCAAGTTACAAATATATTAGTTACAGACTTTAATTTTTTCCCTTCATTTCCAGAAGTTGTTAACCAAAGGTTAAAATGAAAAAAAAAATCTTTTTCTTAGAAAACTTATACTATTGTCCCTGCTGTTTCAATTTTCAGAGCAGCTGTATGTGCAAGAAAGGCTATGAGGGTGATGGTTACGTCTGTGATAAATTTGATCCTTGTATGGTGGACAATGGGGGCTGTCATGAACTGGTAAGACATGGAAATAATCTAGGGCAGCCTTCCCGGTTTAATACCTTTCAGATGAGTTGTCCCCTAGCTTCCCCAGATAACAGCCACAATAAGTGGGGTGACACAAATCATTCAACAGTACAAAAGGCAAAGAATTGGAACCTAGTTTGAAACTGAAACCTGTACAGTAATCTTTCCAGAATGATGGAAAGTTCTACAAAAGACAATGCATTTAGTAAAGTAAGCATAAGCTCCCTATATTAATAATAAAATGTACACACTATAGGAAAACCAACTACAAAATAGTACATATTTGACACAGTTGCATGCAAAAATTCCTATATTAGAAGAAACACAAAATGTGCCCTTTTTTTTAACAATTTGAAGAATAGAGTTAAGATGAGGGGGGGGAAAGACCAAAAGCAACTATGGATGCATTCATTCATAACTGTTCAAATTTTCTGCTCTTACAAAGCAATATGAAGCAGTTTAGCCTCCAAGTAGAAAAAAAAATGGGTTGCTTTAGCACAGAAACTCAAATGAAAAAAAAGTGTGTGTTTTACTTTAAAGGCCTAGCCCATAACGTGGACCAAGGGCCACAACTGGCTTTGGATGCTGTGAGGAATTGTGTTTCTCAAAGCAGACTCTTGAAGCTAGGGCAAAAAATGCACTTTGATTTTGTTTCATTTACAGTTTTGTTTAATTAAAATGAAATGCAGTTATGTGATTATTCTCTAGTCATGTCCTGAATAATTGTCATCAGTCCCATTAAAATTTGCAATGTAGTAGCAATTTTTGGATATTCTCTGGGGGCCATACCAAAGGTTTTGGGGATGGCACATCATGCCATCCCCAATGCAGAGCTCATAACATTCTGAACCAGATATACAGCATTAGGTCCTTAGAATCTTATCTAGGTGATATTGAGTTCTGCCTATTTTCTTTAGTTTACTTTCTTATTGCTGAGAATTATCTTTTTTTTTTTTAAACTCATCAGGCTGAATGCCAGATTCTCAATACTGGGGAAAAAAATTGCAGTTGCTCTGACGGATATATGGGAGATGGAATTCATTGTTACGGTGATGTGATGAAGGTAAAAAGATGCATTTCCATTTTCTTTCAAGTGAGGGCAGTAAAGTGGTAGCATTTATATCAGGCAAGGACCATATCTCAATGACAGTGGCTTTGCTCTGTCTGCCATCTTTGATATGTCTAGGAAAGATCACTTTGAGGGAGTATCTTTCAGACAATGCAAATATTTTGAACCAACATAAACCTCAAGTGACTTTTCTGATTATGCACAGAACAACATCTCGGTTTTCAAACTCAGCTTTTTGCTTATCATTCCCATTAACAAAAGAGCAAGTATAAGCATAAAATATGCCAAGGAATATTTCTCTTACGATAAAATTTTTTAAAAAAGCACTGTTGTGTTTTAGCTTCCTTATTTAAAAGAAAAAAATCAGCACTTTCTAGATTTCCCATTCTAATCCGGAAACCACAATGACTAGCTTTGTGAGAGACAATGATTTTTCTCACTGCAGTGCAGTGATAGGAGCCTTAAACTAATTCATAGTTTGAATATATTATTTTATGAAATTGAAATATTTTTTTGAAAAAAGTTTTTTATTTTTATTTTTCATCAACAAGTTTAAATGTACAGTCTTTTATCCATCCTTATACATTGTTCATTCATCTTCTTCTTTAACTTCCATTAGGTAATTAATTAATAATTTGTTCATGTCTGCTCTTTTACCATTTCCTTCTTTTGTTTTACTACAACCTTTCCTTTTTCCCTTCCCTTCTTTCTCCTCCTTTCTTTCTTCTTTCCTCATTCCTCCTCTCCTCTCCTCTCCTCTCCTCTCCTCTCCTTTCCTACTTCCTTTCTTCTTTCCCCTCTCCTCTCTCCTTCCTCCCCTTCTTACCCTCTTTCCTGCTCTTCTTTCCCCTTCCTTAAGTTTAAGTTTAAGTTTATTTAAAGGACTCGGGGCGGTGAACAGCCACAAATAAAACATATAAATACAACATTTAAAACCCACTAAAATCCAATTAAATAAATTTGGCCATTAAAACCCCAATAATTTAAAACAAATTAAAATTTATAATATTATTAAAAAAGGGGGAATCAGGTCAGGCTTGCCTGGTGAAATAAAAAGGATTTAAGAGCGCCGCGAAAGGTCCGTAGGTCCGGGATCCTCCGAATCTTTGGGAGGAGCTCATTCCAGATAGTAGGTGTCCCCACAGAGAAGGCTCTTCCCTTGGGGGCTGCCAGTCGACATTGTTTGGCCGACGGCACCCGGAGGAGGCCCTCTCTATGAGAGCATACCGGCCGGTGGGAGGCCACTGGTGGCAGTAGGCGGTCTCGTAAATAACCAGGTCCTTCTTCCTCTCCTTTTCCCATTCTTCTTTTCTCTTCTTCTCACCTCCCAACTCCCCTACTTTCCCCTCTCTACTCCTCCCCTCTTTTCCATTCCTTTGTTGTTTCTTTTTTTAATTCAATCTGAGATGGTATTCGAGCAGACCTGATTTCTATTTACATACGTCTTCATTTCCAATTTCATTTTTTACTTTACTATTATTCCTCTAGTATTCCTGTACATTTTTTAATCAATCCATGTATCATTTGGGTATAACATTTGTGCTATCATCTTCAAAGTTTACCATTATTTCTTAAAATATATATTTATCTTTCCTTCTTTCATTTAATTTTAATATACTACAACATATTCATCTCAAAATTCTTGTCTTTATCCTGTTTATTATCTATACTCACTTTCTATCCATTGATAAAATTTCCCCCAAATGTTGTAATACTTCGATTCTGTTTTCCCTTTAATTGCCAATGTCAACCTATTCATTTCTGCACATTCCAATATTTTCTTAATTACCTCTCCTTTTGTAGGGATTTTTTCTATTTTCCACTTTTGTGCAAATATCATTCTTGCTGCCGTTATGATATATATTATTAAATATATATGTTCTTTACTATACTTTTCTGAAAAAAATACCCAACAGAAACAATTCTGATTTTAAATCAATATGTTACTGTGTCATCTTCTCTAAATGAGAATCTCTTCTCATATTCTAAATCTTGCCCAATATTTTCTCGCTTCTGGACATGTGCACCACATATGATAATATGACCCTGGCATCCGATGACATTTCCAACATTTAGCTGATTTATCTTTGAACATTTTTGCCAATCTCTCTGGTGACATGTGCCATCTATAAAACATATTATACAAATTCTCTTTGTATGCTGTGGCCATTGTTAATTTATAATTTCTTTCCCATAGTTGTTGCCATTTATCTAGCTCAATCTTTTAGCCAAAATTTTTTGCCCATGCTATCATTGTTCCTTTCACTTGTTCTTCATCCAACTTCACTTCCAATAAGTAACTATACAGTCTTCTGATCATTTTTTCCTCAGTTCCTATGAGTATCTCATCCAATGTTGTCATTTCCAAATAAAAACCATATAATTTTGCATCTTTCGCATATCTCACTTGTATTTGCAACTAAGTATACCACTCCATTTCAATCCCTAGTTCCTCTAATTCTTGTTTTGTTTTCAGTTCTCCTGTTGCTGATAAGATATCTTTATATCTTATAATATTTCTCATATTCATAAGGTTTGGTTATACAAATGCTTCCATTGTTGAAAGCCATATTGGTATTTTCAAATAATGTTTCTCTCTAATTCTTTCCCACACTAATAATAATGCATTCCTCACATAATGTCTTTGGAAATAACTATGCATTTTGTTCTTTCCATACAATAAAGAAGCGTGCCAACTCAGTTGTAAATCATGTCCCTCTAAAGTTAATAATCTTATATTTCTCAACACAATCCATTCCTTTATCCAAGTTAATGCTGCTGCTTGATAATATAATTCCCAATTTGGTAATCCAAAACCCCCTCTTAATCTTGCATCCTGTAACATTTTCATGCTAATCCTCGCTTTTTTCCCCTGCCATATAAATTTCAATATCATTTTATTCAAATTTTCAAAGTATTTCTTTTCCACTTTCATTGGTATTGTCTGAAATAAGAACAGCAGCCTAGGTAATATATTCATCTTAATTATTGCTATTCTTTCCATTAGTGATAATTGCAGTTTTCCCCATTTTCCCAAGTCTGTTTTTATCTGATTTTTCAGCTTATAATAATTATCTTCTTTAATCGTTGCACACTTTGCTGTTAATTGTATTCCCAAATACCTTACTTTTTTAGTAATCTGGATATCTAGTTTCTCCATTAATTCTCTTTTCTGTTTCTCTGTAATATGTTTCACCAATATCTTTGTTTTATCTTTATTAATTTTCAATCCTGCCACTTCTCCATATCTCTCTATTTGTTCTATTAATTTAGGACCTACTTCTAATGGTTCCTCTAATATAAACACTAAATCGTCCGCAAATGCTTGTAATTTATAATCTTCTTTTTTAATTTGTGTCTCCCTTATCTCCCTATTTTGTCTTATATTTCTAGTTAACACTCTAGGGTCAACACAAATAACAATGGGGATAGAGGACATCCTTGTCTTGTTCCTTTCATAATATTAACTTTCTCTGTCATATCTCCATTTATTATTACCTTTCCAAATTGTTTACTATAAATTGTCTCAATCATCTTTATGAATCTTCCCCCAAACTCCATAATCTGTAGTTGTTTCATCATAAATTTCCAATTCACATTATCAAAAGCTTTTTGTGCATCCAGAAACATCAATGCCATTTGTTATTCTGGATGTGCCTCATAATATTCTAAAACATTCAAGATCATTCTTATGTTACCTCTAATTTGCCTCTTTGGTAAAAAACCATTTTGGTCTGCATGTACAAATTCATTTAACAACCTCTTCAATCTATTTGCCATTATTGACGCAAATATTATGAAATTGAAATATGATGGTTGAAGGGTGGATTGGAACCTGAATTTCTTCCTTCTAGTCCAATCTCTCGTCCATTATACCCAGTGGCGGGTTTCAAAATTTTTAACTACCGGTTTGTGGGTGTGGCTTGGTGGGCGTGACATGGTGGGCGTGACAGGGGAAGGATACTGTAAAATCTCCATTCCCTCCCCACTCCAGAGGAAAAATACTGCAAAAATCCCATTTCCTCCAATCAGTTGGGATTCGGGAGATAGAGACTAGATGGGGGTGGGGCCAGTCAGAGGTGGTATTTACTGGTTCTCCAAACTACTCAAACTTTCCGCTACCAGTTCTCCAGAACTGGTCAGAATCTGCTGAAACCAACCTCTGATTATACCAGACTAGAAGTAAGACAACTCTTGGAAGAAAAAGGGAGAGGGCCTCCACAAGAGCAGCAAAGAAAGGGAGGTCATCCCTGTCCACTCACTCTGCAAGAATGATTTCTTATTTTGTGTAAATATAATGCTTTAAAAATGTATCCAAACCATATCTGCAGAATAAAATCAGATTAATCAGCAAGCAGAATAATAGAGTTAGAAGGGACCTACTAGTCCAACCCTCTGCTGAAGCAGGAGACCCTATAACATTACAGACAAATGGTTGTCTAATCTTGTCTTAAAAACGTCCAGTGCTGGTTGGAGCACCCGCACCTTCTGGAAGCAAGTCATTCCACTGACTAATTGTTCTCTCTGACAGGAAATTTTTCCTTATTTCTAGGTTCGTTCTCTCCTCGATTTCCATCCATTGTGTCTTGTTTTGCCTTCAGGTGCTTTTCTCTAAAGGTTGACCCCTCCTTCTTTGTGGCAGCCACTTAAATATTGGAAAACTCCTATTATGTCCCTCAGTCCTTCTTTTTGCATTAAACTAGACATTAAACTATTGAGAGAGATGCTAGTTCTAAGCAGAGATCCAGGCAAACTGTGCTGGTTTGGACTATAAAGTGGAACCAAACTATCGTTTTCTATAGTTGCTTTGCCATAAGACAATGTCCCCAGTTCCTTTATCTAGGTGCCTCCTCCCCGCTGCCCTGAGAGCTAAATGTTCTTTCCATGTTCAGAGGAATTTATGCTTGCACTAAAAGGGAAAAGACAGCTATTGTTTTATATTGTTGTTTTTTCCTTGGTAAAAACATTCTATAAGTAATGGTAAAACCTTTGATCAATTATGTGCCATTAAATTGATGTCAACTCTTAGCAACTCTATAGAGATATTTTCTCTGTCCTTAATAATGATAAAAATACAAAACCAGAAATAAAATGAAGTCATGTAAGAAAAAGTGAATGAAGGAGTGAATTGACCAATTTGTCATATTTCCAGCAGCCTTAAAAAGTCCAGTAAAGCTTATGGCTGCCTTTCTGTGGAAAGGATTTTCTTCTGACTTGGCACTATTGGAAGTGGAATGTTATCCAGTTCTTTGGATGGATGGATGGATGGATGGATGGATGGATGGATGGATCCCCCTCTGTTTGTTTTGTTCTTTTATAATCAGTGTTTTTAGAGATACTGTATGCAATAAGAAAAATATAAAGAAGGGGTGTCTAACTTGGCAACTTTAAGGCTTGTGGACTTCAACTCCCAGAATTCCCCAGCTAGAATTCCCCAGTCAGCCATGGGGAGTTGAAAGTGTTAAAATTGATAAAATTGGACACCCTGATATAAAATGTAAATAAAGCATAAATATTTAAAATAAAGACAATTAAATTTATTTGTTTATTAAGTCTATATGCCAATCACATTATTATCAAGTGCCTCTGGGTGGCTTATATGAATAACAGTAGCTTCTGCTGTTATACTAGGAAAATATCAGAATTCTCTTTTGGATTGATTGATAGGCAAGTTCCCAAGCATTTAGCCAACTTCTACATAGATTACATGTATGATTAAAATTGTAATGTGGTCTGTTTAACCTTGTATTAGTGCATTGCCTTAGTTTATAAGCAAACCATGGTTAAATTAAACTTGTTTAGCATGCTGCATAAATCCTTCTTTTTTCTTTAAGACCCTTAAAATAATGCTTTACAAATTTGTTGTTGTTTTTCTTTTTGAAGGAGCTGGTAAGGAATTATCAGTTTTCAACTTTTTATGAGTGGATTAAGGTAAGGATTTTCTGTTGTTGAGTGCTATTTTAATACATATTGTTCCATCAGTAGAAATAATAAATATATTTACATTTTAAAATAAGAATTTTATCTTAAAAATGGCCTTTTAAGGTTTTTGACAAAAAGGCTCACTAAGCAGAACTTCATATAAATCTGTTCAAAAGCTGGAGCTCATTGCAACTGATTTATAAATAAAGAATTTCAGCCTATGTAACTAGGGCAGTTGCTTAGAGAATCAAAACATTGATGTTTCAATCTGTTGGGTAATTTTAAAACTGTAAAACTACTTTTGCATTTTTTTATTTTGAGTTTGTTGGTGATCAGAAGATACACATATTTTAATGAGGCCTTTGCTTGAGAAAAATGAGCTTGCTCTAGAAAGGTTAACTATCTTTTGATGATCGTGCAGATGAGTCTTTGGATCAGAAAAGATGCTAAAACCGCTTTATTGTCTCTACATACTATGATTTGTAAAGTAAAATAGTTTCGTAATACAAAATGCTGGGACTTGAGGTATCAGATTCCACTGGTTTGAGAGATTTCATTGAAGAGGCTGGTGGTGGATCTGCATATTGAATTCTATGCCTTTTAAACTAAACACAGAAGTAATTAGTATTAATGCCTGTGCATATTGTTTTGTTTTGCTCAAAAGAAATCCCTCTTCAGCATGCCCAGAGGAGCTAATGTGACTGTTCTGGTGCCACTGAAAGAAGCTGTCCAAAATTTGAGCAAGGATGAAAAAGAGTTCTGGCTGGAGTCCAACATGCTACCATCTCTTATCAGGTACTGTTGTCCGTGTATGTCAGAATCAAAATTGGTATAAATAACTAAACCTGCTTTTTCTCTTGATTAGTGAAATCTGTTCAGGTTTGATCTGTGTCAGAGACCAAGTGACAGGTTTGGCGTATGATGGGGTTACTTCAAAGGTTTTACCATGGGCCATATAGCACAGTTTTCAGTACATTCACTTAGGTTTATAGAATACCAGTTTTTCAGCTTCCAAGAACGAGCGTTCAATGATGGCTAAAAAACATACTTTAGTGGGGTACCTGTGATAATCTAAAGAGCAGTGGTGGGTTGCCCTGGATTCGGAGTGGTTCTATAGAACCGATAGTAAAACCAGATGGATGCTCCACCCACTGACCCCGACGTCCTCAGAATGCTTCTGCGCATGTGCAGAAGAGCTTGCACAGCCCCGTTGCGTACCGGTAGTAAAGGTAAGTAGAACCCTACCTTCTAAAGAGGTAGATAACCTTAATAGAATTAGACATTTTTGCAATTTGAAACACTTGTCTTTCCAGAGGAGACAATGCAAGAAGATGGACTCTTCCAATATGAAGAAATTTCCTTTCACATGAACACAAAACTCTTAGGGCAACTCTGCACTTCACCTAGAAAAATGTGATTTCATCTATTTGTCTTGTGCTTATAGCACGCACATGAAATACAGACTTTGTGCCTCTCTTTTCAGATATCTTCCTTATTCATAATTGTGCATATCATTTTTCTTGACCCAAATGTGTATACCCATATGCATGCCATCTATATCTTTTTAAAAAAAGAAATATGGTTACCAATGTGCAAAGATACTTACCAATGCATAGGAATGTAAACATATATCTCAAGGCATAAGAATATCCAGTTTAACTTCCTTATCTTTAGAATGTTCTGATTTTCTGATTGGACATTACTAAATGTCCATACCGAAGAAAAGTTGTGAGATCAAGTTGATTTGAAGGCAGAAAGAAAATTAATTTCTCCTTTAGTGAGAATGTAATTTTTTTTTAAAAAAATGAAAACTATTCCAAAAAATAAATTATACACAGCACAGCTATTAGCAGGCATTGATACCATGTGCTAATATATAAATTCTAAATTTTGGACTAATCTTACACCAACAAGATGCCTGCAAAGTGTGGTTTAAAAAGACAAGGTTGATCAAAGCTTTGCCTATTTTTGTGAGGAAAAAAAGCCCTTTAAAACAGTTTTGATCACACTATCAGAGCAAAATGTCTTCAAGGAAAAACAAAGAAAGTCCAGTTGCCTTTTGAAAAGCATATTTGATTGCTTTTGGTTGTCTTTGAGACAACCATGACCTGGATGATGAGAATCTCCATAGATAAGATGGCTGATGAAGGCTCTCCTGACACATTTAAAAAATACAATGCTTTTTTTTTCCTAACTGAAGGTGTTCTCTTGGCTGTTAACCAGCCAATTGTAGTTTTGTTAATATTTTTATCCTACTGTAGGTCTCATATCCTCCAGGGTTCCTTCACAACTCAGCAACTCAAGAAGTATGTTGGCCAAGAACTCCCCACTCTCAATCCAGAGGCCAAGTGGGAAATAAAGAGCAATAATGGGGTAAGCTTGTAGGTTAAAAACATTATTTCCTATTAATAGCAAAGTAAGAAATGTGGGAGAAATATTAAATAAATGAAATGATGATATTATGAAATGATTAAAATTGGAGAACAAGAAGAAGACACAAAAGATGTACTCAGATGAAGCACTGAATGATTGATTGATTATGTATTGTATGTTTGTTTATAAATTAAAATTTTCAAAAAAAAAACATTATTTCCAATAGCAAAATTAGAGAGGTATTATTGAAATGTGCTGATGCCACTTTTAAACTAAAGAAATTGTGCCCCAAGGAATGTAGAACTAATGTGAATCTGTAGGCTCACATTTTTTATTTGAGAAATGTTGATGATAGCGTGTGTACAAAGGCATGTTGTGGCTCTCAAGATTAAAATGGAACATTTTGATAAGCCTTTCCCATCCTGTTATTTTCCAGGTGTGCTGGAATGCATAGCCCATAATTAAAGCCACTGCAGCTTGACAAATTAGAAAAGATATATTCAATCCTAAGAAGTGATCCTAAATTAATTAAATTAAGGTTTCCCAGTCAGCCCTGTACCCCTGTTAGAGCACAAAAATGTTTTGATCTAAATGTAATAGGAATGGTTATACTTTAATTCTAATGGGATGAATTTGAAGGACCATCTTTTCCTGAACACATCTACTTGACCCACCAGAGTGGTGGGGCAGGGAATGCTAGAGTCTCCTTTCCTAAGGAGGTCCATCTATGGCAGAGGTGTCAAATTCGCGGGCTGCATGCCAGATGAGTCATGTGGCAGCCACCCCCACCCCCAGTTTAGCGAAAGGGGGAAAAGTCATGATACATCATGTGATGACAATGTGATACTGTGAGTTTGACACCCCTGATCTAGAAGGACTAAGAAGAAGAGCCTTCTTCATGGTAGTTCTCTCCCTGTGGAACATCTTCCCCTAGAGATAGGTTTGGCCCCAACTTTGACACTCTTTTGCAAGGCCCTGAAGACCTGGTTTTACCAATGAGCCTGGCGACTCCAGAGTGGGTGGAGCCCATCAAATAGCTTGCTTGATTGTTGTCACTGGGGTGGTGGTGGTATTGTTTTATTATTATTCTATTGATTTTACAATGTTGTAAGCTACCCAGTCACTGTGAGTGAGTTGGATGGCCATATAAATTTTCTTAAATAAAAAATAGC
Source organism: Ptyas mucosa (assembly GCA_012654045.1). Taxonomy (NCBI): domain Eukaryota; kingdom Metazoa; phylum Chordata; class Lepidosauria; order Squamata; family Colubridae; genus Ptyas; species Ptyas mucosa. The sequence goes on along the minus strand of WNWU01000041.1, from coordinate 8,900,644 downwards.
AATAATTCAGAATTAATATCTGCATATATTTCATTTTCAGGGAATAACTATTCAGAATGCCAGCATTGTGTTGGGTGATATTCCTGCTATTAATAGCACTATTTATATCATCAATAAGGTAGGTTGATTAGATTGGCCTGGATCTTCGTCTTTTTTTATTGTTCGAGTGGGGGAAGTGGGATTTATGAGATATGAGTTAAGCATATCTCATTTATTGGTCTTTCATTAAACAGAAGCAATGAAGTATTGAGATGAATCTTCTAAAATTTAATTTTTCTCCTCTTTATAGCACCCTATTTACGCTATTATTTATAACTATGAGATGAAAAAAGTCAGGTAATTGACTTCCTCTTTTCACTTTTCTTTGGATCAGGTTCTGTTACCAACATCTGTCAAGATCCCACCTGGTCTGCAGGAGCAACTGAACACTGTGCCCTCCTTCTGGAGGTTCAAAGAGCTATTGGAGGTAAAGTTCTCAGCAGAAAGACCATCATCTTCATCACCATTTTAGCCATTGTCTATCCATTGTAGGATAAAGGCCCCTTCCGCATATTTCCAACCAATACAGTTCTGAGCCTTCTTTTGCCAGTTGGGCCTGCAATACTTGTGGATGTTCACGATTCAACTTGTTTTAGTTCTCTTTTGTGGACCTTTTGTGCTTTTGGTCAAGTGGGATCCATTCTGTGACTGCATTGGTCCACCTGCCATCAGTTCTTCTTGTTATGTGACAAGCTTATTTCCACTGCAATTCTTTTACTCTCTTGATTATATTGTATACTTTTCTTTGTGCAGGTCTTTTTTCTTGTCTTATAATGTCAAGCATGTATCATTCCATGGCTCTTTATCTTACAGCAGAAAGTTCTGGAGAACTGGTAGCGGAAATTTTGAGTAGTTTGAGTAGTTCGGAGAACCAGTAGTAAAAATTCTGACTGGCCCCACCCCCATCTATTCTCTGCCTTTCAAGTCCCATCTGATCGGGAGGAAATGGGGATTTTGCAGTAACCTTCCCCTGGATTGGGGAGGGAATGAAGATTTTAAAGTATCCTTCCCCTGGAGTGGGCTGGGAATGGAGATTTTACAGTATCCTTCCCCTGCCACGCCCACCAAGCCACCCCCACCAAGCCATGCCATGCCCACCAAGCCAGAACCAGTAGTAAAATATTTTGAAACCCACCACTGCCCCTTATCTCTTAAATAATTTTTTTACAATGGGCTAGAGCAGGGGTGTCAAACTCACGTTGTCACGGTGGCATCACATGACATATCGGGACATTCCCCCCCTTCGCTAAACTGGTCATGGGCATGGCCAGCGCATGACACATCCAGACCACCAGCTGGGAGTTTGACAGCTCTGGGCTAGAGGAAGATCATCTTAATAGGTGATATAATAGAAGACAGAAACTAAGTTTATACATTGATTCACACACTGTAATAGCTGGGTGCAAAGGATTCAGCCCTGAATCAAACAATTGGAGAAATTAAATCATTTATTATTAAATTTATGCCCCTCTTGCTATCCAAACTAGCTTACTATCCAAAATAGCTTGCTATCCCAAAGCAACCAAAGGTTTGTTGCTGATAACACGCAGTGGATTTTTTTTCAGTCTGAATTCTTAATATTTCGTTGTTGCTGTTTTCTAGGTATAGAATTGGCAAACTTTTATATTTAAAAACAATCTTAACATTTTTTTTTCTTTTAGCTATCAACTGCAATTCTCATTAAGTTGATTGTGTTTTTTAAACTTTCAGAGATATCAGTTGGTGAACAAAATTGAGTCATCAGAAAAATATACTATTTTTGTCCCAGGGAATAATTCAATTGAGAACTATTGCCAAGCATCAAATATTACACAACTGGTAAGAGTTTACTTCTTTACAGAAATAATCCTAATTGCACTCATGTAGAGGTAAGCTCCCCTAACTCAATGAGACTTAATTTTTTATCCAACATGTACATGATTACACAGTTCTTTGTTTATTTGTGGGAAACAACATATCAATAAATAAGAATTTGGATTCTATTTTGAGATAACACATTTGGAATTAACTATTGTTGGCTGCTTCATGCACCACAAACCTCCTAGAGGAGGGCATTTAATTAATTTTAAAAGAGGGGTTTCTACAACTGCCGTGTTCCCAAGAAGACTGTTCCTAAGAGACTGACAGTTAATTCACAGGTTAACTCTGAATTGTCATATGCAAGAAATGCTGGCAACTCTGATATATCTCCAGTTGCTTTCCACTGAAAAATGAGATATGGTTATAACCATATAATGTAAACATAATTGAAAATCTGTGTTAATTTAATAATGATATAACTATAAATGAATACATTATTCACCATCATTTAATAAAATATAGTTCTTATATATCATTTAAGGATGTGGTTTTAGGTTGGTGTCCTTTGGGTGTCAGTATGTACCAGGTATAATGATGAAACTAAAGTAGCATTTCTACTTCATGAGTTTATCAAGTGGCTTTGGCAACATGCTGAACATTTTTCTAGGTTCTACAACTCTTCACTTAAGACTGTTATTATCTCTGAGGGTTCCAATGGCAATATTTTTCTTCTGCTAATCAAGATGATGTTGTTGAGTATGGCAAAGCAACAGCCTTGTTAAAGGCCAGTTCAGCATTAGAGATGTAAAGAAAATGACTCTTCTGAAGATTGTGACCAAGATATTTGGAGGGATAAATTGAAGAGGAATGGCTTATTACTATGCATCTTCTCTTTAGGTTTCTATTCCACTTACTGTTACCTTGTTGATTCTAATACTTGTCTTTGAGTATTTGGTTTTGTGTGGATTCCAGGATAATGACACCATACAGTATCATGTTGTAATTGGTGATAAGCTGTTTTTGAAAAACCTGAAGAATGGAGTGCACAAAAGCACAATGTTAGGATTCTCCCATTGGCTCATGTTTTCTAATAGACTCAATAAGGTAAGAATGAGCTACAAGTTACTACTTGTAACTTGAGCTACTTCACTTCTACTGTGTGTGGTTTAACAAGGAACATCTAAAATATCAAATACTATACTTTGCAGATAGTAAATTTGGGTGCATATTATGGCTGCAATCCTAAAATGTTTTATGTATTTGTTTTAAATATTTTATTTACTGTATACCGTATATACTCGAATATAAGCCGAGTTTTTCAGCCCGTTTTTTAGGCTGAAAAACGCCTCCTCGGCTTATATTCGGGTCACGAAAAAAATGACTTTTTCCCTGCAACTGGCTCCCAAGGCTTCCTAGGGGCATGAGGGGGGTGCCTAGCAAGACTCTCTGCAGCCCCCTGGAAGCAAAAACGGGTGGGGGGGGGGCTTAAAGGGAGAAAGAAACAAAGAAATCCTCATGTTTAGGGAGATCCCATGTGCACTGAGCTTGAGTTGAAAGCTGATTGTAATTGGCTGCTAGCTAGCCTTCTTGTAATTGGCTGCTAGCTAGTGGGTTCCCCCAGCTTGGCTGTCTCAGGAATTCTGGGAGTTGAAGTCCACAGGTTGTAAAAGGGCCACATTTGCCCAGTCCTGGTATCTCTTAACAGAGGCTTCAACTTGCCTGAAATTAGATCAAGCCAGTGACTGGGTGGGCGTGGCTAGCTGGTCATGTGATATATGTGTATAGGGACTACTCAGAGGGCTGAAAAAAGTCATTTCTGACAGGTCCTCACACTTATGACTGGTCCTCACACTTATGACCATCCTCACATTTATGCCCGTGCAGCATTCTTAAAACCATGTCACTCATTTCACAACTGCTTCTCTTCACCATGGTGACAAGATAGGGCAAAAACGTAAAATGTGAGGACAGTCGTAAGTTCGAGGACTGGTCACAAGTGTGAGGACCAGTCAAAAATTACTTTTTCAGCCCTCTGAGTAGTCCATGTGCACAAAAGGACTATCCAGAGGGCTGAAAAAAGTGATTTCTGACAGGTCCTCGCACTTTTGACCAGTCTTTTTTTATTTTGAAATTTACCAGTAGCCGCTGCATTTCCCACCCCCAGCTTATACTCGAGTCAATGAGTTTTCCCAGTTTTGGGGGGTAAAATTGGGGGGGTCGGCTTATATTCGGGTCGGCTTATACTCGAGTATATAGGTATTTGAAATTTATTCAGTGACGTCTGTAATATAAATTGAAAGATCCCAGAGTTCTGGTTACTAAATTGACATACACAGATTAAAAACCAACAGTTAAGTTCATTGGTTTTGGTTGGTCTCCACTGAGGATGCTGTATTGGCTGAAGGAGATTTTATAATGCTGTCTGGATAATTGTGCTTTGAACCATACTTTATTTCGCATCCCTTTTTTAAAATTGCAGACATATGTAAACAGAGTTCTTTTGGATGGTCCATTTGTTGAAACAAGAAATGGAATGTTGATTGGGGTTTCTCAAGTTCTACAGATTCACAAAAACCGTTGCACTACCAATACCACCACTGTACAAAAGGTAAAGTGTTAGAGACTAACTTTCTTCATTATGAGTACTAGTTGTTTTTACTATCTTATTCAACACTTGTGGATAAACTGATTGTCTGAGCCCTCCACCCAGTACATGCACACTCTTTTTCGTCTTAAAATTTGAAATCTTGCAACTTTTAGGAACAACTAAGTTGGCATCAGTAGGTTTCCTCAACAGCATTTGATGTCATTATTTGTTTGTTTGTTTGTTTATCAAACAAGCAAACAAACTTCTTAACCAGCCATCTCCCTCACAAAAGGACTCTGGGTCATGTACAATGTACTCAATCCAATAAAACATTAAAACCTGAATAATTTAAAATTAAAAAATTAAAAATGTATACATGACCCTGGTGAGGGTTTTATCAATATAGTAAAAATGACAAAACTTAATGTTAGCATTTTGTTAGCATTTACAGCAGCCGTTATCCTAACAAAAACAATTGAATATGGTCATGATTTTATGGACCTAATGCATCCTGGCAGATTCAGACACCAAACATAGATTTTAAAACCTCAGTAAAGAGTAATTGGTTTATTAAGATAAAAAAAGGTCTATGACATTGAAACGAATAAATATTGATGTGGGAATAACAACAGGTTCAGATAAGGATAGATAGAGAGCCAACCAGGTGTAGTGGTTAAAATGAAACCAGAAGTGCGTGTGTTCTAATGCCAACTTGGGCTTCGAAGCCAGCTGAATGACTTTGAGCCAAGCACTTTCTCTCTCAGCCCAATCCACCTCACAGGGCTGTTGTGGAGAAAATAGAAGGAGGAAGGAATATTATGCTGTCTTGAGTTACTTATAAAGTAATAATGGCAGGATAAAAAGCTAATAAATAAATATATTGACAATGCTAATATTTCTGCTATCACAAAATATGAAAAATAAAACCAGGTAATGATTAATGTGGGGTTTTGTTGTGTTGTGATTTGTTACCCTTCTGCAGTTGATGCTAATATTTTTCCATGCTCTGAAATATCTATTAATTATCCCTTTTCTCCGGTGTGCCAGTCAAGATGTGCTAAATGCAACAAAAGGATCAAGTGCCCGGCAGGATCAGTGCTTGCAGTAAGTATTGCTTTATTTCATTTGATAATTTTTTTTTCCCTATCAAGCGTGTCACCCGAAAGCTTTGTAGAAAGAGCAGCCCTTATGCAGAATTTTGGAGCTAATAATGTTTATTGTGAGAAGGTAGAAAGAGTTAAAATAAAGTTTGATAAATTAAAATAAAAGTTGACTTCAACAATCATTTTTTTAATTGAAAAAGTTTTAAAAGTTTTACATACATTTTCTCCCCCCTCCCCAACCACCCCCCCGACTTCCCAGAGCAAATACAAGATAAAATACAGCTCAAATTCTCTAAATTAAACTCCATTTCACACTTATCATAATCATAATCATTAAACAAATAGATAAAAGGAAGGCAAGTCTTCTTTCTTCTTATTCCATCTAATTCAACAAAATTAATCTCCATTTATAATTACAGCAGTTAATAAAACAATTAAGTATTACCTAATCAAACCTATCATTACTCAATTTAGCTAATTAATACTTAACAAATTATTAGGTCTATACAATTTAACAAGATATTTTATAACTTCTTTCATTTAAAACAAAAAAAAAACAACAAAAAAAAGAAACCCTCATTCAAAAACCCCAAATTTAAAATAAAATACTATATAAACTCTTCCGTCCTCCACTTTTAAACCATCAAGGTCCAATTATAATTAAAACACTTAATAAAAAAAATAATAAATTTTTTTAATTAAAAAAATAACAATCTAACCTCTTATTAATTTATCAATACATATTAACAAATCAACTAGAAACATCATTTAATAACTATATCAAACATTTAAATTCTTCATACTAGATTAAACCAGTTGCTAATCTTCTTGTCTTCACATCTTCCAACAGCATATAGAATATCTTCATTTGCGTCTACCCACCTAAATAAAAATTGCTTCTTTATATATAAAAAAAAAACCCGAGTGACTTTATAATTATATTTGAAATGGTATCCATCAAATCCAGTCAAAAATTAGATTAATAAATTCATCAGACGTATTAGGGAAACCACCAGATCACCTGCAATTGCCCTAGGTCCATAGTCCTTTTGCCTTATATTTATTATCATCAAACAGGAAACTCCAATTTACTATATTCAATAAAACTTCTGCGATTGCAATTAAGTCCAAATTTATTACAGTCCTTAATAAAATATTCCAAATCATTCAAGTCAGGGCATATTTCACAGCCCAACACACCAGCATTGCTGTGATCTGTTTATTCTTCTCAAAATATTCCAATACAGCTGTAGGTTGCCTCCTCATCGTCGCTCATTGCTTAGTTAACTGGCATTAGACTGCTGTCTGTTTTTTTTTTCCAAAAATTCAAAATCTTTAAACAGTTAAACAATACTTTTTAAGGACCATCATCTCATCAAGCAGGGTTATTTTCCATTTTTCCAGTCTTTCTTCTTTTCCTTTTTACGAACTTTCTTCTTAACTTTGATCCCTCTGCCTTTTTTAACTCCAGTAAAATTTTGCAATTTTTGGGATTGCATATTATAAAATTTTTGCAGAAATGTAACTTCTTCTGGAAACAGCTCTTTAAATGCAGATTGGGTTTTATAAAAAAAAATTTGTGTAACCAAAATCTCATCAGCTTCCAAAATTTCTGGCTCCTTATTCTGCACAGCATTCATCTTTCTCTCCTCAGTAAAAACTGCTATGGTCTGTTGTTGTTCTTTTCCATCTCCCAACTCTTCATTCAATCCCCCACTGCTAGATTGCAACTCAGTATTTCCAGAAGGTAGAAAGAGTTAAAATAAAGTATGATAAATTAAAATAAAAGTTGACTTCAACAATCATTTTGTCACACGTGCTATTTTGAGAGTCTGGAATAAATATAAAACAAGGTTTTCCATGAAACTCCCACAGGAAGCTTTTTTTTAGAAAAGAAATGGTGACAAAGCCAAACTGGTGGATTTATGGTAAAATAATATCTTGTAACTTGGGTGACGCAACTCTCAAATCTAAGGAGGAGCTAGAATCAGAAGGTCATGTCTGTCATTGGTTTACCTTTCTTCAATTGAAAGAAAGATTTAAATTAGATAGAAAGAATCCTGGGTTTAAATTTTGTTAAAAATGAATTTGATACTTTACTGTGTGGTAGTGATGAATATATTATTGCTAAAGTCTATAAAGTGTTATTGATTTTAAATCTGGAAAATGAACAATCATTGTATGATTCAGTGAGCAAGGAATTTTGAATATAATGTAATGCTTGAGCAGTGGAGGAATATGTGGAATAAAGGTTTAAAATTTACCTTAAACTATTATGTAAATCGCTGGTATTTAACTCCGGATAAGTTGTCAAGAATGTATAAAGGCATCTCAAATGAATGTTAAAATGAGAGTTCTTTCTTTATCATGCCTAAGATACTCTATGTTTGGAATATACTGTATATCTGCTTAACTTTTTTTACATCCCCCCCACCCCCCTTTTTAACTGACAGCAAAATCCAGGCAAAGGGAACCTTCCTCACTGTATAATTAAATCTGGAGGCCTGAAATTAGTTGGTTGCTACTTTACCTGCGTCAAAGTTTCCCTAGTAAGTCATTTCTATTGATTAGATATCTCTACATATGTCAAATATACAGCTATTCCCCATGTAATTATTTTCTTCTGGCTGGCCCAGAAGTGTTTATTTCTTTATTAAGAGACTGAGATCAGTTTCTCACTCATAATCTGAGCGAATACATAACTGACTACCCTGCTGATGCATAGAAGTATATTGATATTACTGGTACCATGTCAGAAATGATAAACAAGAAGGTCAGTGGTGGGTTGCCCCCAGTTCGCACCGGTTCTACAGAACCGGTAGTAAAACCGGCGGGAGGCTCCACCCACCGACCCCAACATCATCAAAATGCTTCTGCGCTTGCGCGCAGTCCCACTACAAACCGGTAGTAAAGGTAAGTAGAACCCACCCTGAAGAAGATGCTATTATGATACCATTTCAAGCCCTAAGCAATATAAACTTTTGAACATGACATCAATTTCTTTGAAGATTTTATGTTGCCATCTAATCAATCAGTCAGAATAGAGCTGGAAGGGACCTTGGAGGTCTTCTAGTCCAACCCCTTGCTCAAGCAGGAGACCCTATACCATTTCAGACAGGTGGCTGTCCAGTCTTTCCTTAAAGACCTCCTGTGATGAAGCACCCATAACTTCTGAAGGCAAGCGGTTCCACCAGTTACCTGTTAGGAAGTTTCTCCTTAATTTCTGGTTGCTTCTCCTTAAGTAATTTCCATCCATTGTTTCTTGTCTAACCTTCTGGTGCTTTAGGGCCTTTTAGTTGGGTGTTTTAAATTTCGGCCAAATGATTGAATTATTTTAATAAGCTTTTAATTTTTGTTGTATATTGTTTTTACTATGGCTGTTCACCGCCCTGAGTCCCTCGGGAGAAGGGCGGTATATAAATATAATAAACATAAACATAAACATTTAGAAAATAAGTTGACCCCTCTTCTTTGTGCAGCCCCTCAAATATTGGAACGCTGCTATCAAAGCCCTTCTTTTCACTAGACTGACCATACCCAATCCTGTAACCGTTCTTCATATGTTGTTGTCTCCAGGCCCTTAATCAGTTGCTCTTCTTTTTTCTTTTCCAAAGTCTCAACATCTTTTTTGTAATGTGGTGACCAAAAACCGAATACAGTATTTGGTCTTCCTAAGGATTTATAAAGCAATACTAATACTTCATGTGATTTTGAGTCTAAGTCTCTGTTCAACTCAAATGTTGGATGGCTTGCAAGGAAGAATCAAAATAAAGAGATATTCAGCAGTAATCCTTACATGTGTACAAAATGTTTATTTTTTCCTGCTCTGACTATCGATCTGTCTGTTTTCTGAGGTCTCTGTCTGCTGTCCAGGCTACTATGGTGCAATGTGTGAGATGTGTCCTGGGAAAGCAGGCAACTGGTGCTCCGGCAATGGGGTGTGTCAAGATGGTATTGAAGGCAACGGAGATTGCCAGTGCCAAGAAGGTTTCCATGGCACAGCCTGTGAAATGTGTCAGGCAGGAAGATATGGACCCAAGTGTCAATCAGGTGATTATGACTGTTATTCATCCTTATTGTGACATCTGCACATGATTTTCTTAATTGGGGCTACTTATTTCTTTCAAAATACTGTACAGGTGGTCCTCCACTTATGACCACAACTGAACCCAAAATTGACATTGCTAAGCAAGGCATTTGTTGAGTTTTGCCCCATTTTACGACCTTTCTTGCCACAGTTGTTAAATGAATCATTGCAGTTAGTTCAGTTAGTAACACGGTTGTTAAGTGAATCTGGCTTCCCCATTGATTTTGCTTGTCAGAGGGTCACCAAAGAGGATCACATGACCGTCATAAATGCATACCAATTGCCCAGCATCCAAATTTTGACCATGGGGATGCTGCAACAGTCGAAAGTGTGAAAATGGTCATAAATCACTTTTTTTCAGTGCTGCTGTGACTTCGAACAGTCACTAAAAGAATGGTTGTAAGTCAAGGACTACCTGTTCAGGGAGTCCTTGACTTGAGGCCACAACTGGGACCAAAATTTCCATCGCTAAGCAAGGTGGTTGTTAAGTGAGTCATGCAAAATTTTTACAACTTTTTTGCCATGGTTGTTAAGGAAATCACTGCAATTGTTCAATGAATCAGACAGTTGTTAAGCGAATCCAGCTTCCCCCATTGACTTTGCTTGTTGCAAGCTGGCTGGGAAGTTCACAGAAGGCAGTCACGTGACACACACACAGACACACACAGAGGATACTGCAACCCAGGGGTGAAATCCAGCAGGTTCTAGACAAGGTTCTGGAAAACTGGTAGTGGAAATTTTGAGCAGTTCGGAGAACCGGCAAATACCACCTCTGGCTGGCCCCAGAATGGGGTGGGAATGGAGATTTTGCAATATCCTTCCTCTGGAATGGGCTAGGAATGGAGATTTTGCAGTATTCTTCCCCTGCCACACGCACCAAGCCATGCCCACGGAACCGGTAGTTAAAAAAATTGGATTTCACCACTGCTGCAACCACAGTAAATACATGCCAGTTGCCAAGTGCTTGAATTTTAATCACATGATTATGAGGAGGCTACTTTTGTAAGTGCAAAGACCAGTTTTAAGTCACTTTTTTTAGTGCTTTTGTAGCTTCAAACAGTCTGCAAACAATCGTTGTAAGATGAGGGTCACCTGTATAAATAATTAGGAAAACAGTGTTTGGTTTTTTTACATTTTTATGATCAAACTTCTATGCCACCTATGCCATCTCTGGCTGGAATATCAGAATGCCATCTGTGCTACTGCATAGGATAAGTTTTTGGTCTAAAACAGTGACGCTCACAAAAAGACTTGCATGCAGTCTCCAGGGTTTTCTGATCCTCCGATTTTTAATGTGGCCCAAACAACAAGTCATCCAACAGATGGCCAAACAATTATCCTATTTAATTTTGCTTAAATGGAGATGTTCTGGATTCATCCACTGCTTTAGACTAGGACCACCTGCAAGACACTCAAACATCTTGTGATATTCTAATCCTAGATAATTTGTAAACTCTTAGAACATTGTTCTACAAATATTATATGCATTTCTCAAATACTTCCACTCACATTTCATTTCTAGGACCCTGTGCAGGTACTAATAGTGGCAAAGGCTGCATATACTTATAATTAATTTTCCGTTGGCCATGATGGTGCAAAAAAACCCCTAGCATAGGCAACTTTGGATGTATTAATTTGTACCTGACAAAGACTTGTTTTCTTCTTAGAGTGCAATTGCAATAAAGGGCAGTGCAACGATGGGTTGTTAGGTGATGGAAAGTGCACATGCAACTCGGGATTTAAAGGAGTTAATTGTGATCAAGGTAAGTTGGGAAACAAGGTGTATCATTCTAGACTTGACCCTACTGTTTCTTTTTAAAAAATCAAATTTAAGAGAAATGAGAAAGGGCTACATTCAAAATCTCAGAACTGGGGTTTTGTTGTACTATTAATGTATCCCTTTTGTTGTACTATTGTTGTTGTACTATGTTTTGTTGTACTATTAATGTATCCCTAAATAGAAATTTATCTATTTGCATTTGCGTGCTTTTGAACTTCTAGGTGGGCACGAGCTGAAGCAAGTAAGGGAGCTCACCCCATTGTGCGGAGCTCAAGTCTCAAACTCAGCTATCAGCTCTCCAGCTGACACCAGCTGACTCCAATAATGCTTTTGTATTGTATCCCTTCCCTTTATTCTCCAGGAAACTAGGCAGGGTCCTTTCTGAAATGCTTCCCAGATCACCTCTGCTTCTGAAGCTCAGGATATCTTTTATAAGCTAGTTTCCCAGCCTGCAGCTCTTTCTTATGCCTCCCAAGATCATTCCCATATTACAAAGTACATGACTATTTGAGAGAATTATTTTTGCTTGGAGATTGGATAATATTCTAACAAAATGTTCTCTTGCAGAGATTGGAACTGATTTCTGCAATGGTACATGTGATGTGAATGCAAAGTAAGTACAATTATGGGGCACAATTTAAAATATAATTGAAACTATGTGATTGTTTTCAGTAATAACTCCCATAGGGATATTTTCCCTCTTTTTCTCCACATGGTTGTTGTGATAAGAGAAGGAGGGAGGAGTATCATCTATGTTTATCACCTTGGGTTACTTGTATATTAACATAGATGGGATAAAAATCTAATCAATAAATTAAGCAATATTTCTAAGAAGCTGAACTTTTAATTAAACCTCCCTATTATACATTCTTTAATTTCTTAAAAGTGATCTGGCGATTATTACATTCTCTAATGTGCAATTAATACATTAGAGGAGATTATTTACAAATAAAACTTGTGAAAGTATAGATTCTGTTCATCAAGATATTGCTTAATTTAAATATAAATATCTCTCAAACTACATCTTCCCATTCTGAACAAGAGTAGGCAAGATATTTCCCATGATTTATTCATTTTCTTATCCAAATTAGTAAGATGAATTATTGCCACTAAGTGATTTTCATATAGATATTAATTGGGCCTATTAATAACCATAATCACTAATTCCTGCCTCAGAATGATTTACTTTGTAATTGTTTTCACTCAATTCTGCTCAAATTCCACTTTGAGCATGTGAAAGTAACATATATCAGAAACTTGAGCTTCCTGCAGTGTATCTCTGTTTTGTAACTATACCTTTAGACAAATGAGAGAAGGGGAGCAATGTGATCCAGGCAAACAAGCACAATACACAATTAACACACAGTATCATAAACATATGTATATATATAATTCTCAATCCCTTTTTATTCTGTTTCAGTTGCATGAATGACTCTACTACTTCTCAACCCACTTGCTCCTGTTCTGCTGGTTATTCTGGAAATGGAACCTCTTGTGCAGGTATTGCTGGCAAATGCTTTCAATTCATAGTTCATGCTTGATAAAATAACACCGGGGTAAGACCTGAAGTACATAGAGATAGATCTATAATAGCTAAAAGTGACCATATTTTTCACTAATCACATGCACAAGCATTGCTGACATACACAGGTTCACCATTTCAACATTACAACAAATAAAACATTACCAAAATAAAGTTCGTATCATTTAAAATGTAGCATTCAGTGCCTTTCTGTGTGCTGTGCTCAGACTTTCAATAGCTAGTTGCTGGGTGAAGAGAAATGAGCATTTTTGAAGAGAAACATTTACACTGAAGAATAAACTTACGTAATCTTACGAAACTCCTTTTTGTCTGCATCCATGGCAAGACATAGGTCCATGTCACAAGAAAATGGGCGTGAAACCCTTATGTATATTCTCTGGCAACTGGCTTGAGGAAAGCCACAACTGGGCAAAACAAAGGCTTGAAATCCTTGCCTGCTCTTCCATTCAAGTCAAGGAGCAGAAAAAATTCTCCAAACCATTCTTCTGAAATATAATTTTCTATATCCCACATGAGCCCTCCCTACCATATTTCACTGTAGTTTCACCATACTGTTCCTATAAACCCAGGAGCAGATTTGCAGGGTCCTGATGGTTGTAGAAGGACAGCACAAGCATCCTGCTTCATAAACAAGGGTGCACTGGAGGAAAGCAAAGATTCAAATCACAGTTTGGACAAGTTTGGACAGTTTGGACAAGGTCCCCAGGGTGTTTGCAAATGTACTTGCCATACCTGTGCGAAACTGGTTTCTATTTTAGCCCAACCTCTTTTTCTTTGCCAATTCAGAAATAGACCCCTGTGCTGAGGATAATGGCGGCTGTTCCATATATGCCAACTGTACCAAAATAGCACCGGGCAAAAACATCTGCAGTTGCAAAGAAGGTTATTCAGGAGATGGAACGTTATGCAGAGGTAAGCATCATACATGTCTATGGAGATTCTCAGTCATCCAGGTCATGGTTGTCCCAGAGGTGCTTTTTCAAGAGGCAACTGGACTTTCTGGTTTTTCTTTGAAAATGTTTTGCTTCTCATTCAAGAGCTGAAGAAGCTTCTTGGATGAGAAAGCGAAACGTCTTCAAAGGAAAACCAGAAAATCCAGCTGCCTCTTGAAAAAGCACCTTTGGGATAAGCATCATACAGTTCAAAGCAAATGAAAAGATGGCTGATTTGGCTTTAAAAAAAAATTTTTTTTTTCTGCTCAGAGTCACTTTCATGAAATTGGCAACCATATAAATGGGATTAATAATTAAATATTGGGATAGACCATTACTCAGATAAATGAATTTAAAAGATGAAATATTTAAAGCATGATAAAGAGGATGGTATAATTTCTCTTGCAGAGAAGTTGCCTTTTATTTATTTATTAAATGTATATGCCATCCATCTCCACAATAAGGCAACTCTGGCCGCCCTTTACATCAGCCCAGGCAGTCAGTGCTTTCTTAAAATATACATGTACATGTAGCTGGCTACTTCACTTTAAGTGAGGCAGATGGCAAAATAATGTGGACATGATCGCTGAGTAGTGGAGATGAGAATTCTGCACCTGCGATGGGGATAGCTTACAAGGTTTACCATTAGAATGAATGCCATTGTTTGCTCCATATGTAGATGGCATACACTTTGTAACAGAGACTCTATAAATGTTCCACTTGGGAAGGTAAAAACTGCTTGAAAGTTTTCTTCCGTACTGCCCTTTCATATGATATTGTTTTTCCCTAATCAATAATGAATTTTTACGAGGAATATTTGGGGAATTTAAAAAAATCAAAAATGTGTCCTGACTTATCCTTGCTCATCCTTGCACTTATTATTGCACAAGTTAACAAGCTATTCTTTGATTCGTATCTTCTGAGACCTTGATTTGTGACATAGTCATATTTTACAGTGGAAGCCATCTGATATAATGTGTACTTCTTCTATGTGTAGAACTGAATCGGTGCTTAGAAAACAATGGAGGATGCCACCAAAATGCAATATGTATTAAAACAGGGCCAGGTTTGGTAAGCAAATTTTTATCTTATCCTATTTTGAAGTTTACTAATAATATACTTATAATCAGTGGTGTGATTCAGCCAGTTCGCACCTATTCGGGAGAACCAGTTGTTAACTTTCTAAGCAGTTTGGAGAACTGGTTGTTGGAAGAAATCTTATTTTGTTTTTTTCCACTTTACAGGGCTAATCCTGTAAGGAAGGCAGGAAGGAAACATTCTGGTGCTGTTTCTAGCCTAAACTTTACTGCCCTGCTTACAGAAACTGCCTCTCTGGTTAACCCTTATTACATTGTAACAGCTAAGGCGAAGCGCCCATCGACGTGAGTGATGTTGAGTTGGCCACATTCACACGGTCACATGACCACCGAGCCACGCCTACCCAGCTGGTCATTAGGGCAGAGAACCGGTTGTTAAATTATTTGAATCCCACCACTGCTTATAATTGAAAAACAGCTGAGAGCATATCACTTAATACTGAAATATTCACATTTGTTTCCTATCTTACCCCATATCATTGTAGCTTTATTTTCATAATATCTGACAGTGGAGACCCTCATTTCCTTTAGAGCCTTAGCTAAATAAAGTTGTTGAGCAGTGCACTTCGTTTCTTCTACTTGGGACGAGTTTTTCTGTTTCCTGTTTCTGTGGCACAGGTAAATCTTCCTGTTTGCTCAAGCCTTTCCTTGATTCCTCTGTGATCAGCCAAATAAAATGATGGTTTCTTTATTAAGTCCCGATTGCAATCATTTTTATATTTACTACATAATGTAAGCTTACTATAACATACTTAGCATATATTGTGTATATTACTCTTACTATTGGATGCTGTAGTAGGTAAAAGCTGTGAATGCATACTTAAAAGACTTGTTATAAATTCTAAACTTTCATATGAAAAAAGCAACAATACTAACAACACTAATCTGAATTTCTCTTTCATTCTCCATCTGTATAAAAAGCTGCAGGAAATACTTCAACTTTTATAAATTTGTGCTAGGATTTTGACACTGTAAAATCTCTAAAATTGTCCAGTCGTATGTATTAAGGCACGCACAAACAATTCATTTTCCTATGCTTCTTCCTCTGTCTATTGCTTTTGTGATTTTTGACAGTCCCAAGATTGCAGGGATAAGTCTCAGAACACTCTGTTATGTTTGGCAGTGAATTTAATGGGGCTTATTTATAACGAAGTAGAGGAAAGATTCTATTGCTTGTTCTTAATCACACAGTTAGGGTGTCTTCAGAGAGAGGCAAAAAAATCAAGATGGTAGTTTCAAGCATATGATTAAAGCCCTGGCTTTTTAAAAATAGTGCATCACAACCTCCCCCTCCCCAACAGATAATCTCATTACATCCCTGCACATAGTTATAAAGCTCCATGTGGTACTAGAGTTTCTGTTATAGAGTTGGCCTCCCAGAGTAAATTCAAAGTTATTTGTGCCTTGTTTTTTTTAATCTCGGGAGGCAGCTGAATCATCAGCATAAATGGTCACTGATAAGGCAGCAGTAGCATTTCTGTTATATCCTGTAAGCCAGGGGTGAAATCCAGCAGGTTCTGACAGGTTTTGGAGAACCAATAGTGGAAATTTTGAGTAGTTCAGAGAACCGGCAAAAACCATCTCTGGCTGATCCCAGAGTGGGGAGGGAATGGGGATTTTGCAGTATCTTTCCCTTGGAGTGGGTGGGAATGGAGATTTTGCAGTATCCTTCTCCTGCCACGCCAACCAAGCCACACCCACCAAGCCAAACCACGCTTACTAAGCCACGCCCACAGAACCGGTAGTAAAAAAAAAATGAATTTCACCACTGCTGTAAGCTGCATATCTTCCTTGCCATCTGCCTCATCTCCTTTCTTATCATGCATGGAGAGGTGGATCAAAGTAATTTAAGGTCTAACATCTGCAACAATGGCTGGGATTTCCACTCCGTGGATGAGAGGCAAAGGTACCTTTCATGTGCAGGTAGACCTCCTGTAGTCTGTCCTTTACATACTCACTCTGAAGTGTGGCAAGTGTATACTCACTGTTCTGCTTCCCCAGTGGGAATATCCAATGGCTTAAAACACACGGGCTTGCTCATTTGCAATGTGACTATTAACTGATTGTGCTCTTGCAACTTTTGGCACTCACAGCAGCTGCAAAGCCTGCATATGTAGGACACACTTCTTCTATTTTACAATAGTAGAAAGAGAAAGAGCAGGAAAGTGACAACTATCTGCAACTTTATTGTTGCTGCAAAAGATGCCTGGCAGTTTGTGTCCCACTGTTTGTAGTTCTGAATGTGAAATATGTGATGGTGTTTTTATTTCTCTCAGGTTGCCTGTGCCTGTCTTCCCAGGTTTACTGGTGATGGGATTAATAAATGTGAATATACTGATCCTTGCTTAGAGGTTTGTTGATGCCCTTTCTTTGTAAGATCTCTGGAATGCTAGTTTTTACGTTTTAAAAAAGCAAACAATACTAACCCCACAGAGAGTTGATAATGGTGTAATTCTACTCATCACAAAGGTAATCCAGGTGCAGCATAACATAAACATAAAAAAATAATTCTTTTTTTTAAAAAACAACCAAAATATCAGGAGTTTGCTGAAGTCATCTGGCATTGTTACCCAAATCTTACAAGATTTTGAGTGGCAATCTTGTGATATTTCTGCCATGTGGTGGGTTTTTTTAATATTTTGTTTAATTTTAAGGTCATGCAGCTATCCGTTTAAAAGGTTTATGTATGCCATGGTACCAGGGGTGAAATCCAGCAGGTTCTGACAGGTTCTGGAGAACCGGTAGCAGAAATTTTGAGAACTGGTAAATACCACCTCTGGCTGGCCCCAGGGTTAGGTGGGAATGGAGATTTTGCAATATCCTTCCCCTAGGAATGGGGAGGGAATGGGGATTTTGCAGTACCCTTCCCCTGCCACACCCACCAAGCCACAGAACCGGTAGTAAAAAAAAATTGGATTTCACCACTGTATGGTACCATAGGTATCACATTTCCCAGTCCTGTTTTATTTGGTAATCCTTAAAAGTTTCCAGTAATAAATTTCACAAGGGAGGAAAAAGCAACCATTTCACTAAATCACACTGTGTTTTGTTTGGATTTGGCTTATTGTTTTACTTCAACCATCATAGTTTATAAACCATAGCTTATAACTTAGTATATTTAGTGGACTGAACTAATTGTGTGTTAGTCAATAAACCATTATTACTGATCGATGTAAACACTTACTGAATTAAGGTAATCCAGCAATCCTATGGCTTTCAATTTAGAGGTAATTAATTTCATGATGGGGTTTATGGGGTTGTTATCAAGCCCAATAACCTTAGGTGGGAACAGAATAACCTAAGGAAATTCTTCATGTAAAATCACTAGTAATAAGAAATAATAAAAGTGTTTTTCACAAACAAGAAAGCAATATCCATTAAATAGGTAATTTAAATTTCATGTGCTTCAAATTCCTTAAAAGAGAAGGTGAATTCCATTAGGGTACCTTTCTCTTTTAAAGTCTTTGAATGACTGAGAGGTTCATGGAAAACTTTAGGGCATGGTATTGAGTTTTCTGAACACAGTTGTCTTCACTGAGATGGCTACTTTCCCCTTCTCCAAAGCTGTTGATAGTTCGCTCACTTGTGTGAAAAGGAGAGAGACTTGTTCCTTGACAGCTAAGTTTTAAGAAGAGTCATCTAGACAAGTCATGCCTAAAGGAAGGATTGATAACCCCTGACCATAGCTCCAGTTTATTAGCTTTTCTTTTCTTGATCAGAATAACGGTGGCTGCAGTCCACTAGCACTGTGCCTTAGAAAAGAAAATGGGAATCGAACATGCCTTTGTATATTGGGGATTGGTGATGGCTTCACATGCCGTAGAACTGTATGGCAGGTAAGACATATTTTACTTAAATCTTGCAAAATTTGTGAGCATCCCTTCCCAAATGCTGGAAGAACAGTCTTCCTTCTTAACATCCCCAAAATTTGTGCTGAGAGTAGTACTGAAAAAGCAACATGTGACATAGTCAGTGACATGGTTGGAAAATGTTGCCAAAAAAAAAAAAAAGTAGTTGCAAATGATCCCATGAATTAAAAAATAGTAAAAGATTTCTAATTAGATCATAAATCAGTTGAACTGTCATTTGAAAGAAAATGTAAACAAAACAAAGCTTTTTTGTGTGTATGCTATCTGCGGATTCATTGGTAAGGGCGTAATTCCTATATTGAATGGTTCAAACATGATTATTATTATTATTAATAATAATAATTCAGAATTAATAATTAACTTTCACATATATGAAGAGTGACGGCTTCCAAGTCTCATGGGGCACATGGAAGCCTTGAGTCAAAAATCAAAGGCAAGATCAATCCAGCCTCTGCATTTGGTTGCCAGAGGTCACTGTATCCATGCCTCCATTAATCCTCTGGCCAACCAGTTCAAGTACAAATGAAGATTCCAGCCAGAATGTAGGGCTCAAACAAAGCCTGACATGCATCAGATCTGCTTTTCACTATTATAATTTTGCAGTGGGAGAGTTTTCATAAGGAATTTCCATATCTGCAATTGCAGTATTAGAAGCCTATTACTGTAAATGTTTTTATTTACATATTTCTTAAGATTTTGAAGAAACTTGTTATTATGAACATGTTTAATTCCTCTCTCTCTCTTTGTCTTTTTCTCTCTCTCTCTCTCCCTCCCTCCGTCCCTCCCTCCCTCAGGAACTTATTGGAAGACAAGATGCCTCTCAATTTCTTACTTACAGCCGGGTAGGTATGAGAAGGATTTCTATAGAACCAGAAAGTTCTTTGCACCATTCCTGCAACTGTGCAATCAAATTAGAGCTATAGAGCAGAACGTCTGGAAGGCATCAGAATGGGAAGGCTGACCTATGCCATTCTAGAGAGTCCCTCAATTGATGAAATGTTTTTTTCTGGTGGGTTGTTTTTTTTTTTGAGCTTGGTTTTTATTTCTGCATACAGTGAAATTTAGATCCATGTTTTTAGCCAGGACTTTTATGTGTGAACAATTTTTATATCTTTAGCTTTTGTATCTTATTTTATATTTTTTTTATTTCTTGCTTAATATTGTTAATTGTCTTGAAGACTCAATGGAAAAAAGGGGTGGAATTTAATGTAATCAGTAAAAGAAAATACCCAATGAAGAGAAGGGTATTGCAACAAAAAAGGAATGAAGAAATTTTCTATGATGGGTGCAAAGTTCATATAATCATCAGTTTGAAAGGAACCCTGAAGGTTTTCATGTCTAACCCACTGCCCAGGGCAAGAATATAAACCCAGACAAATGTCAGCCATTATTTTTTTTAAAAAATCACCAATAATGGAGCACCTATAATTTCAAAAACCAAATTGTTCCAACATTTCATAGGTCTCAGTGAGGAAATCACCTCTTATGTCAAATTTAAATCCTTTCTATAAAGTTTTCATTTATGGTTCTTGGAAGTTGTGCAAAATAAATCTACATCCTCTTCCTTGTAATAGTCCAGGGAATATTAGAAGATTTTCTAATATTTAGAAGACTGTCTTTCCTTAGCCTTCTCTTAGCCTAAACAGACCCAGTTTCTTAAACCATTCTTAATCAGTTTTATCTCCCAAGATTTTCCCCCTCTCGCTGTTCTTTGTAATTTTTCCAATTCCTCAGCTAGCAACGAAAGCCACCATCCTATCCCAAGGACAGTGGTACTGGTGCAGCATAGAGCTATCATTTCCTGTGAACCTGATATTGCAACTCTGTTGAAAAGCCCAAAATTACATTACATTTCACAGCACCTGCAAAGCGCTGCCAAGAAAACTGGGATTTCTCTGAATCCAAATGTCAATATTTTTTAGATTGTAACTTATGTTTGGTATTTATACTAATCCCTGGACTTCTCCCTGTGCTATAGATTCATAGAGTTACGGAGATGGTGGGGAAAGGACCATACACCATTTTTGTCCCACATGCTGATTATCTACAGAAAAGGACCACAGTAAGCAGCCTGTGAAGGGTGGCATTTGAAAATCAAGCAGTGGCTTTATTCATTGCACTAAAATTTGTTTAATGTAAATCAGGAGTTCATTAAGAGAACCTTAAGAGAAATATCAATTCTAGGCAAATTCTTGTTTCAGTTAAACATATATGTTTTTCTGATTTTGCTTCCAAGCATAAACATCTTCAACTAAATTTGATCTTCCTCTTTAACACTTTCATTCAAACTCTTGGGCAAAGTCCATTGGACAGAATGGGGAACAGTGCCATCCATATGCCATATCCATTGAGCTGGCACACGATTTGGAGGGTCCTCCTGGATGTATGGCTCCTGCCTGGGGAGCAAGTGGCAATCATGGCTGGTGGGGAGGGCTTTGCACAGATTCAGATCCAATTGCACCCTCTCCTGAACCAGGAAGCCACTTAGCCACTTTCTCTTTGGACAATTGCAGTGTGCTTTACATGAGGCTGCCCTTGAAGACCATCTGGAATGAAAGTTACAACTAGTTCAGAATCCAGCAGCAAATACAATATTTGGAGTCTTTAGGTTAACTCATGTTACACCCTTATATGACCCTGCACTCATTTCCAGTTTACTATTGGGGGCAACTCAAGATGCTGGTTATCACCTTTAAAGCTCTAAATGGCACAGGATCAGTTTATTTGAGGGACCACCTCTCCCTGAGAATATTTGCCCATCCCACAAGATCAAAGAGGGTATACACACTCCAGCTTCCTTCCCTGCTGCCATCTAAACAGACTTGGAAAATGTGCCTTTTCCATAGCTGCCCCTACCTCATGGAACACACACACACACACACACACACTCACGGCGATCCAGCAGGTCTAGCTTTGAAAAAGGCCATTGTGACTGGCACTGAGAATAGAATAGAATAGAATAGAATAGAATAGAATAGAATAGAATAG
>WNWU01000041.1:8743748-8878809 GCA_012654045.1 Ptyas mucosa | reverse complement strand
AGAATAGAATAGAATAGAATAGAATAGAATAGAATAGAATAGAATAGAATAGAATAGAATAGAATAGAATAGAACAGAACAGAACAGAACAGAACAGAACAGAACAGAACAGAACAGAACAGAACAGAACAGAATAGAATTTTTTATTGGCCAAGTGTGATTGGACACACAAGGAATTTGTCTTGGTGCATACACTCTTGGTGTACATAAAAGAAAAGATAAATTCATCAAGAATCATAAAGTACAACACTTAATGATAGAGAAGTAGAGAGAGATAGGAATTTACTTTATAGGTTGTTGGGGCATCCTAAGAAGACAATAAAAGCTGCAGGTTTTTTGATTTAGTATTTGGCTTTCTGCCTTATTGTTGCCATCTTCCAAGAATGTGCTGTAAGATGGGTAGCCAAAGATATCTTTTAAGTTAATAAATAAATAATTGTTTTCAATTGAACTGAATTTTGGTTGTAGCTCAGTTTTCCCCATCTGTACTGATGGGTATGATGTAATTGGTCGATATGTTTATGCCAATGCCCAACAGTTCTACATCTTCAGAAAACAAATAGATCATGAGAACCAGTTTTTAGCCATTTTCTATTGTTTTAGATAATAGAAATAGATGCCATAGACGGCTTTCATGATGTATTACTATTATATCACTGAGAGCAGCTTCATTTCAAATCCCTGAACAAGAAGGACTTAACCTGTGCTTGCCTTGTACAACCATATTTTCTTTAGTTTTCAGAATGGGAAAAAGCTGGCTGCATCAAAGATCTGCTTCGCTATCACACAGTCATCTGTCAGATGCTCCTATCAGATGACTTGGAATCACAGGATTCTGTAACAGCTTTATCTGGTCACAAAATCAGAGTTTCCATGAAAGAGGTGTGTGTCATTGTCGCAGTCTTGTTCCATTTCCATCTTAGTCATAATTCACTTTGCTGCACTGCTAACAGAAACCTTATGTCATTATATCCTATCAATTCTTTATTTTTCATGGAACTGGGTTATTTTTAGGGCCAATGATGATCCCTCTAGAACAGCGGTCCCCAACCTTTCCAGCTTGGCGGCCTGGTGGAGGGGGCATCTGAGTGGCAGATGCACACCAGTGGTGAAATTCAGCCGGCTCTATCTGGATCGCATGATCCGGTAGCGCCAGGGGCGGGAGGCTCCGCCCACCCACCTGAACGTCATCACGTTCCATTTTTGACCCTCTGCACATGCCCAGAAAGCTCTGTGCATGTGTAGTGGAGATGTGCATGCTCACATTTGTGAACTGGTAGTGAAGGTAAGTGAATACCATCCCTGGCGCACATGCGCATGCACAGCTCCATTTGTGTGAGTGGCGTGTGCATGTGCCCTCCTCTTACGTGAATGAAATTCATGCATGAGCAGAGAGTGCTTGTGTTTGTGCACAAAGCTCCACTCACCACTTGCGCTCAAGCATGAGACTCCACTCGCGCGAGTGGAGGAGTGCTTGAGAGGAGGGCACTTGTGCTCACATGCAAAGCTCCATGCGTGCATTTCTCCCACGGCTCGATTTTGAACAGGCCATGGCCCGGTTTCGGTTATTATTATAGAATAATATTTCTTACATTTTTGTTTGATGTATAACAAGACTGTTTTTAAAGGATGCTGGAAATGTATTCCCTCTTTTTACCCTCCCAGAACAGTCTGTATTTAAATGATGAAGTAAAGATAATTGAAAGTGACATTACTGGAGAGAATGGAGTCATACATTTTATTGATGGGATCTTAGTCCCATATGACCTGCAGCGCCACAACATTTCATGCAACCTATTCCAGGTATGTCTAACATTAAGATATGCTAGAAAAGGTGAAAGAAATCCTAATCAGTTTGCTAGTCTTGAAGCTACTGTAAAACTAGATGTTATTGAAAATAAATCATGGCTTTCATGGCTCATTGTTTCTTATACTACACTCGGTTCTGAGTTTGATGTTTTAAACCGCAACTATCCCCTTATTAGGGCACTGTGAGCCCTAGATCCATCTTACTTGATTGTAATATATTTCTGTTTTGTTCGAGTGTCCATGCCTGGGTGCATATACAGTTTGGATTATTTTCAGAGGTGGAATGATATGCCTCTGATCTATATTTTGTGACCTTTCTCTACGAGCTGCGTAACTGAAGCAAAATCTGTTAGGACTACAGCATTGCACATAGTTATTATTTTTATTTTATTTATTAATCATATTTCTATGCCACCCACTCTCCGAGGACTCTGGGTGGCTTACAACAATCGACAGTATACTAAATAGTATATTGCCCCCAACAATCTGGGTCCTCATTTTACCCACCTCAGAAGGATGGAAGGCTGAGTCAACCTTGAGCTGGTGAGATTTGATCCGCTGATCTGCTGAACTAACAGTCAGCTGAAGTAGCTGCAGTACTGCACTCTAACCACTGCGCCAGCTCGACTATATCTGCCACTGAATTTATTTCAGAATTGCTGTGTGAAGGATCATGTCATTAGCCTGAGTTCAGGGCTATTGCAAGGCATCTTATCCTTGTGTTTTAAATAGGATACACATGATATAAGATTTACTTGTCTGTGTATTACAGCTGCACATGCACATTCTAGATTGGGGAATCTAGAAATGGGGAAATGGGGAAAGAGGCAGTTTGTTCCAATGTTAGATGTAAAAATTAGGCCACATCTCTTCCACACATCTTTTCTGATCAGTCTCTGGAACTGGGATTTTATTGGCAACTTTGCTGTTTGATTGCTTTCCAGAAAACTATTATAGAGGTCTCAGAGGCTCATGGATACAAAACATATAGCTGGCTTCTAAAGGTAATTGATCTGTTCTCTTTCAGTTTCAATCCATAAAATGAAACATAAGTGAAGTAGTTCTTGAGTTGAGCTTGACTACCAATAATTTCATGGATACATTTATATAATTTTCCTGACAAGGATATGGAAGTGGCTTGCTGTTGTCTTTTTCCAAATTATAATGATAATGATAATAATAATAATTATTATTATTAATTCCAAAATCTACCTCAGAGCCATGCAGTTTCCAAATAGTCTCACACATCCAAATCTTAACCATCACTCACTTAGCTTTTTTAAGATTAGTCAATGTTGGCTATGTGCTGCCATCGAGTCAGGTTCATATTAAAACCCATATACCAAAAATACAAAATAATATCATTTTAAAGTTTGGTTCAATATACATTTCAGAAGTGGGATTTGAATTCTGGTTAATTGTATAATGGTTTAACTTTTAATAGAATTCAGCTCCGAAGAAAGAAAACATTATCTACTTCCCTCACTGGCTACAGACATATGGATTATTGGAGATAGAATAATCTCAGCCTATTTGACCAATTAGGCAAACCCAGATAAATAGATATAAGGAAGACTCTTCACATGCTGTCCTGGATC
The DNA here is from genome assembly GCA_012654045.1 of Ptyas mucosa. NCBI lineage: Eukaryota > Metazoa > Chordata > Lepidosauria > Squamata > Colubridae > Ptyas > Ptyas mucosa. Next base: position 8,875,402 of record WNWU01000041.1, on the reverse strand, counting down.
TGTTTCTCGTTTGGCCAGAGGTAGTATTCAGCAGGTTCTGATCAGTTCTAGAGAACTGGTAGCGGAAATTTTGAATAGTTCGGAGAACCAGTAAATACCACCTCTGACTGGTCCCGCCCCCATCTATTCTCTGCCTCCTGAGTTCCAGCTGATCGGGAGGAAATGGGGATTTTACAGTATTTTTCCCCTGCCATGCCCACCAAGCCATGCCCACCAAGTCACACTACACCCACCAAGGCACGCCCACGGAACCGGTAGTAAAAATATTTGAATCCCATCACTGCATTTGGCCTATTGTTAGTTAAGAGAGTCTATAAATTTAACAGGAAAAAAGTTGTCTCTCTTTTTCTCTTGCACTTTTTCTTCTCAAAATGTAACTTAGACAGAAGGGAGACTTTTCTACCTGTATTTTTTAGTAATTATTGGCAATGTATATTAGCATTTATTAACAGCCTGGCTAACTCCATGCTCTCCATCCCAGAAAACTATATTATGAGCATTTCATTTTAATATGACATTCTATTGTTTCCTTAGAATTCTTTCAACACTCTGCTCTTGTTCAGGAGTACAACCTCTCACAAGGTCTCCTTGATTAATTCAAATCTCCCAACAAGTATTTGTTCCTTGCAGAACTTTTTTTTTTGATCCATTATTGAAACATGGAACTCTGAAGGCTTCATAGCTGATAATGTTCCTCCAGAAATCTTTCAAGACTCAGTAGGATGGAATCTATGGGTAGATATTAGGATGATTTGCAATAGATTAGAAAGGCTCCCAAATCCCAATGTTTTAACCATAGCAAAAGCAAAAAAAAAAAAATGTTCTCACAAAAAACAACCATTTTTTTAAATTCTGGTTTTTCTGAATCAAATGGGTATAGATATGTGTAATTTTCTTCAAACGCTCCTTTCACCTATAAGTGTTTACAGGATCGTAGACTATTTATGCATTTATTCTCACTCATTCATTTTATAGCCAGCCTTCAAAGTTGCTGACAATTAACATCCCATAAAGTATAAACAGTCATAAAATAATCATAACAGCAATTGATGCAATCAACATACAGGTAGAGCATGGTAGCTTTTTTTTTTACACATTAACATTGTTATTTATTAAATGGCAGACACTGTGAGTTGCAGTTCGTTTCATCAGATGCACAAAAACTTTGCTAGCCTGAAAAAATGCTACCATATTTTTTTTTTAATTTCGGCCACCGTAGGTGCCCCGTACCACTTCCATTTCCCTCCCCCTGGGCTGAGCATTGCATAGCATATCAAAATCCACATTTCAAAACCAGACAGAGTTAGGACACAAAGGGAGCCTGCTTTGAGGAAAGTAGGCAATTTTGTAAAGCCTAAAAGGCCTGAGTCATCAGGCATCTGTTTAGCCACTTATCATTGATCCCACCCTCCCCTGAAACCCTCCAAAAATAATTAATCCAACTCCCAGACTTGTGGATTGCATTCTGTTTAACAGCATGGAGGTTCTTTCCATACAAACTTGGTAGCTTTTGATGCAGCTCCCCTATTTCTTCAAGACTGATGCTTGGGAAGGGGGGAGAGGGTTGACCAGCTGACAGTAAATTGTGAATTCTCTTAGATTAGTGATATCATGACATTTTACTGTTCTGTGTCTCTCTGCAGGAAACAGGACTTCTTAATCTGGTCAATAATACCTTTCATCAGCCATTTACCATGCTGTGGCCAACTGATGCAGCCTTTAATTCTCTTCCTGCTGAAATGCAAAAATGGCTATATCATAAAGACCACAGGAGCAAACTGTCTGCTTATCTCAAAGGGCACATGATCCGGGAAATAAAGGTAAACTCAAGATTGAAACAACAGATCCTTTTTAAAGAAGCCCTGTTGGACTCAGCTTGACAGAAACCACACCCTCTTTTCATGTCATTTAAACCTGACTAGAAATTGGTTTTGATTTAATAAGTAAACTGCTTAACCAACATTTTATTTGATAAAATCTGTGAGAGGGAAGTTGCTACTGGCCTTAGTTTGCTTATTAATTGGAGAAGTGCCGAAGCCGAGGAATTGCAATGAGGAAAATTAAAATAGAGGAAATCTTACAGCAACTGGTATACAATTGCATTGAAAATGCCTTTTTAAAAAAAAAAATGAATTACTAAATTATAATGTTATTTTATAGATTTTTAGATTTAGATGGCTGCCCATCTCAAATAGACAACTCTGGGCGTTTTACAATGTTAACATGAAAATGATTGGTCATCATTATTGCTCGGACACCTATAGGTGGCAGCTCATTCCTTCTTTTAAATAACTTGGGTAATTTAAGATGCATTTTAGTTCTGTAAAACAGAGGATGTATTTCAACAGGACACATGCATATCTGTTAAGCATGACTTCACATATTTTGAAAAATATGGATAGAGGCCAAGGTAAATTTGTTAAAGAGCAAAATGTCTATCTCAACTTTTTTTTTCTCTGATGTTTAATTTTAAAAAGGACTTAGAAGAGTAGTCAGGATGCTAAGCAAGGATTGGGATTCCCCCCCCCTTTTTTTTTTAACCAGTGCAAGATAGGCGAGGTAGTACTCAAAGTGGTATGAGATTCTTTATCCAAATGCTGATTCTCTCATGGTGTTTCATACGATCATGCATTTATCATACCATGGATCCAGAAGGAAATTTACTGCAAGATCAATGGCAGAAGTCTTTGGCAGCCTTAAGTGAGTCCCATTCCCATTTAACCTTCTTGAACATTTAACTACCTAACTGATTCACAGCCAGAAACATTTATTGTCAGAAACATAGTTTATAATAAGAGAAAACAGAGAAGAAAGGCATATGAGGAAATGAGTTTTCATTCTTTTGATAAAAATGAAGCCTTCCCCAATTCCTGTCTATTTTAGCCGGCTTGAATCTGTGGCAAATCAATCATGATTTACTCTTCTGTGGTTCTAGGTCTTGGCTTCCAAACTGACAGAATTGTCGTCTTTGAGGACTTTGCACGGCTCAACGATTTCATTTAGTTGCAGCAAAACAAATGCTGTAAGTAAGCACTCCTTTAAATTGAAGCCACAAGAGGACAAACCCATGTACAACACTATCCCTTTCAAAATGTACAGGTAGTCTTCACTTAGTGACTTGCTTGGGCAGCACTGTTTGCAATTACGAAGGTGATGAAAAAGTAACAATCAGTTAGTATGTGTTCTCCTATACCTGACTTGTTTTTCCCCCCTCCTCTAACAGAGAAAAGAAATGGCTTCAATAAGGCTTTTCTCTGCCTCTTATGCAAACTTGTTATGCAAACAGCTGGTGCTGGTGCATTATTTTCAATGTATATTCCCTATTGGGTATCTGCTTACTCTCTTATAACCCCTTCCTCTCCATTTAATGCATATACAAACATTAATTCCCTTCTTGCTAATTATCCCAACCCTGGGTGAACATTCCAAGCAATGAAAGAATGGGGAACTAGGACTATAAAATGAGTCTAATTCCAGAAATTTTCCCCCTATGTTTTGGCTCACACAATTGTTTGGAGCCATATCCTTCTGGTGCTGTAAAGCAAAGGAAAGCTGAACTAAAATCATAAGCACAGTTGTCACATGATTTCAGGATCAAACTCCTAGCAGTGGGCAAAGTTTGCATGCAATACTGCATTCTAACCACTGTGCCACCACAGCATCAGTTTTGATAATAATGTCCTAAGTAGGTTTATAAGTTAGGCTAAAGAGTAAGTACAGAATACAGCAGCTGCCAGTATTAAAGGTCATGGGCAAATGAAAAAATGGAGACGAGGCATGGGCTGAAAAAGAGGAGTTAGGAACAAAAGGAGATGGAGGACTCCATTATTTTAGGAGACAATGGAACAAGCTAGGGAAATTGAAAAAGAAACAGTATCTGTGGGACAGAGAACAAAAAAAGTAGAATGTAAATAAACATCACAACAACTTTTTGAATGCAACTTGAAGTGCATTCATTGAAGTGAATATATAGGATTGTCTAGGATTCCTGAGAAGGTGCTGACTATTTGAACCTGCCTTATCTACATTTCCTCGTAAAATACAAGAGAAAATCCCATTGCAGGGAATTCCACAAAGGGTTAGAATTAGGTCACCATAAATTCAGAGAGCAAAATGGAGATCACCAATGCACTTGGCGTGCCAGGGTATACTTAGGAGGGTGCTAGCCATTTAACCCATCCTCATCTGCATTTCCTGATAAAATAAATGGAAAAATCCCATTGTGGGAAATTCCACTTAAAGTTAGGGTTGATGGCCACCATGAATTTGGACAGCGAAATGGACACTTCCAAAGGATTTGGAGACTTTGGTTATGCTTAGGAGGGTACTGACTCTTTGAACCTGCCTTATATACATTTCCTGGTAAAATGCATGGGAAAATCCGATTGTGGGAAATTAAATTTAGGGTTGGGGTTAGGTCATTATAAATTCAAAGATCAAATTAGACATCACCAATGCACTCAGAGTGCCCAGGCATACTTAGGATGGTGAAGACTGTTTGAGCCTGCCTTATCTACGTTTCGTGGTAAAATACATGGGAAAATCCCATTGCGGGAAATTCCACTTAGGGTTAGGGTTAGGTCACTATAAATTCAGGGAGCAAAATGGACCTTGCCATTGAATTCGGAGTGCTCAGTTATGCTTAGGAGGGTACGGATTCTATTAGCCAGCCTTATCTACGTTTCCTGGTACATGGGGAAATCCAATTGCAGGAAATTCCATTTAGGGTTAGGATTAAGTCACCATAAATTCGGAGAGCAAAATGGGCATTGCCAAGAGATTTGGAATACTTGGTTATGGTTAGAAGGCTCCTCACTGTTTGACACTGCCTTATCTACGTTTCCTGGTAAAATACATGGGGAAATCCATTTGTGGCAGTGGTGAAATCCAAATTTTTTTACTACCGGTTCTGTGGGCGTGGCTTGGTGGGCATGGCAGGGGAAGAATACTGCAAAATCTCCATTCCCACCCCACTCCAGGGGAAGGATATTGCAAAATCTCCATTCCCACCTCTCTTTGGGGCCAGCCAGAGGTGGTATTTGCCGGTTCTCAGAACTGCTCAAAATTTCCACTACCGGTTCTCCAGAACCTGTCAGAACCTGCTGGATTTCACCCCTGATTTGTGGGAAATTAAACTTAGGGTTAGGTCACTATAAAGTGACATCGCCAATGCACTCGGAGTGCCTGGGCATACTTAGGAGGGTGCAGACTGTTTGAGCCTGTCTTATCTACATTTCCTGGTAAAATACAGGGGAAAATCCAATTGCAGGAAATTTCATTTAGGGGTAGGGTTAGGTCACCATAAATTCAGAGAGCAAAATGGACATTGCCAATGGATTTGGATAGCTTGGTTATTCTTAGGAGGGGGCTGACTGTTTGAGGCTGCCTGATCTCTCTATCTTAGTAAAATACAGTACATGGAAAATACAATGCAATCAGTAGATAGAGTGTAGGAACCGACAGGATCTTACATGATTGCTTTTTTAAAAGATCCCGTCTTCTTAGATTTATTGTGTATAGATTTTATACCTTGTTGATAAAGGATTTTTTTTCTTTATAAACTTGAATGCTTCTGATCTGGGGCAAAAAAAGAGTTAAACATGTTTAAGAAGCAACAACAGGTGATAGGGTTGAATTTTGCATATTAGTCAAAACCAAAAGCCGCCAATATTTGTCTTCTGATTCCCTTTTACTGCATTTTTGGTTTGCAGGGGGATATTGTGATAGACAATGGCAATGCAAGGATTGTCCAGCGGTATATGGAATTCAATGTGGGCATTGCTTATGGAATTGATCACCTTCTTGAACCTCCAGATTTGGGATCCCGTTGTGATGAGTTTCAAATTGTTGAGATTTCAGTGAGTACTTGAATTTTAATTATCAATGTTTACTGATTTAGATAATTACCAATTTCCCAGAAAATAAGACCTGGGAATTTCAAGGTCATGACCACCCCCAGGCTTTCACACAAAAGCCAACAACCATCAGTGGTGGGTTGCTCCTGGTTCTGTCCAGTTCTTTAGAACCAGTAGTAAAAGCGGCAGGAGGCTCCGCCCACCAGCCCGAACATCATAAATGATGATCTGCACATGCACAGAAGCTTCTGTGCATGCGCAGAAGTGCGTGCCCAGAAGCCCATTGCGAATCGGTAGTAAAAGTAAGTAGAACCCATCCCTGGCAAGCATGTGGGCATTGACGGTATCTGGCAGCAGTTCAGTCCACTGGGCCCTGGGTCAGCGCATTCTGGGGCTGCCCAGAACAGAAGGCATGGAGTGGAAGCCAGGCAATCCCAATGTGCCACACATGCTGCAGACATGCTGAGAGATGTGTAGATGAGCCTCCCGCGGTCACCTGCTGCTCTAGCCCACCAATGCTTGGCTTTCTCATGGTGCATGTGGATTGCCTGCCTCCCCCCTCCCCCGCACCTCTGCCTCTGTCTGCTGCCAGTGTCACCACACAAAGATGAACCTCTCACAGCCACCCACCATTCTAGCCTAGCAACACTCGGCTTTCCCATGGCCCGCATGGCATGTCCGGATTACATGACACTGCTTCCACCTGCTGCTTGCACAGATAATCAACTCACCTGTGCTGTGTGGGCTCTAGCTGCTGCTAGACACCATCGGCCCACACGCAGTCGCCACCTCCTATGCTGGCCACAGACACCCCTTTTTCTAGGGCTTATTTTTGGGGTAGGGCTTATATTGGGTGCATTATACTAGGTATCTTCATTTGGTTGATTTAATAACATTAAAGCATTCTCTAGACCAGGGGTCCCCAACCCTTGATCTGTGGCCCGGTACCATTCTGCAACATGCCAGCAACTGGTCCACACAAACAAGGGAAGCCCCATCCCTGGGATGCAACCAGCGTGCAAAACCACGCCCCCTTCAGTCCATGGAAAAACCTTTCTCCACAGAATTGGTCCTTGGTACTCAAAAAGTTGGGTCTGCTACTCTGGATAAAAAGAAGACTTTTAGTTAACTTTCTTATACTAATGTTGATAGTGGCAACCAGCAGTTTCTCCATGCTATTTTCATGTTTGTGGAAATTACTTTTGAATTATAAATTGCCTTATCAGGGATATGAGCAGCATATAAATTTAATAATAATAATATGAGAGTTGTTCTTTAAAAAGTCTTCAAAAACACTTCTGTTTCTATTAAACTACTTTTTTTTAAAAAAATCCCTCTTACCATCATGGCAATTTAATTTTAGGTGAGATGGTATAATCTGTATGTATTCTACTTGTTTTGCAAGTTTTAAATTCTAAAACGCAAATGAATACATAATAAAAACACCCCAAAGCATCTCAGCATTGGGGACAGGGCCGAAAATGCCAGCTCTGTTAACCAAGACACTGCCATCCTGATTTTAGTACTCAAAGGGAAGTTTTGTGGCCAAAAATGTTGCTCAGCTCTGTCTGCTACCGTGTTTTCCCCAAAATAAGACCCTGTCTTATATTTTTTTGAACCCCGAAATAAGCGCTTGGCCTTATTTTTGGGGAGGTCTTATTATTTTGGGGCGCATGGAGGAAACCAGAGGAAATGGGGACTGGCTTCGCATGCATTTAAATATTTTTGGGGAGGGCTTATTTTCAAGGGGGGGCTTATTTTAGTGCATGCACTCAAAAGCCCGATTGGGCTTATTATCAGGGGATGTCTTATTTTAGGGGAAACAGGGTAGTGTGTTTCCCCTAAAATAAGGGAGTCACAACAGCCTTTGTGAGAAAGGAAAATCTAACAGGTTGTCAGATGAAAGTTAAAACATACTTACATACTTGTCTATTTTTCCTGCTTCCCTATAATGTCTTCCCAGAATGCTCGATGTGGTGCTTGCGGCTATGAGAAATCCTGTCCTTTTGGATCAGTGGAAAGGGTAAGCATCTCCAGAGAAATGATGGATTCACATCATTGACGCAATGTGAATTCCATGGTGAATTACAAGACATTTTACAATCAAGCGTTTGACAGGCACAACACATGCCCCTAATCCCAAGTGAAAGGGTATATACAGTGAATATAGAAAGTCTTCACGCCCTTCTTAAAATGCCCAGTACTGTATTTGATCAGACCAAGATAAGATAGATAGAATAACTTTATTGTCATTTTGAATGTACACTAATCAGCATACATTAAAATGAAATGTCATTGCATACAGCTCTCAAAGGGTCACCACCTTCAATATACACTGCATAAACATGACAAAATAAATAAATACAAAATTATGCATATACCCACATATATTATATGACCCAAGAAACAACACAGTCTAGTCCATATGTATACATGTATATGGTGAGAAGAACAAATTTTGGAAGTTTACCAGACGGATAGCATAGGGAAAAAAGCTGTTACAGAATCTGGTAGTCCTGCTGGAAATACTTCGAAACCTCCTCCCAGAGGGGAGTGACAGAAACAGACAATAAAGTTAGTGTGTGGGGTCTCTAACAATGCTTTGAGCTCTAAGCACATAGCGGTTTTAAGTAGTATCCTGAATAATGGGAAGCGAGCTTCTTATATTCTTCTCGGCTGCCCTTACCACTCTCTGTATGGACTTTCTATCTAAGGCACTGCTGCCATCACCCTCCAGGCCTTTTTAATTACTTAACACATATGATTAATAGGAGTAAGTTCCCAGATACCTTGCAAGTTGAACGTATAGTTTCATTCTAAGAGTCAAATTTCCAACAAAAGGCAAAAACAGTTGTCTTTTTCCAATAGGGAGAAATCCAAACTTGCAATTATGAATATAACTCTTTTGAGTTTCCAAGGCCCTATTGGCGGAAATCTTTTCCAGTGCCATTCCGTCAAAGCCAGCTGAGAAAACATTTCACTAAGGGATGCAAGAAAACATGCCTTACCACCAAGTGGGTACCCCAATGTTGTGCAAACCACTATGGAAAGAACTGCCATGGTAAGGAATATTTATTAAAATTCCAGACAAAATAACATGTTTTTGTTCTGTATTTGGCAATTATAATAATGGTAACAGCAGTTGCTAATTATAACACAACAATTTGTTTTACCATCTATGGGGGTGTAATGTCCTTGTTAGGTCTCATGTCTAAGGTTCTGGATCCTCTAACTGAAATATATAATTATTTCTAATGTTCCTTTGAATTTGATATAGATGCTTAATTTTCCATGCACTGCTGTTCATCAATATCACAACATATCTTAATATTCATGCACTTAATAATTTCTTTTGTATCTTGAATGACTTTCACTTTTCCTCCTCCTTGCCAAAAATATCATTTATCTTCTTACGTGTAATAAATATTCCATTGAATGGTAAGAAATAAAACAATATTTCATGGATTTTCCTGTTGTCTCATAGCAATGCTTAAATGCTGAATTGCAACCAATGCTGGACCAAATCGATAAGCAAATCACTTTTCCTGATTTTCATAGAAGTCGTTGTGTGTACTGGAATACCTGTGCATTTTCTATGCCACACAATTCTAAGTGCACTGCAGCAGATCCTGCATCTAACTAACCTTGAAAACATGGTTGGGATGTAAATGCAAAACCCCTAAAATGCCAGACATATAGACTTTTAAAAAAAAACTCCTTAAAAAAACAGAGGAAAACCACTTCATGAAAATAACCTTTATTTAAGAATGAATTTGCCATTTATCTTCAATCTTGGACCTAAATTCCAGTGAATACAATGCGACTCCCTACAAACTTTGTTTAGAATTAGATCTTCAGATTAGTCAGGTTCCTTTATTCTGACCTCATCAGAGGTGGGTTTCAGAACTGGTAGCGGAAATTTTGAGTAGTTCGGAGAACCGGTAGTAAAAATTCTGACTGGCCCTGCCCCCATCTACTCTCTGCCTCCCAAGTCCCAGCTGATTGAGAGGAAATGGGGATTTTGCAGTAACCTTCCCCTGGATTGTGGATGGAATGGAGATTTTACAGTATCCTTCTGCTGGAGTGAGGTGGGAATGAAGATTTTACAGTATCCTTCCCCTGCCACACTCACCAAGCCACACCCACCAAGCCATGCCATGCCCACCAAACCACACCAATAGAACAGGTAGTAAAAATCCACCACTGGATTATAGTGGTGGGTTTAGGATTATAGATCTGAAATCTCACTATTCGGGCAGTCATTAATTCCACGTTTTGCTTATTGTCCAAAGTAAGGTGGTTACTATATAAAGGGCATTCTTGGTTGTTCTAAAGTCAGATCACTCTAAAACCCAGGTAAACACCAGAACACATGAAACCTAAATGTCTGTGAAATAAATGATCATAACCATTACTATAATAATGCAAGCTAGTTTGCCCCCCCACATGACATACCGTAGGTAAGCGTGCAGGTGTGAAACCAAATGAACTAGCAATTAGGTTGTCAGGATTACTTTGTAAAGAGTAGATCTCCCTGACAAATGATTGCCATTCAACATAAATAAAAACCATTACTATAAATGGGCAAATGTATTGTTCTGCCCCAGCTACGGACCCCAAAGAACGCAGCACGCACAAAGCCCATTCAAATCTTAGTTTACTAAATAAACCAGTTTTTTACAACAACGGCTGTTAATTAACTGCATTAAGAGCTGCCAAGAATTCAAAGAATAATACTGAAAGCTTACTGTGATTGGCAGAATGCCCAGAAGCAATTTGCAGGAAGCTGATAAGATAAGCAAGACAAGACACGAAGGTATGTGAATGAAGTTGTTCCCTGCAAATTGCTTCAGTCGGCATTCCTCCTTAAATAGGCTAAGGGAGTGGTCAATTAGCCCCAAGCCTTACTCTCAAGGAGACATCCTCCTGAGGAGCCACTCCTACCTTTTGGCAGCTCTGCGCGCCCGTGCATCAAGAAGAGGCTCCTCCTCTTCGTCCTCTTCACTTAAGGGAGCTTCTGGAGGTTCTGAAGGCCCTGGCTGAATCCCCACCTCTGGCACCACATCTTCTCCAGCCTCCTCACTGTCTGACTTGAGTGCCAGCTGCCCAGGCTGCTGGCGCAGCACCACACCAGCCTCCTCGCTGTCTGAATCAGCTACTAGCTGCACAGGCTGCTGACAGGCCACAACATGTATGCAAGGCAGGGTACATTAAAAGGTGTGAGTAACCAGCAGGCAGACAATGGCAGTAAGAAGCAGAGCAAACTTATAGCATCATATGCTATATCCTTTCTTTTAGAATGATAGAAAGGTAACCAGCAGAAAGCTACCCTGGATGATTTTTAAAAACTGAAATATTAAACAGAATGTTATTCTTCAACTTCCTAGGTTTATTTTTTAACAGTTTATGTATTCACTACAATCTTGAAGGAAGTTATCTCTAAGGATAATTTTAGATGTGTGCAATAACCTAAACGTAACTGCAAAGCACTGAAGAAAAATGAAGGGTTATGGTTACGCCCAACACATAAAGTTTCTAAGGTGGAGGAAGTTATTATCTGTAGCTTATAACACAGTTGTTCTCTGGGAAATGGATAAAACGATATGACCAAATAGACTGGGGTCTCCTTGGAAAGCCATTACGACTTCATTTATTTTTTATTTCTTAAGTGATATATTTGATTGAAAAACATGTGTCGGTTTTGCCTTTTTCAGTGTGTCCCGGAGGGCACGAAGCACCATGCCAAAACCGTGGTACATGTGATGATGGGCACAAAGGCTCGGGACAGTGCAATTGTAGTGCAGCTTTTGTTGGAGTGGCTTGTGAACTCTGTTCTCCAGGGTATTATGGGCCAGACTGCAAAGGTAAGCTTGTAATTAGCGCTTCTTCACTATCCTTGTGTGTCCAATCACACTTGGCCAATAAAGAATTCTATTCTATTCTGTTCTGTTCTGTTCTATTCTATTCTATTCTATTCTATTCTATTCTATTCTATTCTATTTCTATTCTATTCTATTCTATTCGCCTTGATGGTATCCTTTGCATTGTCTTTGTAATTCCTATATATATATATATATATATATCTTCTGCCGCAGTGGTGAAATCCAATTTTTTATACTACTGGTTCTGTGGGCGTGGCTTGGTGGGTGTGGCAGGGGAAGGGTATTGCAAAATCTCCATTCCCACCCCACTCTGGGGCCAGCCAGAAATGGTATTTGCTGGTTCTCTGAAATGCTCAAAAACTCCGCTACCGGTTCTCCAGAACCTGTCAGAACCTGCTGGATTTCACCCCTGCTTCAGCATCAGATGTCCAGGAATATTTGAAGATTATAGTAGTGATTTTTCTCTCTTCCACACACTCTATGTTTAGTGGAGAAAAGGGTGATTGTTATGAGATATCTGCATGATACTGTCTTGAATGTTTTGAGTGATTGACTGATATAGGTAGGGTTTGACAACACTGTCCTTATGGACTGTTGCCTTCTTCATGTGTTACCCTCAATTCTAAACATCATTTTCATTTTTTAATGAGCCACACCTTGTAAGATTCCTGCAGTTGTGATTGAATTGTACAGTTGTGCCTATAGGACAATAGGGTGATGAAAACTAATATTTTTAAAATAAGGGCATGCGTGTTGGTGCTCTAGACCGGGGTGTCAAACTCACATCATCATGGCGGCATCATGTGATGTATCAGGACTTTTTTCCCCTTTGCTAAACGGGGCATGGGCGTGGCCAGCATGTGATGCATCCAGCAGTTTGACAGCCCTGCTTTAGACAGTTATATTTTGGTTCCTCTTCTGATTTTGTTAGCAATTTCAATTAGGTGCCTCTTGTTTCTTTTTTTTTCCTTTGGGTTTTTTAACTTTACACTTAGGATTTTCAAGTCCAGAATTTTTTAAAAAATTTCTTGGTGTTTTTCATTCTATTTACACCAGAAAGTTATATTTAACCCCCAAGCAGGTGCACTGGTTCACAGAGTAAGCCATTACTGCTTTTTGCTTTTTTTATTTTGTTTTCTGGAAATCTTTTCAATTTTGGCATCCTCTAAAATTTGGCACCCATAGGCTGGTACTTGCTTGGCCTTAGCCTAGAGCTGGCTCTGCCACTAATGTTAATACCAAAATTGTTCTTCAGATATATTCAACATTTTGTGTTTCTCATTTTCTGCCTCATACTCTGAATGCTTTAACAGTTTTTTCCATGTTCTCCTTGCAGGGCGGAGGGTGGGACACCAATACATGTTCTCCTTGCAGGGTGGAGGAGTGGTGTCCTCCCCCACCCTTCCTGCTAATAATCTTCCTTCCATCACTCTGTGATTTCCCTGTCATTGCATTCATTCAAGTGTAGGAAGACAGGGAGATTACAGATTGCCAAAGAGGAGGATTTACAATAAAAGATAAAACACTCAAACATCCATTGGATGACCTAGTAAATTACTGCATATCAGGACATCACTTAGATGTTTTATCCCTTGGTTAAAAAAAAAACGAGGAGGAATGATCAGGTAAAAAAGGAGCTTGGGACAGCACCATACACACCACACCACACCACACCACTGTGTACTCCTTTTCTTAGTCAAAGACTATGATTGTGGTTTCCTTTTCATCGCAGAGTGCAATTGTTCAGGAAATGGGATATGCAACGAAGGGCTGCTCGGAGATGGCTTCTGCTTCTGCTCTGTGGGATGGACAGGAGAGCACTGCGAAACCAAACTAGGTAAAGCAAATCTCAGGGCTGGCACATTGCAAAGTACAATGCCATAGAGCAGCATTTCCCAACCTTGGTGACTTTCAAAGTATGCAGACTTCAACTCCCAGAATTTGTTTCAATGACCCTGCTGGCTGTGGAATTCTGGGATTTAAAGTCCACACATCTGGAACTGGCCATGGTTGGAAAACACTGGCCTAGAGGAAGGCCCAGTAGATTTTATGAAATGCCTTCATTTCTCAAAAAGGTAGTAATGTTTTTTCCTTTTTTTTTGCCATCATTCCTCTGATTTCTTTGTTTATGGATTTTATAAGCTTATATGGTATTTCAAGCATGTATAACATCTTGGGAAGCACTAGAGAAGGAGAGAGAGAAAAAAAACAATTCAACAGATCATCGTTAGTGCTTTAGCCTTGATTGATTGAAGGAATTGCTTTTTCTTTTTTGTATAAAATGTAATGTTAAATTTCAAAATGTCACCGTCAGCATGCAGGCTAGTATATTTTCAAAATCGCAGAATTTTGGGAGTTCCTATATGTATTGGAAGAATCCTGTTCTCTCCCTTAATCAGAATTGACTCAGAACTGATATCAATTCAGGGAGTTTTATCCTGCTCAAATTCTCATCTAGTTTTTCTCTAAAGTCAAGCAAAAAACCCGACCTTGGTTCCCCAGCAGTACATTGGTAACATGACCTTTTTTTAATGATCAAAAGGTTTAAACAATAAACAAAGTCAGACTAGCAAATAGTTATAATAAGGGGAATGTGAGACCTGAACGATAAGCTGTAAACATCATGAAATTTGGCAGCACTGGTGAAAATGTCCCTAAGTAACCTTTTCCATCTTGTCCCAGGCAAATAGCTATTCACTGTAAAATTAGCTTAACATAGTTTTAAAGAGCAAAGGAATTTACCAGCAAAGAAAAAAAAAAGACATGAGTCTTGCCCATTTCTGTCGTTGCATGAAGTTTTTTCTTTGTGTCCAACAGCCCTTGGCCACCACTATATTTGGTTTTTTAAAATAATAAAAATAGCAATGATGGCTCCGTTCCCCACAATCCCAAACACAAAGGTTACTTGCTACCAGTCTTCTGAAGGTTTTGGCACCAGACTGAGGCTCACCTATTTTATGAACTATTGTATAAGGCCGTGATGGCACACATAGCCATATCAGTGGACATGTCAGCTCAGCTCTGGCACGCATTCGTGCGCCAGCCAGCTGATTTTCGGGCCTTCTAGGCCCAACAGAAGTAGGGAAACAGGCTGTTTCCTGCCTCTGGAGGGCCTGGGGGTGGAGGGGTGGGGAAGGCCCGTTTTTTTTCCTCACCTGACTCCAGATCCTCTCTATGCATCTCGGGAGGGCAAAAACAGCCTTTCCCACTCCCCCAGAGCCCCTCCAGAGGCCTGAAACGGCCCATTTCCCAACTCCTGGTGGGACATGAAGTGACGTTTTTTGCTGTCCCCAGCCTCCAGAGACTCCTAGAGAGGCTGTGTTTTCTAAAGTGGGTAAAAGATTTTTCTGTAATGAGGACTTCCCGTTGTAAAATCAAACTGTCAGGGTTCCAAGTAATAGATCCATTGCAAACAAGAACGTAGAAGCAGGTAGATTCCTCAAAGAATAGCTTTATTGGAAATATCAAATTGGCACATATCTGGTGAAAACCAACTCTGGGAGGCACCTTGGTTTTCACCTAATTAAAAGTAAAAGTTTTCCCCCTCAACCCAAACAATCAGCCACATGGCCCAATCAAGGCACCATCTGCAGGTCTAGTGATATCATTCCACCTTCTTCCGGCCAGGTGTAAGAACTTCCTTGGTTCCCAGGGAAAAGCATTTTTATTTTGACTACACAACCCCAGCTATCTCTAATTCCCTATCCCTATCCCTCGCTCCAGTGTGGCAACACTGAAGCTCCAAGATGGCTTCAGCCAGGTCAGCTTCAGGGTTGACATTAGCAGAATTGGTAGATGCAGTAATGCATAACATTAATCAAGCTATGTGTCTGATTCTAAAGGGAATTTATTGATCTGTCTGCTTTGTTTACATATATATTTAGCTGCAGTGCCTCAGTGCTCCCCAGCCTGCCATCCAAATGCTGTCTGCCGAGCTAATAATATCTGTGAATGTAACCTCTATTACGAGGGAGATGGAAAGAGATGCACAGGTATGGTTGCAATTACAAAGGATAAATCTAAACATTTGCAAGTAGTGCTCACTCCATCCTATTTTGAAAATGTTAGCATAATTTCAGGATATAAGACTATATCTTTCACAATAACTTTGGATGCTTTTCTGTTACATTGCTTTAATTGCTTTCATTTTCACACAAACCCTCCAGTAAAAGTATGTCTGGTTTTTCATGTATGTGGCATCATGCAAGATCTTGCAAGGCATATTATTACAACCAGAATCTTATCTTTCATACTGTCCCTTCTAAGGCCTGTATAGAGTTTCAGTGCTGAGAATTGTCATTGTCATCATCATCATCATCTGTTTAGAGCACGGGTGTCAAATTCAAGGCCTGCGGGCTGGACCCGGCCCACAGGGTGCTTAGATCTGGCCTGCAGGGCCACCCTGGAAACAGTGAAGGACCGGCCCATGGTGCCTCTGCCAGTGAAAACAGAGCTTGGGAAGGTTGCATGAGGCCCTCCCAAGCTCCATTTTTGCTGGCAGAGGGTTGCAAGAGTCTGTTGCAGCTGAAAACAGAGCCCAGAAGCTCATTTTAGCAGGCAGAGTGCTCAGGCTACCACAGGTACCCCAACATGAGTGACATTGAACTGGTCACGTCCACACTGGCCACGCCCACCCCAGCTCCCCAAGGTCAAACACAATGCTGATGCAGCCCTCAATGAAATCGAGTTTGATACACCTGCTTTAGAGTTATTAGAATCCTAGAAAATCTTCCTCTGAGAAAGTCAGTTTACAATGTAAAGAAGTAATTGATAATTTCAAAATAGAGAAGAATCATGATTCTAGATTTATAGCTACCAAACCACTGTAGAAAATCTTCTGGAATGATTCCTGAAGATATCATCTTGCCTGAATTTCCCAATTCCTTTTTCGTCTCCTTTTTAAAAATTAAGTTGGGCATTGATCAGAATTTTCAATTTCAAGCATCATTTTTCTGAAAATAAAAATATATGTGGGGTTGTAGCGGTGATTATTTTTATGTACAAAATCTGGCTTATTAATTTAATTTATTCATTTATTCATTCAATTTCTATAGCTGCCCATCTCAATCAATAAATCTGGGAGGTTTACAATTCAAAAATGTTACTGTTGGAGATAAAGAAGAATGTCAAAATAAGTAACTTATTTTACTGTACAACTTAAATAGTTTCAGAAGTATTTTAAGATTGTTGCATCTCTCCAAATACCTTCTGAAGTGTGCCGAAAAGTACCTATTATAGCAATAAATTCTCAAGAATAGCATTAGAATACTAGCATCCGTCCTTGTTGATGAGATACATTTTTGAATTTACTCAAACTAAGTGATGCTCACTTGCTTTCCTTGCATTAAAAACTTGCTAAAAATAGCAATAGCACTTAGACTTATATACCGCTTCATAGTGTTTTACAGACCTCTCTAAGGGGTTTACCAAATCAGCATATTGCCCCCAACAATCTGGGTCCTCGTTTTACCCACCTGGGAAGGGTGGAAGGCTGAGTCAACCTTGAGCGTGGTGAGATTTGAACTGCCAAATTGCAGGCAGCCAGCAGTCAGCAGAAGTAGCCTGCAGTACTGCATTCTAACCACTGCACCACCACAGCATGAGTTTTGCTTATAACTAAAAATATAAAGCAATATAACATTTAAATGATTGAAGAACTGGGTTAGAGTTAGGGTCAGGGTTAGGAAAAACCAGAGCCTAGAACATTTTAAACGTTGGATTGTTGTTGTTGTTTTTAAAAAAATCCTATTTTGATTGCATGTACAAGCTTTATTCTAATGTTCCAAAATTGACTGGAAGTCAACCCAAGCAGTACCAAAATGGAATTTTAGAACAATTATGGAATGGAATTGAGGGAATCTCCTCAGCCTAACTTTACTCCGTAAGCAATAGGCAGAGTCAAAAAGTTATGCATTACTGAATGGCACTTTCTGATGTAGTGATTGACCAGTGTGGAAACAACAACGGTGGCTGCAGCAACCATGCTAAGTGCACACAGAATGGAACAGATGTCTCCTGTACCTGCTTAATGGACTACCAGGGTGATGGCTACATCTGCAATCCTATTGACAGATGTGCAGATGGGAGGAATGGACACTGTAGTGAGCATGCAACTTGTATTAGCACAGGTCCAGTAAGTATCGGACATATTTCTAACAGTCTTTCTGAAATGAGATCATAAAGATTTTTGAGAAATTGTTTATAGAAATTTGGGACTTCTTAACAGCCTCATGGCAAATGTCTGTGTGGTGACTTCCTTTCAGGGAGATTTCTCCCAACTGGCTGGAAAAGAAGGACAATGGTGCACAGTGGATTTCCTTTTCTTCTCCAAGTATCAAATATTCACTTCACGTATTAAACACTATTGTTTGTGTAACTTATAGTAGCTTCATACATTTCTATCACAAAAGTTTCTTCTTTTCTTATTGTAAAATTCCACACTCTAGAGAATTAGAAACTACTGTATTTCACTAGTTGGCAGTCCATTTTTGAAAAGCAAAAGTAACTTTCAGATCAACAATAGACTTTACTTTTGAGGGAAAAAAATAGCAATTGCACTTAGACTTATATACCGCTTCACAGCCCTCTCTAAGCAGTTTACAGACTCAGCATAATATTGCCCCCAACAATTCAGATCATTTTACCGACCTCGGAAGGATGGAAGGCTGAGTCAACCTTGAGCCTGGTGAGAATCGAACTCCTGGAGTGAGCAGTGAGTTAGCCTGCAGTACTGCATTCTAACCACTGCACCACCACAGCTGCACCACGAGGAATAGCAATAGCAATAGCACTTAGACTTAAATACCACTCCATAGTGTTTCACAGCACTCTCTGGGTAATTTACAAAGTCAGCGTATGGCCCCCAATAATCTGGATTCTCATTTTACTGATCTCAGAAGAATGGAAAGCTGAGTCAACCTCGAGCCCCATCAGGATCAAACTCCAGGCTGTGGGCAGAATTTGTCTACAATACTGCATTCTAAGCACTGCACCACCAGGGCTCAAGGAAGCACCATTTTAGGGAGTGCAAATGCACAGAAACCTCAAAGCCCAGAACCCTAGCTACATAGCAATATTTTCCCTTATATTGGAAGTGCAGTAAAAACTAATGCTACAATCTAGGAAGTAAACCCTTTACTAACTGTGGAAAGGAGACTTAACTGATTTTTTTTTACTGTTTCATTTGACTTGCTGCTGAGTTCTTTTTGTATTCCTTGCTCTTTGCTGTCTGCCTTTGGCTTCATTGTCCTCTCTGGCTGTTAAGAGTGCAGTAACGCCTGGCTTCCTTGCCTTGCAGAATACCCGGAGGTGCGAATGCAAGGCAGGTTACACTGGAAACGGAATGCAGTGCTTCGAGGAAGTCATTCCACCCATAGACCGTTGCTTGGAAGAAAACGGACAATGCCACGTGGAGGCTATTTGTACTGACCTGCATTTTGAGGGTAGATTGTTTTTTCCTGTTCTGTGGTCCCTTGGATGATCTTGTCATTTTTTCTACTTTCTATTATTACTTGGGGGGTGGGGGGTCTCACTTTTGGAGAGGAGACCCTCACCCCTTACACTGGCATAGTTAAAGATGCCCTTTGTGATCTGTAAAGACACATAATTGATCAAGTCCAAACAGATTTTTTTTTGTCTCTAACTGTAGAATAATCTAAATTTATTAATTTGCTTCTCAATTCCTCCCCATTATTTATTTATTTATTTATTTTGCTCCTTGTGGTTTACATCTCCTTTCTCTGGAGGAAAAGGAATGGATGGGATGCTGCTGTGCCCATATAGACTAGGGAGACCAATGTCTGATCCAATGTGATTTTTCTTATTCTTGGGATGCACTTTTATTCAATAGTCTTGGGTTTAGTCTTGGAATATCCTCGTTTCTTTGAGCATGCATTTAATTAACTTCCTTTTCTAATATCACTCCTATTTTTGCCATAATCCTTGCTTATACTTTGTTTAGCTATCCGTTAAAATCCAGGCATTTAGAATAAAAATATTGAACATCTCTTCTAACATTTTCTAAATCTGACCCGTATCTCAACAAAGCTTAGTAGACATAATATTCTCTGATTGTTCTCCAGACAAGACAGTTGGCGTGTTCCACCTGCAGTCTCCTACAGGAAAGTATAATTTTACCTATGAAGAGGCTGAAGCCTCGTGTGCAGCTGAGGGAGCTACCTTGGCCACTCTTCAACAGCTGTCTGCTGCTCAGCAGGTAACAAGGCAACACACTGATATCAATTCATTTAGTGTCTCAGGTTTTGGTCTGTGCTAAGAGTCACACTCAATGTGCTTTCTTGGTTGAAATTTGTCTCCTTTGCCTGAAGAAGCTCTACAACTCCTGCTGGATCCCACTGAATCCTCACTTTTTCATCAACTTCACATTGAGATTCCAAATTAAAACAAATTCAAAAAGTAATCCTTCTAGGGATATCATCCAATTCTTTCTTTAAACAAAAAAGTGAATGACTCAATGTGAGTGTATTTGTTTTTGTACCATGAGATGCTGGCAGCCACATTTGGCTCATGGGCACTAGAAAAATGGCATGCAGAGGAAATGAAAAGCTGCCTCTTTCAAGTTAGACAGGGCATAGCCCATTGAGTGCCACATTAAGAAAGCTTCAGCTTATTGTTGTACGAAGTTTAAGCTTATTATTGTACAAGGCAATCTTGTCAAGGTATGAATAGTCAGAAATATTTGTTGAAATATATCTGACTATTGAAATAATTTTTCAAATGTTTTGAAAAGCCTGACTTTCTGTTTTTCTAGATGGGGCTCCACCTCTGTATAGTAGGTTGGCTTTTTAACCGTACAGCCGGTTACCCAACGGTATACCCGAGTCAGAACTGTGGTACTCATCATGTGGGCATTGTAAACTATGGCTATCGAAACAACATCAGTGAAAAGTGGGATGCCTACTGCTATCGAATTCAAGGTGAGAAAGTAAATGAGGTCATAAGTGTCATCCCATTTATGCCTTTCCTCTGCATAAGAATAGAATAGAATAGAATAGAATAGAATAGAATAGAATAGAATAGAATAGAATAGAATAGAATAGAATAGAATAGAATAGAATAGAATAGAATAGAATAACGGCGTTGGAAGGGACCTTGGAGGTCTTCTAGTCCAACCCTCTGCCTAGGCAGGAAACTCTATACCACTTCAGACAAATGGTTATCCAACACCTTCTTAAAAACTTCCAGTTTGGAGCATTTGCAACTTTTGGAGGCAAGTTGTTCCACTGATTAATTGTTCTAACTGTCAGGAAATTTCTCCTTAGTTCTAAATTGCTTCTCTCCTTGATTAGTTTCCACCCATTGCTTCTGGTCCTACCCTCAGGTGCTTTGGAGAATAGCTTGACTCCCCCTTCTTTGTGGCAGCCCCTGAGATATTGGAACACTGTTATCATGTCTCCCCTAGTCCTTTTTTTCATTAAACTAGACATATCCAGTTCCTGCAACTGTTCTTCATATGTTTTAGCCTCCAGTTCCCTAATCATCTCTGTTGCTCTTCTCTGCATTCTTTCTAGAGTCTCCACATCTTTTTTACATTGTGGTGACCAAAAGTGGATGCAGTATTCCAAGTGTGGCCTTACCAAGGCATTATAAAGTGGTATTAACACTTCACGTGATCTTGATTCTATCCTTCTGTTTATGCAGCCTAAAACTGTGTTGGCTTTTTTGGCAGCTGCTGCACATTGCTGGCTCATATTTAAATGGTTGTCCACTAGGACTCCAAGATCCCTCTCACAGTTACTACTATTGAGCAAGGTACCACATATACTGTACCTGTGCATTTTGTTTTTTCTTGCCTAAAGGTTGAACCTTACTTTTTTCACCATTGAATTTCATTTTGTTAGATAGCACCTAATGTTCAAGTCTGTCAAGATCCTTCTGTATCTTAAGCCTATCTTCTGGGGTGTTGGCTATTCCTGCCAGCTTGGTGTCATCTGCATATTTGATGAGTTCCCCATCTATCCCCTCGTCCAAGTCATTGATGAAGATGCTGAAGAGTACTGGGCCTAAAACAGAGCCCTGGGGTACTCCACTGCATACTTCCCTCCATGTAGATGTAGTTCCATTGAGGACTACATGTTGCATGCGGATGGTCAGCCAGTTACGAATCCATCTGGTGGTGATGCTGTCTAACCCACATTTTCCTACTTTATCTAATAGTAGGTTATGGTCTACTTTATCAAATACTTTACTGAAGTCCAAGTAAATTATATCGACAGCATTCCTCTGGTCCACTAATTTTGTCACTTTGTCAAAGAATGCAATAAGATTAGTCTGGCATGATCTGTTTTTGACAAACCCATGTTGGCTTTTGGTTATTACTTTGTTTGCTTCTAGGTGTTCACTGATTCATTGCTTGATTATCTTTTCCAGAATCTTCCCTGGTATTGAGGTCAGGTTGATAGGTCTGTAGTTTCCTGGATCTATTTTTTTCCCCTTTTTTGAAGATGGGAACTACATCAGCTCTTTTCCAGTCCTCTGGCAGTTCCCCTGTACTCCAGGATCTTTGAAAGATATAGTTCAGTGGTTCTGAGATCTTTTCTGCCAGTTCCTTCATAACCTTGGGGTGCAATCCATCCAGTTGTGGTGATTTGAACTCGTCTAGGGCAGACTTTTACAAAATCTTAAATTTTGTCTCCAATGCAAATACTACCAAATGTTGTTTCTTTTTCAGATGTACAGTGTAACTGTAAGGATAGGTACATAGGAAATGGCTATTCTTGCACAGGCAGCCTTTTGGATGTGCTGGCTCATCAGGCAAACTTTTCAATCTTCTATTCAGTAAGTTTTAGTGGTACCTTCATATTGTAGCCTTGTTGCTATGGATATATTTGTGAATGACCAGTGAAACACAAGCGGTAATTATGAAGATGATGGTATCTAAAAAAAAAAATCACTAATGATAATTATTCCTTCCTTCAAACCTGGTCCAGATACATCTATATGTCACACACTATTTCCCAAATAAGTGCTCTAAATTTAGAAAAATATTTATTCATACCAAAAATTATCAAAAATTACCAACATGTAAGTTAATGTTCACTCAGTGTTGACTGCTTTTCAAAACCTTTTGAATTTGAATATAAAAGTACTGTAGTCTTCACAGTCTGAAATCTGCGTTCGGCTTTGGATTCTTCTTACAACATTCAATATGTTATTTCCAGACTTACATGTTCTTGCTACATATTGATTTTAAAATGTATGTTAACTGCATCTTAAAGTTTCTGTGTTGCTTTGCTGCCCTGGTGATGCAGTGGTTAGAATGCAGCCTGCTTCTGCTGACTGCTGTCTGCTAGCAGTTTGGCAGTTCGATTGTCACCAGGCTCAAGGTTGATTCAGCCTTCCATTCTTTTGGGGTCCATAAAATGAGGAGCCAGATTGTTGGGGGCAATATGCTGACTCTGTAAACCATTTAGAGAGGGCTGTAAAGCACTGTAAAGTGGTATATAAGTAAAGTGATATTGCTATTCCTACTTCCTCCAGTTTGCTTTAGAGTGATCTATACCACACTTGAAATGTATTGTTTTTTTAAGGGTGGGATAAACATAACTTGTTTTTAATAAAACTAATTTATGCACTTTCTGAATGCTCCACAACAGTCTCATTATTCAGATCAAATACCAGAATTAATGAAACTATATTCAACTATTCCTTAAAGCTGTGATGGCGAATCTATGGCATGGGTACCACAGGTGGCACGTGGAGCCATATCGGTGGGCACGCGAGCTCAGCTCCGACACGCATGCGTGCGCCAGCCAGCTGATTTTCGGGCCTTCTGGGCCCACCAGAAGTCAGGAAACACTCTGTTTCCGGCCTCTGGAGGGCCTTGGAGGGGGGAGGCTGTTTTTGCCCTCCCCATGCTCCTAGAAAGGCTCTGGAGCCTGAGGAGAGCAAAAAAACAGGTCTACTGGGCCCACTGTGCCATCACATGCCAAAAACAGGGGGAGCACAGGGGGGGCAGGGCGCATAGAATTATGGAAGTGAGCATGTGTGTGTGTGACCCCACTGTGCTCCCCCCACTTTTGGCACGCGATGGCAAAAAGGTTAGCCATCACTGCCTTAAAGGATCCAGCATCCATTTTTTATTTCTTTGAAGTGAAAAAATAAGCTACATTGAAAAGCAAATGGGAGATTTAAATTTTGATCTGTCAAACTGCTGTTATCCGCCTACTTTTTACCCAGGGACAGGTATTGTTTTGCAAATGCCCCTCAGTTTAGGAAGGGGGGGAAATTCAAATTTGCTATTCCCTGTAGGTGCTGCTTAGAAATGGTCCCTTTGATACCTTTGTGTTGAACATAGTAATAGTAATAATACTCCTGGTTAATCATGTTTTCCTTCCTCTTTTTCAGATAATTCTGGATTTTGCTAATACCACTCAGGAAGGAATAGATTTTTTAAATTTCCTCTCTGAGGACCTCGCTTATAAAACTCTTTTTGTACCCTTGAACTCTGGCTTTGGAGTTAATACAGTAAGGATCACAAAATGGACCTTGGTGGTGCAGTCTTAGTTGGAAGGGGGAATAATTTTGTGCCATCTCAAAAACAACAGCAAAAACAAATCATCAAAAATATATTGAGTCAAACTAATGTCTTTGATGTACAACCTATATGAGTTACATACAGATAAATTATCTGCCTTTGATTGGCCCTTATTTTCTAGTAAAGCTATTAATTGTAGCATAGCAGGAAATTCAGATTCTTTTAAAGCAACTGCAGAAGAAGTTAATGTGTGTGTGTGTGTGTGTGTGTGTGTGTGTGTGTGTGTATGTATTCCACTTTCTCATAAAATCCTGGTATTTTAGCTTTATGATAGGATAGCAACTGGAAGAATTCTTACAATTTTCTCCAAATTTTTAAGTGCTTTGGTACTTTGGGAGAGAAAGGGCAGTTAAACTATAAAAGCAGTAGGGATTATATATTCATACTAGATTAAACTATTCCAGTGTGAATTTTCAATTCAATTGTAATTCATTTTTTAGTAAAAGCAATGAGATTAGATAATCATACAGCACCCATACTTGCATTGTTTAAATGTGTCTAATAGCTTCACCGGGAAAGAATACTGCGTAATATTATCAAACATAATTCTGGTAGAACTCCAGATTATCTTCTGAACTTTCCGCCTTAAATGGAACAACCTTAAATCTAGTAATCAATGAAAAGGCAGGAAAAGTGTCTTAAGGGTTTTGTTTACATTTTCTGATTACTAAAATTGACTCCCAATGAGAAAAAGGAGAGAAATTCTCATAATATGCCAGTGCGAGGACATCCTGCATTAGAAGGACTAGAAACATGTAGACAGATATACTTACGGTACTTTGTGGTCTTTGCTTGAATAAAAAGTACCGTAATATACTCAGCCTCAAGAAGAAAGCAAGATTAGAGCGGTCTTCTATTTTAACTACCAATGAGACGATTGCTCTCACTTTCTCTCTTTACTTTTTAGTACTATATGCGTGGAAGTTGCCATTTTTCCGTATAAATGTGTGGGTAACTTTATTAGGTCTATGGTCCTTTCATTTCTGATGGGCCTACAGGTTTACAATCGCATGTCAATAACCAATGCTGACCTTCAGAAGTTGTGGGTGCTTCATCACTGCAAAGTTTCAGGAAGACATTGTACAGCGATCTGTCAAAAAAGAAAAAGGCTTTCCTGCTTGAGCAGGGGGTTGGACTAGATGACCTCCAAGGTCTCTTCCAGCTTTGTTATTCTAATCAATGCAATGAATGGCTCTACTGTAACTACAGAGCCCAACATTTTATTTTGCCCCTTTGACATCAGTGTGTGCAGGCTAAAAGCATATACAAAAGTATGATGAAATCACTCTTAAGATATAGAGGACTGAATAAAGGCTACATTCATTCAAAAACAAGAAAGTCCAGTTGCTTCTTGAAAAAGCACCTTTGGTGCATTCAAGCAGGTGACATACAAATAATACAGTGCCGTACAATATTGTACATCCATGCAATCGGCTTTCTTCTCATCAGTAAAATAACCTTAGTTTGAGCTGTATCTTTTGTTTGTTTTCTTAGTCTTTATCACTGAAGGATGTAAAACTTCATGCATCACTGCGTGACGTTATCCTCTCAAGCCTCAATCTCACAGCTGGTACAATAATACCTTCCCAAGCAGGATACAATCTTTCCATTGCAGAGTCATTGAGTCATACTTTTCTCATTGTAAGTATCAATTCTCTTTACGCAGCCTCTTAGCCATGAACTTCTATGCCTTATCTTTTTGGATAATGTTGAAACAATAGTGGATTTGTAGCATTCCTTAAGCCTTGAACTTTTTGAATTACAGCTCATTCGCAGTGAATGATAAACTAAAACTCTTTGGTTCACTTTTATTGCACTAGGTTTCTGAACCGATTAACAATACAGAGATTGTTGACTGGGATATTCTGGCCTCCAATGGGATTATCCATGCTATTCAGAGTCCTTTGAAGGTACCTCTGCAGAATAAACAGGTTAGTTATTTCTCAAGTATCTTTTCTTGAGAAATGATCAGTTTTGCATTCCTTCCTTCCCTGTTTTATAAATTAAGATCTGAGTGGTATTCCACAAGTTTATGTATTTATTTATATCCCACCTTTATTTTAATTTTTTTAGAAACAGCCCAAAGCGGTGAACATATCTGACACATTTTCCTTCTCCTGTTTTCCCCACAGCCCATCCCACTGTGAGGTGGGATGGGCTGAGAGCAAATGACCAGCCCAAAGTCACCCAGCTGGCTAAGGCAGGACTTGAACTCTAGTGGTTAAATCTCTTGCCTTAACCACTAGACTGAACAAGACTATTTTAAAATGGTAGCTCTCACAGGATTTGAGTATTTTCATCCTCTTTTTCATCAAACTCCATGCAATCTTGGGAAACTTCACAAGATTTGGTAAAATCCTGCAATTTAACTATGTTTCTAACCATGTCTCTGATGCCCAAAGAGATGGACTCCAGAACCTGTCAGAACCTGCTGGATTTCACCCCTGATCTGGACTCATATTTGCAATGAGTTGTACCGAGCATTGCAAATATGAGTCCAGATCAGGGGTGAAATCCAGCAGGTTCTGACAGGTTCTGGAGAACCGGTAGCAGAAATTTTGGAGAAATTTAGTTTGGAGAACCGGCAAATACCACTTCTGGCTGGCCCCAGAATGGATGGGGTGGGAATGGAGAGTTTGCAGTATCCTTCCCCTGGAGTGGGGTGGGAATGGGGATTTTGCAATCTCCTTCACCTGCCACACCCACCAAGCCACGCCCACAGAACTGGTAGTAAAATAAATTGGATTTCACCACTGGTCCAGATTACTTTTTTAAAAATACAAAATTAGTGTTCTCAGTCTGTATCATTGAACACAAATCATTTAGACACAGAGCTTTCCAATTCTTCCTTCCCACTTCAAAATTCCCCGGGATGGTAGTGATCATAGATTATCTAAAATGGCATGCATGATGATGGTACTTTTTTTTCCTTTTTCCTTTTTTCTTTATTTGTCAAGCATGTATGAGAAAATAAGTATAAGTATAAACATAACATATAAACATATAAGCAGGGGTGAAATGCTCCCGATTCGGACCGGATCGCCCGATCCAGTAGCGATGGCGGTGGGTGGTTCGGAGAACTGGTAGCAAAAATCCCTGCACCCCCACCCCCACCATGCCCAGCTGAGCCGCATGATCATCAGAGGCTTTTTTTTTTAACTTTTAAAAGCATTTTTTCTACAACTTCTTCCGATGAAAAGATGCTTTTTAAAGTAAAAAAAGAAGCCTCTGATGATCGCCCGGCTCAGCTGGGATTGTCAGAGGCTTTTCAAAGCATTTTTTTTCTGCAACCTCTTCCGGGGAAGAAGAGGTAAAAAAATGCTTTGAAAAGTCTCTGATGATCCCAGCTGAGTTGCCTGATTGCCCAGCATTTTTTAAAAAGCCTCTCTGACGATCCCAGCTGAGTTGCCTGATTGGCAGAGGCTTTTCAAAGCATTAGAAAAAATGCTTTGAAAAGTTAAAAAAAAGTTGGCCACGCCCACCCAGTCACATTACCCCACCACCACCGAACCAGCCCACAGAACCAGTAGTAATAAATTTTACATTTTCCCCTGCATATAAATATAAACAGGTATAAGTATAAACATAAGAAATGAGTATGAATAAATGGAAACAGTAGGACACAGATGGTAGGCACGCTGGTGCGCTTATGCACCATTACATTACATTACATTACATTACATTACATTATTACATTACATTACATTATTTCTCAAGTAGAAATAATTTTCTACTTCTAAATACTAACTAATGAAATACATTTTTTGAGCAAAGGTAACAGGATAGGAGAAAGAATTGGTTTTCCTGAGTTTCTTATTGGTTCATAAGACTCTTCGAGATGCAACATAATTATGAATATCACCAGTGATAAGTGAAAAGTGAGAGAGGTTGCAGAAATGGAGGCAGTGGAAGAAGAGAGTCCATTTCTTTGGGCATCAGAGACATGGTTAGAGACATGGTTAAATTTCATGATGTTATCAAATCTTGTGAACGTTCCCAAGATTGCATGGGTTTTGACAAAAAATAGTATTAAAATGGTCAGATCTTGTGAGATCTACCATTTTAAAATAGTTTTGCTGTTATTTAATTTCTGTAGCCTCTGGTTATTACTGCACTTTAGGGCAGTGGGTGCCAAGTTGATCTTTGTAAGAGGATGAAATAGGTCTATTTGGTCTTCGTTGCTGCTGTTCCCACTCAACTTGTTCTGCTGATTTTATTGCTTTTCTTAAAAGTCCCCACTATTTCATTTCTTGCCCTTTTCCAAGGACAAAGAGGCAGCCTGTCACTAAGCATCGAAGCATTCATCATCCCTAGGATATAGTCTGTATATTTCCTATAAAAATACAATGTTGCACTTTAGAAAATAGTGCAGTGCCTCTATAATTTAGCATCCTGGAACTGAATTTCGTTCTCAAAGCACGTTTCCTTACAGCATTAGCACACAACTAGACATAATGCCATAATGCTATTATCAGACTAATATAAGGAAGATCTACAAATGAAGTTGCATACAATTTTCTCCAAAGCCAGATGAATCTTTCACGTTGCTTTTTCATTCTAGCCAGTGTGAAACATTAGCAGAGTAAACAAAACAATAAAGAGTGAAGATTGTTATCAGTCATTCAGACTACTTTAATTTATGTATATCTTTTAAAATACAGTTATACATAAAGGCAAAGCGCAAAGTATGCAAATATCACAAGAAGCCTAGCTTTTATTTTGCTTTGTCTTTTTTAAAAAATATTTAAATATTAGCTATAATATTAAGGATGTTTGAAAAACACATTTATATTTAAACAAAATCAGCAGAGTCCTCTTTTTAATATCAGGTTTTTCCTTTCAGATGTTTTGCTATCCTGAACTACATTGGAATTTAATTTGGGGGTCCAAAAATGTCATGTAAGAGTAATAACTTATCATTAAAATATGACTTGAAAATAGCATTACTTTTTTACAGGTTTCGAGTACTGTAAAACCATCTACTGCTATGACAATTGGCATAAGCACCATTTTTGCTATAGTTCTGCTCTGTGCAACTATTGCTGGATTGTCCTATTTCTGCCTCAAAAAGAGAAATCAACTGATCAACTTTCGCTATTTTAGGGTAGGTAAATCCAAGCCTCAGCTTTGCTTGTAACCAAAAAAAATAAATAAAAAAATTGTATTCTTTCAATAGAACTTGGGTAGAAAGAATTCTGTAATTTTTGTTGTAATTTCATTAGTGGTTGTAGAACCTCATCCAAATCAAACATCACAATTTAATTTTTAATTAATAATTAACACAGTATAAATAATCTTAATGGAGCTATTCTCAGAAAGTTAACCAGGTTCAAACCTAGTTAGAACTTGGATTGGGATCACCAAATCTAAGCTGGCCAGAAAAGTTGAGAAACAGGAAAGCAAGAACAAACCGTCTCCATATTGTTGCCAAAGAAATTATATTTTTGTGTCTATGCCATCCCTAGGAGTCAAACTTGGCTTGCAGGAGATTTATTTAATAATGTAGTGATCATTCTTTTTGGACTTTTCCAGCTAAAAAAAATAATGTTGTAAATTGCCTGAAATCACTGTGTAAGTTGGGAAGCAATATAAATTATGTTTTGTTTCTTTCATCCATCCACCCATCCATCCATCCATCCATCCATATACACATACATACCTACATACCGTGTTCCCCCCAAAATAAGACCCTGTCTTATATTTTTTTGAACCCTGAAATAAGCGCTTGGCCTTATTTTCTGGGCGGTCTTATTATTTTGGGGCGCGTGGTGCAAGACGGGGCTCCTCTTGCCATCTTACCTGATTTCCAGCTCTGTCTTCCTAACCCTAACCAGAGGAAATGGCAGGGACTGGCTGCGCATGCATTTAAATATTTTTGGGGGAGGGCTTATTTTTGGGGGAAGTCTTATTTTTGGGGAAACACGGTACATACTTTACATACATATATATACATACAAAATCTCAGATTAGCTTTAAATTTCCTTGGCTAAATCACTTTGTCTCAGCTATCTATTCAGGTTCACTGAAGCATGCTGATTCATTTTTACTGAACAGTTTGCAGAACAAAGTCATGCTTAATATGTTTACTTATAGGCTGAACTAGATGATGATGAACCTTCCTGGCAGGAAAGGAGCCCACACTTAGTATCCATTCCAAATCCTATTTATGGAGCAGATAGCTCGATCTATGAGCCATTTGAGGTAAGACAACTGAAACATTAGTGCTGAATATTTTCAGATACCAACCCATAATGCAATTGTTATCTACATTGCAACCAAAGCTAGGGATAGCCAAATTGTTCCTATACATGGCATACTTTGTGCGTAAAATGACTGCTTTTGAATGATCCCTTTGTGGAGCCAAATCCATGGGCTCCACTTTCAGCATACTGAGTGGGAGTTGCCTGTTTTAGGTGGTTGCTGCAAATGAGAAAAAAAATGTATTTGAACATGCCATTCCATTTTAGTTATTCTGATTGTAAACAGAACATATAAAATGTGTTATCTTTTGAATGCACCTATGAAGTCCAATATAACTGGAGGAACTGGTCAGATTCTGTTATTGGTTTTAATGGTATGTCAGGAATACCATTATGAAGTTAGATTATTTATTTATTAAATTCATATGCCAGCTATCTCAATGTTACAGATTAACTGACCGTTTTTGTATCTTTGCTTCAGGAGTCTCTCCACAGAGAAGATTTTGTCGATGCTGACGACATTTTTGGACAATAATAATATACTGTAATACAACCAGGATACAAAAATTCCAGAAATTTTGATATTTTGAACAAACATTCCATATACCTCAATTCTATTCCTTTTAAAGTTTATGGGAAGGGATTATGAGCGAAAGAGCTATCGGTATTTACAATCCCATAAACAATTTCCAATTTTTTGTTTAGAATTCATTCCCTCATGTTGTATTGCCTCTTTTTAGAGATCTTCAGGAATAAGTTCTGAGTGTAACTCTAATATGAATGGAAAGAACTTGAAGACATATGTAGCATGCACAGAATCCTTTGGATCTGTCCATAAACCTTCAATCATCTACTTAGGAATGACTCATGAATGTCTGGCAAATGGATACTGTGAGAACCCTGAATGGGCCAATGAAATTTCAGTTCAGATTTAATGAATGGATAAATTTATTTTGAAACTGCACTACTGAGCTTACCGGTAAACTGTAGACAGCACATATTTGTAAGCATTCTGAATTTTAATGCACTGTAAAGCAATTCTTAACATTTTTTAATACTAGGTAAGCATGAGTACATCAACATGCTACCAGTAAAGATGCCAATTATCTCTCTCTGCCTTATAATTAGTATTGTTTCTTTCTCTCTTCCCATGAAGAAAACTGAAATATATTAATTGTAGGACGATTCCATAATGAAACAATGTATTATTTTTGTAAAAAATAAATGGTGTTATGCCTAGTAACCAACCGCATCGATATCTCACCCTTACAACAACAAATATTGTCATTCCAATATCATGTATTTGAAGATTCCATTTAGACCAAGTATTGGAAATTATTCTTACACACACAATTCTGGAAAAGATAAACACAATATTTTATTTTGTGGACAGACTCAGGAATCAGAATTAACCATTGTACCCAATTTTGCAAAACTATCAAATTATTATCCAAGTTTTTAATCTCCTATTTCTAAACTATCTAGCTTTTGCTGATCAGCCTACCTTTAAAAGTAATAGACACTGTCTCATTGTCTTACCGAGCAGAGTTTAGGAAGTTAATTTCACATTTAAGAAGATAAACTAACTAGGCCTCATTGGTATTTTAAAATGGCAGCTATTTTTCAGAGAAATACCTAGCTCCAATACTGCACCATTATGGTATTCCTACTTCTTTCATCTACCCTGATGCCTCTTTCATGATGCAGCTTCTACCTTTTGCTCTCAATGCCCTTTTAGGGGCAAAATATGGTGAAAAGTGGTTCATCAATGAAACATTTCCCATGGATTGGCAAAGCAAAGGCACTGTCTCAGCAAAAAAAAAAGAAGGGACAGGAATCTCTAGAGAAAAGCTCCAGAAATGCAATCCTAGAGATGGCAACATCCATGATCTTTCCTAATATAACAATTTTCTATAGAACAGACACTTGTAGAGAATCATCATATACATTCCTATTTTCCATACATAACTATGGCAAGTTAGCTTGTGCACACAGTGAGTCTTTCCCCTGAAGTGGCAGTTCAAAGTGCAGAAGTCCTCACTTGGGTCGGGGGTTAATTTTCCCCAAATCTTCAAGTTGGTTTGAGGGGTGGATAGAAAAGGGATATCAAATAACCAACAGCATTCTTAGCAATCTGTCAGTCTTAACATGGGTAAAGGTTCCCCTCGCACAAATGTGCTAGTCGTTCCTGACTCTAGGGGGCTGTCCGAAGACATCTCCGTGGTCATGTGGCCGCCATGACTAAATGCCAAAGGCACATGGAACACTGTTACCCTCCCACCAAAGTTGGTCCCTATTTTTCTAGTTGCATTTTTTACGTGCTTTTGAACTTCTAGGTTGGCAGAAGATGCTGTAACATTCTGCAATCTTAATCATCACAGTGTTTTTTAAAAAAAAATTGGGTAGGAGGTAACTTATTTGATAATGCTTCAAAAGTTTGAAAAGTAGGCACTTTTTGAAAAACTTAAAATCTGTGAAGAAGTACAGTATACAACATCCAATTTGTAATCATCTTGCATCTAGCATACAGGAGACAACAAAATGTGATCCTAACATGAAATCGCAAACTTAGTAACTACTCAAATTAGTAACTACTCAAAGATTTCTTTGGTTCATCTTGGCATATTCAAGCGTTCTTCTGTTCCTTGAAAGCCAATGCCTTGAAAACCATCTCTAGTGAGAATCTGAATAGTTCTAACTATCTAAGTAGCCTCAGTCAATCATTATTTCATTTATAGATATAACTTGAATTATAGCAGCATTAGAGAATTTAACAGGTAAAACCCAACACACAACAGTGTAACCTTAATATAAACAGTTTCCTAAATCCAGCCTTAAATAAGAGCTTCCAATTCAAGAACATTCCATTCTTAATATGTATTTCTTATATCTGACTCTGATACAGCGATGGTCCTGACTGGCAATAGTTCATGATCAAGTGCAGAAAAAATAGAGTCTCACAACACTTACATCTAATCTAAGACATAAGCCTTTTGTGGATTAAAAAAACCACATCTCTGAATTAAGTTTAAAAGTTCATGGTAAGTCCGTGCTGAAACATATTCTGAAACACAAAACAATTTAGTTTTGATGATTCACCATTCATAAAAGAGCACTGTTTTTATACTAGATAAGCTTGTGACTTGTTTTCTGATGATTGCTTTAGCTCTTTAGTGATAGAAGAAAAATCCTTTCCATTATAGTTGGGTAATGGCTCTACCAATCACTAGTTTAATCTTTTATTATTCTAGTCATGCATACAATATCTAGAGGACAGCTTAATCTGTATATCTACTTGTGCTCTGATGTCTAAAAATTCTTATAAATTCAGTACATAAATTAGCATTTTATGAAATAGACTATTCAACTAAAGATAATTTATTCACCTACTGTTATGAAAAACTGCTTTTTTTGTATGTTAAATGGGGTGGCTTTAATATATAAATATACATCATCTGATAAATTCAGCATCAAATGATGGCTTGAATTTGTAAATGAGCCATTACATACTTAATATCACATTAACTGATGTTATCAAATTGTGAATCTGAGTGAGGTCACGTCACACATGAATGAATGAGTGTGGTCTCTAATGGCATATCTGGTTTATACAGACCTGTACTATACGCAATTCTTTAGAAATACACCAGTTGGTATCTTCAAATTTGTAACTGAATGTGAACTGATTGGTGAGCTGAATAGGAACTATTTAAATTTCTATTATTTCATATATTGTATAGGTGATGTAGCAAGGATTTGTGCGGAAGTTACATTTTGAATATGTTGTTCTAAAGAAGAAATAGATTTATAATCTCTCTGTCAGAATCACTACAACCTGACCAACATGTAGAACCCTTCTGAGCACACAAAGACAGCTGTGACTAAATTACAGATGCCAAATTGGAAATGTATTCTTAGAGCTTAATTAAGCATGGTTAATATATTTTACTACCAGGATTTCAGATGTAAAATTTGTGCCACCTTCCCATTCATTTATCCCAGGTACCTTTCTATTAGGAAGTGCTCAGAACAGAAGTACAACAGTGATCGTATGATAGCAGCAGTCCCCTAAAAGGAAGCTGAGATTCTACTACGCATGTCATAATCCCTTTTATCGAATATGCACCATTTCTTCTAAGAATGGAGTCTTCATGCAACCTGTGCAGAGCTGATCCATCCAAAGAGGAGCTTCATGCTGTAGAGGCGTTCGGCGAGGATAAAATGTAAAATTCACATCATAGTTTAGTAGGCAACTGATGGATGCCATGTAAATATCAGAAAAACGAATCAGTCTTCGAGAAAAGTATGTTGGGTTGTGGAAGGTTCGAAAAATGCTACCAAATTGGGGGTTAAACAGGTTCTTTG
The DNA here is from genome assembly GCA_012654045.1 of Ptyas mucosa. Classification (NCBI taxonomy): domain Eukaryota; kingdom Metazoa; phylum Chordata; class Lepidosauria; order Squamata; family Colubridae; genus Ptyas; species Ptyas mucosa. The sequence continues at coordinate 8,840,544 of WNWU01000041.1, read as the reverse complement.
CAAGTGACCTGAAAGGAAAGAAGTTGGTATAACAGAATTAGATAGAGAACCTGGGAGAGGAAGAGAAAAGGATATAGAAAATGTACTAATATTACACAATGATCCACCTTATCCTGCTGCTACCCCCAGAAGACAAGGAATGTTTATCATAAATGTTGGTTTCTAGCTTTGGTTGGACAATCTGCTAGTTTCATCCCAACTGTCATTTTTCCCCTCTTTCTGACTATCTTAGTCAGAACAAACAAATGGTTTGTTTCTTCTTTAGAGCACAAGGAACGAAAAAGACGGGAGAATAGTCAGGAGATATGATGAGCTTTTAAAAACTAAAGCCTAAAGAAATTCAAAACAATTTGAGAGAAAACATGATTTCAGAAAAAGCAAACAAAAGTCAGCCATGAGGGAAAGTAAAATCAAAGAAATAAAAAAACAAATCTTCATCAAGGCCAAAAATGAGAAATCCAGAAAGTTCCAAACCTGGCCAATTCTTTATCTTTCCACAACATAAAAATTTTCACAACATAAAAATATTTTACAGGGCACCAATTAAGAAGTTGTAGTAGTATGTTACTTAAAACAGAACATTATGTTTGCATTTTGTAAAGCGTACTTTTTAAATCATTCCTAGAATATTTCACAAATAAAAGAACACATCATAAACAAGATAGCTCACCTAATCTCCTGTCGCTCTTTCATCCACTCTAAAAGCACTTGCTTCGATTCTGCATCTTGATACATCTAAAATTAAAAGGAAGAAATTAAAGCAAAAGACCAATGATTGAACAATGCTGTTTCTAAAGATGAGCTTTCTACAAGAAAATATATTCCAATATTTGCAGAAAACATTTCAGAATACAACACAATCAAGAACGCCTATCCAAGAACTGTGCTTAATCTAGTTGACGGAAATGACAACTACAGAGTGATGCCCAAGCAGTGGTGGGTTGCCCCCAGTTCGCATCGGTTCTATAGAACCAGTAGTAAAACTGGTGGGAGGCTCCTCCCACTGATCCTGATGCCATCAAAATGCTTCTGCGCATGCGCAGAAAAGTGAGTGAGCGAAGTACACACACACACACACATGGCCCCATTGCAAACCGGTAGTAAAGGTAAGTAGAACCCACCCCTGTGCCCAAGTACTACTTACTCTAATCCAGTCTATTTTACCTGCATTCTCTCCAGAAGTCCTGTAAGAGCTTGCTGCCAGGTCAAAGAGTGCATATATTGTTCTGTATTGATGATTCGTATTTCTTTTTCTAACTCTGGAACTATGGCACCTGTCCTCCAACCGTGACGTAGCATGAGGTCCTTAAACAGAAGGTGAGAAAGGCAGTGGAGTGACTTACTGACTTAGGAGCCTGTGATTCAGCCTTACAGAAAAAGCCTTCAATAGTTCACTTACAACACTATTCTTGCAGAATGAGGCACATCAAGACCGTAAAGGGAGGGAGGGAAAGACACATTTTTCATCCAGTTTACAAAAATAGCCCTGCCTACTTATTTGGGGAATTTCTTTCTTGTCCAACGCACTCAGAAAGATAACTATTTATAAATCTATACATCTTATAAATCTATGGGGTTTTGCCTAAGTTACTAGCCTCATTAAGTATGATAATCATATGGCAGTTTTGGATTTTGAACTTGGAATGACCCTCCAGGATAGGAATGCATTGACCCTGATACTAAAAAATAATCCCCCAAACAATTAATCTGTTCCTCAAGAATTGCAAAAATGAGATGCCTCCCCTTTTTCATTTAATCCTTTCTTTCCCTTACATTTTCATAAAGCGAAAAGCCCCTAATAATGCAGAATGTTTAAAAACCACTATTCCTTGAGAACTCCTTTGAGAATTTGAGTACTTAACAGCAAATGTCTATGGAGATTCTCAGTCATCCAGGTCATGGTTGTCCTAAAGGTGCTTTTTTCCTCAAGAGTTCAACTGGACTTTCTGGTTTTTCTTTGAAGACATTTCGTTTCTTGGATGAGAAGCTGAAGAAGCTTCTTGGATGAGAAGTGAAATGTCTTCAAAGAAAAACCAAAAAGTCCAGTTGCCTCTTGAAGAAAAAAGCACCTTTGGGATACTTAACAGCAAAAAAAATATATGGCTGAAGGGTGGTTTTAGCTTAATAGTATTAACAGAATGTTCTGTAAAAATGCCTGATTTTGGTATACTATTTATAAAACAGCATCAAAAGAAAATTAATTAACCAGGCACAATTATGACACGCATTTGCAGAAAAGTTCCCTGCACTCAAACAGATCTTGTCTAACCCAATATTTCAAGTGATTGACATCCCAAGGCCTGTTTTCTTTCTTATGTGATTAGAAAAAATATCCAAATGAAATATCAAGGTGGTTTCCATAAAACACAATACACGTCTAGAATTATGACACCAGATACTCTAACAAAGAAGCCAATGTTATCATTGAATAAAAATTAAATAAAGCAGTACTCTGAAGAGATTTCATAATAGTGGCATAAGTCCCAAGAAGGGTGTGCAGATAGCTATGGAAGCCACCCACAGGACATAAACACAGCAACCTGAAATGTCAAGCAGAGGCTGGAACCCTTCAGATCTGTGTGTATGGTCCAGTAATCGTGGTTCTGTATGGTTCAGCGAGGTGCAAGCTCACAAAAGATCAAGACTCACTGAATCCAGTGGAACTCATTTCTGATTGAACAAGCCCAGCTATGGGCATCACATAACAAGCAATCCCTGCAGCACAGATCCACACTCCCTTCAGTTTGAAAAGATACTGTATCTTCAAAACTGTGAACCTTTAGTTTCAAAATTCATGGTGAACTGTTGATGCATGTGGCTTCTTCCATTTTTCTTTTTTAGCTGCAGCATCCTTCATTTTCATGCCCCCATCCTATCTCCCCAAACTAAATATGACAATAAAGAATGCTGTAGCATTGCTGTCATAAGAGATGAGAGTTGGACATCACAACAAAATATTTCATTTCTACTTTGTGCGCTGAAATGTCTATAAATCAGCATTCCATTTACATATGAGGATGAATCCCGTTAGAGGATAAATTGGGGCAGAAATGTTTGTCTTGTCAGATAAAATGGAGGATAGATAGATAGATAGATAGATAGATAGATAGATAGAAGGATAGGATAGGATAGGATAGGATAGGATAGGATAGGATAGGATAGGATAGGATAGGATAGGATAGGATAGGATAGACAGACAGACAGACAGACAGACAGATAGATGATAGATGATAGATAGATGGATGATACGTAGGTAGGTAGGTAGGTAGAGAGAGAGAGAGATAGATAGAGATAGATAGATAGATAGATAGATAGATAGATAGATAGATAGATAGATAGATGATAGACAGACAACACAATTTTGATTTTAAAATAAGAAAGTTGTTACATACAAGTTAAGGAAAAAAAGGAATTATTATTTTTTAAAAAGATGTTATTACACATAAGTGTTTAGGATGGAAAAGGTATTCAAAAGAATACAACCTAAAGAAATGAATCTTTTAAACTCTATTTTGCTTTTTTAAACTTGGTTAAAAAAGGAACTGTAATATAATTTAACGGGTTATGAATACTTCAAAATCACAAGCTCTAAGATCTGGATATTTTCCATTCTATATCTTGATAAACAACACTGATTAATTCAATGAGCACAAAACAAACTCTTTGTGTCTCCAAAGCAGACACAGAACATTAAGTGACACTGACGTCGGCTGATGCAAAAAAAAAAAAGTTTTGCAGCACTTACTGCAAGGTCACTGTACAAATGGTCACCAAAATAAAGGACCTTGGACCCACGCCAGCCTGTTAGCCTCAGAAAATCAAACAGATTGCCCTGAAATGTAGAAAAAAGAAAGAAAGTGAGAATAAACCAAATGTCCCGTTCCTTTACAGCAAAGGAAAACATTGCATGCTCGGCTTGAAAAGGTCAAGAAAATACATCTCTTAGCGCTTTGATTTTTCTACAGAGCAAAGGAAAAATATTTCTTCATCATGAGCTGCTTATTTAAAAATGGCTAGAGATAGAGGCTTAAGGAGTTCTCACGGGAACTTGAATCAAATGAGAGAAAATGGGAATTCCTTAAAACCAAGTTTATAATCCTATTATTTCTTTAAATGATTAGCTTGCTGTATTTTTTCTTCTTCTTACACATACACACAAACACACACTACTAGATGTCTACAACAATTTATTGCGGCTATAATGGGAAAACTTTAAATTCCCCCCCACTCACAATAATGTTGTAAATTAAGCCACTGCTTCACTAAGTAAACTGAACAACTGTGATAGTTTGCTACCTACCGAATTTGTGCTGAAATGTTATTTTAAACTTGATATACCTAATCTAGGTCCTGTTGTAATATTTCATACCTCAAAGCAAGGATTTTCAAAGCAAGATACACATTTTTTTTTCCGGTAAGGATTGCTGCAGATCCATTATTTCATAGTTCAACCTTTCTGTGAACAATATAGTCTCCTTCTAGTAAAGGTAGACTAGCACATATGACCCCTTGCACATATGTGCTAGTCATTCCCTACTCTAGGGGGTGGTGCTCATCTCCGTTTCAAAGCCGAAGAGCCAGCGCTGCCCGAAGACGTCTCTGTGGTCATGTGGCCAGCATGAGTAAACGCCAAAGGTGCACAGAACACTGTTACCTTCCCACCAAAGGTGGTCCCTATTTTTCTACTTGCATTTTTTATGTGCTTTCAAACTGCTAGGTTGGCAGAAGCTGGGACAAGTAACGGGAGCTCACCCTGTTACGCGGCACTAGGGATTCAAACAGCTGAACTGCTGACCTTTCGATCGACAAGTTCAGCATCTTAGCCACTGAGCCACCGCGTCCCTCTTTAGCGTCTCCCTCTACTAGGTATTAAAAATGGGAAACCAAGTCAAGCTGTCTCTTTTATTTTTATTGACATAACACATTCAACACATTCAACATAGACCTGAAACTATCATGGTCATGCTTTGAAGCTTTCTGTCTCTGTTTAACACTAATCAAAAGACATTTTCATGCTTGATACAAAACAGAGAACCAATTATGCCAATTTCAGTGGAAATGTTAACCAGACGTTAACTATCATTTACCCACTGTCCCAGTGATCTGAAAATGCTAATTTGTTGACTTCCACATCACAGTCTCTTATACAGGAACAAAAATAAAGCTACAGGCCAAAATAATTTCCAAACTGAAAATCTGCTGATGTATAAGATCACATATGGTATGAATTCATAAAGTAGTTTCTAGTTTCCCAGCCTCATTCCCAGAGGGTTCCCATTTGCAAATACGTCATTTTGTCATATTTTGCCCTCATTATATATCTGAATAATGCTTCAGTCATTGGCCTGGATCCCATACAAGATTCCCGTGGAAAGGAGGTCTTCTTCCAACCATGGAAGGCTTCTGATTCAATGAGATTCCACTAACAGAAGGCAAAGAAGGCAACTTTTGTTAATTAACCCTCCTTGAATCCCATGCTGTGCAAACCTGAGTTCAGGATTGATGACTCTTTACAGCAATCAAAGAGAGGTCTATAATGGAAGTTTGGATAGAGCTCTTGTTGATGGAAAATTCTGAGCATGTCTCTATTAATGCGAGTGACTCTTGCTGGCTGAATAAAATCGAGATTCAAACCCTTGTTCAATTAGCATGAAATCACAATGCCCTAAATTATATTGCTTCAGCAATAAAATGGTCTCAGGGTTTGGTTTAAATTAGTGTTCTAGTCAGTGGTGGAATTCATTTTTTTTTACTACCGGTTCTGTGGGCGTGGCTTGGTGGGCGCGGCAGGGGAAGGATATTGCAAAATCCTCATTCCCACCACACTCCAGGGGAAGGATACAGCAAAATCCCCATTCCCACTCCACTCTGGGGCCAGCCAGAGGTGGTATTTGCCAGTTCTCCAAACTACTCAAAATTTCTGCTACCGGTTCTCCAGAACCTGTCAGAACCTGCTGAATAGCACCCCTGGTTCTAGTTCAAAATAAGTCCTGAAGTTCTGAAATTACTAGCAAATTTTCATTATCATCTTCCAAGTAATAACAATCTTCTCACCCGCTTCTCAGGATTATACTAATTCCTGGGGGAAAGAAAATAGGAAACTGACTATTAAGCCTACAAAGAAAACATAAAGCAACAGTTTCTTTTTGAGGGAAAACAATGGAGACTGAATAATCTTAAAATAAAAAGTGTGGACATGAATTAGAAGAACAGTTAATTGTCCAGCACAGACTACACATTATTTAACTTTTGTCATATAATTATCTCAATTTCAACATCGGGAGATGCTAGCAATTTAAAAGAAAGAATACATGAAATAGAATAGAACATTAAGATATTAGAAAGGAAAGTAACAAAGATTATTTTTCATGGTTATCCTCATATTTGAAGTGAACTCCGGAAAGTCAGCATTTATTAAATACCCCATGAAGTAAAGACAAATAACTAAGTAATTTACCTGTTTATAGATTTTCCCCTTTTCCAGGTTGTTTATTTTGTCCCAGTGAAGAGAACCTTCTTCATCCATTTTTCTGAAAGGTCTTCAAAAAGTCAAAACATTGAAGTTATAGGCTTCATTATAAAAATGCTACAAGAAAACTTTTTAAACTGCAAATGAAAAGAATTTCAAGTGCATTACTTTAGCTACTAAAATTAATACATAAATAAAAAGTAATTCATAGGTGAAATAAAATGGAAAGGCTTGAGCAGGCAGTCCTCAACTTACAACAGTTCATTTAGTGACCGTTGAAAGTTACAACAGCACTGAAAAATGTGACGTATGACCGTTTTTCACACTTACGACCGCTGTAGCATCCCCATGGTCACATGATCAAAATTCAGATGCTTGCAAGTTTCCGCTTCCGGTTCCGCTGGCGACAGACTTTGATCGGGCTAGCTCTGGCCCCAGAGTCTGATCCCCCCCATCTGGAGGCCCTTTGGGCCAAGCGCCCCATTATTGGGGCGTTTGCCGTTTGAGGGCGGCTCGCCAGGGGTCCCCTGCCTCACTTCCAGGGGCCGGGAGGCCGATGCTGGCGCGCCCAAGGCTCCAGAGGGGGTGGGAGGCGATCGGCGGCTTTTTTTCGAGGCCGCGGAGGCGCCACAGCGCCTAAGGGGACCGGTGCTACCTAAGAAGGCACAACGGACTGTACTGACTGATTGCAGAGTGGAGCAGGCATCCTGGAGGCGAGAGGGGGGGGTTGGAGTTTCCCCCCCCCCTTGTAGCTGGAAAGGTGCCGTGGCAGAAAACTAGGGGGAAGGAGATGGGGTGAAATCCCTTACCTTTCTGACTTTTCCTTGGAGGATGGCTGTGGCAGAGTTTCTTGGAGAGGTCTGGTGGCCCCTCCCCCCGGCAAGCAATGGTGGCGGTCTGACTTCCTGCTTCTTTATTTATGATTGAAGACAACATTCTCCTCTGGCTTCCTGTTTGACCTACTCTACACTTCGGACTCGTTGCTCCTGTGAGCGCCCACTGGTGGACAGTTGAAAAATTACTTTGATTGCTAATCCCTCTTTCTTCTCTGGAGGTTTGCCCTTTGATTTCTCATCTTCTACTGATCTAAGATGGCTAAGGGCCACAAATCAGCAGCAACTGACATGGGGAAAATTTTGGAAAGACTGGCAATATTGGACCAGAAGTTGGACAAGTTAGATGACGTCCAAAAAGGATTATCTGAAATTAAATCTGAAATGACACTTATGAAAAAAGATTTAAATGATGTTCAACAGCTGGCAGAGCAAAACAAGAAGAAGATGGGGGGTCTGGAGGGGGAGGTACGGGCACTCCAGAAGGTGGAGGATGGGAGAGGAAATGCAATGTTAACCTTACAATTGGATAAGATGTCTTATTTTCTCAGGTTCCAAAACGTGGAACAATTTGACCAGGAAAATTTGAGAGAAGTGATGGTTAAAATGTTGGGTGAATTTTTAGAAAGAGATTTAGAGTCTATTGGAAGGGATGTGGACTTGGTGTACAGAGTAAACTCACAATTTGCAATTTTACATAATCTACCAAGAGAGATTCATATTAAATTTGTGAGAAGGGAACTGAGAGATGAGATATTGAGAAAACAAAGACTGGGGGCGCTGGTGTACAGGGGCAAGGAGATCACCATCCTGAAACAGATTCCCAGACAGGTACGAGAATTAAGAAGAAAATATTATTTTTTATCAAGTAAGCTGTACCTCAAGGGAGTAGGTTTTAGGTGGCTGATTCCGGAGGGTTTGATGATTTTTTGGGAGGACAGTAAGAAGAAAATTAATAATGTAACGGAAGCTAAGGCTTTTTTTGACCAACATAAATCCTTCCTAGGTGGAGAAGATACAGGAGCCGAAGAGGGGGAAGTATTAGATGATCAAGGAGCGGAGGCGGACGGAGCTGTTGCGGCCCGGGAGGGGGAGGGAGGCCAGACCATGGTTTTAAGAGCCAGAACTAGGAAATGAAGAAAGGAGGGGAATCTATTGTTTAAGGTTTTTTTAATTGACTTTTTTTCTCTCTCTCTTTTTTTATTGTATTTTGTATAACACTCTTTTTTTTGTTTATATAATTTTTATATAACCTGGTTGTTTGTTTTGATTTAAGATAATAATGTCTGTTGTGTGAGAAATTAAAAAAAGAAAATAATAATGGAAATATCTTTATATAAAGATATTGAAAATTCAACATATTGTAAACTATAATATTGTATATTCTTAACCAATAAAAACTTTTTTATTAAAAAAAAAAAAATTCAGATGCTTGGCAAGTGGTTCATATTTATGAGCGTTGCAGTGTCCCACAGTCATGAGATCAGCTTTTGCGACCTTCTGACAACCAAAGCCAATGGGGAATCCAGATTCACTTAACAACCGTGTTACTAACTAAAACAACTGCAGTGATTCACTTAACAACTCTGGCAAGAAAAGTCGTAAAGTGGGGCAAACCCACTTAACAAATTTTGGGCTCAATTTTGGTCGTAACTCGAGGACTACCCGCACTGAGATTATTATCACATAAACCAAATTTACTGAAAAATGTGTTAATTAAAGCAAATTAGGAAAGCTGAGGCTCATGCATATATTGTTATACTTATCTTATTCCCCCATATTCTAACTTCTGGAGGTTGCCCCAAACCAATATTTCACAGAGACTTTAGGATGTGTGGCCTTCAACTCCCAGATTTCATTTTACAGCTGATGAGATTGAGGAACACTGCCTAACTGGCACTGTGAAGGTTGATTTCCAACTATTTTGAAACAGGAAACTCACAAACAGGGTAAGCCTAAACCTAAATTGTTACCCAGAAGAAGAAACAACTTTTCCACCCAGAACTCAGGAAAAACAAACAAACAAAAATAACCCCATAGAAACCTAAGAATATCAGCTCTGATGATATGATAAAGAGTTGTATCCAATGTAGGTTTTCATCCCATTGCGGCAACCTTCCAGTTTTGCAAGTGATTAAATATGATCCTGGGACACCAAAAGAGAGTCTACTCCTAGTTTAATTAATGTCATAATACTTTATTTCAAACATGAAATTTCACAAAATGGAATTTTGAGAACCAAGTGTGAAACAAGCTGCTTTAAACATTTTGGAAATAGGTCAAGCTCCAAACAATATAATCTTGAACTCAGAACTGTTTTCTTTGAGGCTTGAAACACTTTCCCTCTGGAGCAAATGGCTTACTTGTGCTCAAAATAGCAGTTCCACACTCAAAGCAATATTTTGTGAAATTTCACACTTCAGACACTACATACTTGACACTACACTACACGCATGCATGCACACTCACATTCACACACATACACACACACCCATCCAGCCCAAAAGAAAGAATAAGCAGACACACAAATGATAACCAGAATAGCTTGAATTTTCTGTAGATAAATTTTTCTGTTCAGTGTCTATCATTATACAGGGTAATAAAGCCTCAGCGACAGTTGCACAGTGGCCTAGGGGTGAAGACATGCGCCTCCCACTCAGAAGGTTAAGAGTTCAATCCTAGGCAGCAGTAGATGTTTCTCTATCGGGGTGCAAAGAGAAAATATCTGCTGTGAACTCTGTGGGTAGGCATCAGGAAAGGCATACGGTCAGTAAATGTTCAGCTCCATTCAGATGCCCTGACTTCACCCCAAAACGAAGGATTACAGCATCATAAAAAGAAGAAAAAAGCCTCAACATTCTTCTCATGAGACTGGGAAACAATTTAATATGCTTACACACAATCTGGAAGACAGTTTTAAAAGTGTGAGCTGACCTGGCAAGACTTTAATTGTACAGAATAACTTGGCATCTATTCCTTAAAATTCTATCACTTGCAAAATTAATTCCTCCCTGCCACAAGATGCTAGGAAAATATCCACAGCATGACATCATGATATGGTACATTTTGAGACCTGTTCTGCTTTAGAGGCAGCTGATTATTAATGGCAGAAAATGCAATACAACCAATATACTTACTTTCGCTTATCGGTAAAGAAACTGGGCTTATCTGCTTGCACAATGACCATGTCAAAAAGGTCCTGCCAGTTTTTGCCAACCATGTACTTCATCCCTTTATCGCTATAGGCAAAACAGGGAGGAAATGTAAGTAACTTCAGTGTTCACTTTCTTAAGCAAAACAGTAGCTACTCTCAGAGTTCCTTCATGCAGTATTTCTGATTATGTATCATTTAGTACACAAAGCAAGCAGCACAGTTCCTAACTAGCGTTGTTAGCTGGTAAGAATATGTGGCTTTTCATCAATTTGGGGATTAGCGGAGAATGGCATCTTGGCTCCCGGGTAATGCTTAACTTTATAAGCATTTGGAAAGAGCAAACCTTGTTCCCAGAAGTTTCTTAGGCAAAGTTCAAAGCCTTCTTCTTTTTCTAGGATTAGAAAATGAGTGGATTTGGCTTATGCAGCCAGGATTTGCTATCAATCCCGCTGTTAGAAACATTATGTATATAATGGCCATCAACAACACTGAGACTCTTATAGGGATTACTTAAGAACCAATTTGTAGGATTATAGACAACTAAGGAATGCAGGCACTGAACAAATACCGCCTTTGATTTGAGGCATGTTTGGAGTTGTAAAGAATGGTTTTTATGTCTCTAAACACTCCCATAACATTTACTAAGAACAACATTAATGTTTTATATTTCTCATTTTTTTACAATTGTTCCAAAACCTCTAAGAATGTGAGACCGTATCATTTTATGAGAAGTAGGATTTTAGGTATTCCAGAATATTAGAGACTTAAAAATTTCCTAGAACACTACTAGCTCTCTCCAGATTTTTTTTTTTAATATGAAATTTTAATTAGAGAGAGGGAAGGCTGAGATATGAAAAACATATAGAGACCTTCTAACATTATAGCACACTGGCCTTAGTGTGCTATAATGTTGAATGTTTGAGAAGTAAAGGATTCAACTTTACCATTTTTAAAAGTACATCTTTACAATTGTGGGAATTAGATTTTAAGACAGGCCTGTATGAGAATGTGTAAAAGTATTAATGGGTCACTGAATTGTATGATGCTATTAAGATAAGCTATCTTCACTAAACATTTTCACTCCTCATATTTCTCTCTTTATGTCTGCGCATGACTGATCATTTCATTAAAATGAATCATGCAGGTTAATACTTACACAAAACTAAAAGGACTGTTTGTGATGAGAAAGAGTTTTTTGTTGTTGTTAACCAATCTATTTAAGACAGCGTATATTTCATCTCCATGAAGAATATATTTCTCTGCAAGAAACAGGTGAAGCTAAGCATACTGTAAACATTTGTATATTACAATGGTAAAAGATACAATTTAGTTACATTTCACCTGGTGATAATGAAATACTGGTAATCCATCTACAGAAAGTATGGGAGTTCTCCAAAGAAGGAAAGAATGACAGGCCCAACAGTTCTTTCTTTCTCTAAATCTCTGTTCTCAACTCACATTTCTTTTGCCAAGCAGAAAGTGACAATTAGGTGATGTAAAATAATTGTGGGCAGTGTAAGAATGAAATTTCAGTAACGGACATAACTTAGATGCTAAATTATTGCATGTGGGATCAGGCAATCCATCTCTTGAACTAGATTTGATTACTCACATCTGTACTGAAGCACAGGAAGGGACCGATTGGGTGCAGGGCAGTGGTGGGTTGTTATCGGTTAGCCCCAGCTTGGGTGAGCCGGTTGCCGCGATGGTGAGGTAAGAGCGAACCGGTTTGTTCTGACCATCAGATGGGCCCTCCCGCCCACTCCTGCGCTATACCTACCTTTGTTCGTTCATTTTTAGCCCAGCTGAGAGGTGCTGCAGAGCGGATTGTTGCACCTCAGCTGTTCTGAAATGCAAGGTGCTTGCGCAGAGTGTAAGTTTGCATACGGAAAGCGAATGCGCGAAGCAAACCGGTGGTAACACTGGTTAAAACCCACCACTGGTGCAGGGCCTTTCTAATCTTCAATGTCTAAACCAATTATGGTTAAAAATGTTACCCGCGTAGTTATTGGATGAAGTTTTTTTATCATAGATTGCAGTGGTACAGTAGGGAGAAAAGAAACCCCTTCTTTCTCTCACTTACCTAACTCTTTCTGTAAAGACATTAACAAATCAAACAACTACATAGAAACATCTTTGTGATCACAACTATGAATGCTAATTAGTATACACAAGGTGCAGAAAAAAAGTTTGTTGTTTTGATTCTACCTCTTGATGGAAAACAGATTTGGCTTATTAGCTGCAAGATAATCTGCATAAAGTTTCACTACCCTGATCTAAAACCATTACATGTGGTACTCATTATTCACAATTAAAAGATCGGCCTTCACTGACCCATGTCCTTTTCAATCCATTTGTACATCATTCCTTTCACATGGACATCTTTTATGGCATCCTAAAATTGGAAAGAGAAATTAGGTGCTAGTTTTAAAACCTGCTGTTATGCGTTGTTATAAAGCTACTAAAAAGACCAGTCTAAACAATATTTATTAGCGACCACGGGGGCTCATGTGGTTAGGATGCTGGGTTCACGATCAGCAAGTCCATGTTTGAGACCCGAGTGCTACTGTGTGATGGGGTTAGATCTCATTCGCTCCAGGTCCTGCTGGCCTAGCAGTTTGAAAACATTGAACCACAAAGGTAGGCACCACCTAAGTGGGCACCTTAATGGGGACATGAAAGGGGTCCCCAATAGGGCATTCCCCAGGCAACGGTGAGGTCACCAGCTAATCCTTTCAGCCCAGAAGCACCTTGATGCTTCTGACATGTATTTGAGCAAACAATATTAATTCATTATTATTTTTTCATCTTTTATGTTTTAGAACAGGGGTGTCAAACTCGATCTCATTGCGGGCCGCATCAGGGTTGAGTTTGACCTTGGGGGCTGGGGTGGGTGCGGCCAGCTCAATGGCACTCGTGTCGGGGGTACCTGTGGCAGCCCAAGCATTCTGTCAGGGAAACGGGCCCCCGAGCTCCATTTTCAGCTGCAATGGCCTCCTGAAACCCTCAGCCAGCAAAAACGCCAAAAATGTCTTGAGTTTGACACCATAATTCTAGAAGAATTATACTTACACTTATGTCCTTGAAAAGATGAACTTGGTCATACTCAATATTATGAGTCATGAAATAGTCAGTCACTGATGAAAGTAGGGTCATTTCAGGAAGAGAGAAAATGTCCATAAATTGTTTAATCGATGGACCCTACTCAGAAAAACAAAATATTATTATTTTAAAAAAAGATGTTGAATTGTAGACAACAAAATGTGATGTTATTAAAGATAAATGCTCTCCCTTGTAAAATTCATGTATAAATACCATATTGTTTTTTTACAGCAGAGCAAAAGATATTCTTGGCTTTGTTACTCATGTAGAATCAGCCCCTGCAGCATTCCATTCATAAATAAGAATTTAAATAAGCCATGCTTACGAAAGACTCATCCAGTTAGATAACACAAGAATGAGATGTTTTTGATTATACAATACTGGAAACTTGACACACATTTTTCTATTAGAAATATAAAATACTTTCAAAACTATTTTTTTCTTCCAGCAAAACTAAGGGCTGATCTAAAGGATATGTGATTTCTGTCTGCTTTAAACTGTTAGCTCATCTTTTTATATTTGGGAATAATTAGAAATAGCCAACTGCATACATGAATAGCATAAAGAAGAAACTATATCAAGTTCCATGAATTAATTGCCCAAAAAGCTCATTCATTAAAAGTTTAGAAGATTAAACTATGTTCCCTGTCGTTTAACTCCAAACTTCAAAGCTAATTTTGAATCCAGCAAATTTTGGTTATTAGGGTTATTTGCACTGCTTTTTGCATCTGTTCCAGCAATAAATAATTTTAATGCCATAATATGCATGTCTAATGCATTATAGCCCTTTCTGAAGTAAATTAACCAATAACTATGAAACAGTATAATATTATACATATCCAAAAAACTCTTTAGAATAGAATTGAATTCTTTATTGGCCAAGTGTAATTGGACACACAAGGAATTTGTCTTGGTGCATACGCTCTCGGTGTACATAAAAGAAAAGATACATTCGTCAAGAATCATAAGGTACAGCACTTAATATAGTCATAGGGAAACAGTCAATATAAATCTTAAGAATACCAGCAACAAGGTTACAGTCATACAGTCATAAGTGGGAGGAGATGGGTGATAGGAATGATGAGAAGATTAATAGTAATGCAGACTTAATAACTAGTTTGACAGTGTTGAGGGAATTATTTACTAAATTGTAGAAAACGTTTAAATGCCTACAATGTTAGTTTCCAGCCTCCTTATTCAGGGTTGAAAGCTTAAAATAATTACAGTACACAAAAGCATCTTCCCAGGATTTTTTCCTTTTGCTATTGAAAATAATTTTAAATGATCTTATAACTAGCATTGTGTAAGAAATGAAAAACACATTTGGATTGGAATGCAGGAAAAAATCAGCTCCTTCAAAATATTCCACCAACCTTTCCTGCTGGCTATTTTCCAATGGAGCAAAAAATAGCTCAACTTTTCCATGTTTCAGTGGAACAAAACTTAAAACATTTTGAGTTCTGGCCAGAGAACACAGTGAGAATTTGGAAACAAAACAAAACAACACCTTGCATTTTACTTTTCACCTTCCAAGGACAAGAATAGGTGAGGTAATCAGTTCCTTCTGATTTCTATCAGCCGTTCAACTAACAGAAAAATTGACCAATGGATTTAAAAAAAATATATTTTTAAACATTAAGATATAAAGCATTTTAAAATCCAAACGGTAAAATATAAATTAGAATATAAAGCATTTGAAACAGCAACTAGTTAGAAAGTTAGAAATGATATAAGTATCCAGAATTATATGGTTTTTCAAGAGTTCAATTGTTTAAATAAACCTGAGTTGCTCTTTAGCTAACTGAGAGAAACTACTAGACAAATGCCACAACACAGCTAGATAAGAATTTTTGGTATATATATACTAGGAAGAAACTAGATGATTGTTCAGTCAACTGAGAGCAAGTTTCTTCTTATGTCCTCTGTGATTTAAATCCCATGCTTCTTTTCCCTGCCTTTCCCATGCTTAACACATATCCTGTTTTATGTTTCTCAGGCTGAGCTGCTGATATAACTGACGTGCTTGCTTTGGGAAACACTAGTAGTTCTCTACTTCATTCCCACGTTCAGTCAGCACATTAACAAGACAAAAGAACTAATGCCATCACTGTTATATTTTTTCCCAAGCCAAAAGGCGCTGCTAATTGAGAAAATAAACATACCAGTCAGCCAGCCACATTCCTATAATTTTAATCTTGAGTCAGTAAACTTTCTGAACTCAGAATAAACTTGGCATTTTCAAAAATGTCAGTTTCTTGTTTTATGACTTTTTACTAGTTGCTTCCCCCTCGCCCCCATACTTTTTCTAGCCTCATCAGTCCAGCTATAGGATCACTCATATTGAAAGTGCATAAATGCTTAAATTACTAATACAGTGATTTGCTTAGTTAGTTGAACTTTGGGGGGAGAAGGTATATGGACATTTTTACAATCACCAGTCACTTGGTTTGCTGGATTTTGAAAGGTTTGTGACTTTGTTCCTGAGCTCTGCTTTTTGCCTTTCATTTAGGTGGCTGATGTCTACCTGATTCATTTAATAATTGAATAAAAATGAATAAATGAATTCATGAAACATTTAATTTTAATATTAAATATTTTAATGTTTTTAACTATTGTTTATGTGATGCTGTGAACCACCCAGAATCACTTGACAGTGAGATGGCAGCATATAAATTTAATAAATAAATAAAATCCATGTTTTCCCACTTGTATTGAAAGCCAAATGTTAGTTACATTGGCAGCCGTATATCCATTTTGCTGATAGCTATCAAAGCCTGGCTTGGCTTTTTCTTTTCAAATATTATGATTGTCTGCAAATCCCTGAACTTATCTAAGGAATTGGCCAAAGAAAAACAAGAAGATAAGAAATCTGTGTGCTTCATGCAGCTTAATGCAAAAACAAATTAATCAACAAAATATTACATCCCAGCCATTATTCTTTTTACAGAGTGCATCCATATAAAATACCATACCGTCCTATGATTTATATACTTTTATAACACACAATTTAACATTCTGTAATGATAAAATATTTGAGCAAGCAAACATTAAAAATATTTTTCGATAAAGCTTTCGTCATGTAATCACCTTGCCTTTTTCATGGGGTTTTATAAGAGCACTTCAGATTATTGTCTTGCATTTGGACATTTCCATATTTTTTCTACTATACATAGTCCTCAACATACAACCATTCATTTAGTGACTGCCTAAAGTTACACCACCACTGAAAAAGTGACTTATGGCCTTTTTTCACACTTAACGACTGTTGCAGCATCCTATGGTGATATGATCAAAATTTGGATGCTTGGCAATTGGCATTTATGTGTGATGGTTGCAGTGTCTTGGAATTATGTGATCATATTGGAATCACATAATTGGAATTATTTTGCTATCTTCTCATAAAAAAGTCCAATGGAGAAGTGAGATTTATTTAAGAACTGTGTTACTAACTTAACTGCAGTGATTCCCTTAACAACTATGGCTAAAATTGTCATGAAATACTTGCTAAATTAAAAAAAATGGGGGATAGGCAGCATCACCACCAGATGGATTTGTAACTGACTGACAAACTGTTCTCAACGAGTAGTCCTTAATGGTACTACATCTCCATAGAGGGAAGTAAACAGTGGGGTACCACAAGGCCTAGTATTCTTCAATAAATGACCTAGATGGGGGAATAAAAGGGGAACTCATCAAATTTGCAGATGACACTGAGTGGACCATAATCACTAACACCCCAGAAGACAAGCTCAGTATCCAAAAAGATCTTGACAGACTTGAACAATGGGTCCTATCCAACAACATGAAATTTAATGTGGATAAAAGCAAGGTTTTACACCTATGCAGGAAAAAAAACAAAGGTACAAGTACAGATTAGGTATAACCTGGCTCAAAAACAGTAATTTTGAGGGATCTTGGAGTCCTAGTGGTCAATCACTTAAACGTGAACCAGCAGTGTGTGGCAGCAGCCGAAAAAGCTAATACAATCCTTGGCTGTATAAACAGAGGCGTAGAATCAAAATCACATGAAGTATTAGTATCACTTTATAAATCTTTAGCAAGACCACACGTGGAATACTGCATCCAGTTTTAGTCACATTAAAAGAGATGTTGAGACTTTGGAAAAAATGCGGAGAAGAACAACTAAGATGATTAAGAGAGTGGAGACAAAAACATGTGAATAACAGTTGCAGGAATTGGGTATGGCCAGTCTAGAGAAAAGAAGGACTAGGGTTGACATGACAGCAGTATTCCAGTATTTGAGGGGCTGCCACAAAGAAGAGGGGGTCGACTTATTTTCCAAAGCACCAGAGGCAAGAGAAGAAATAATGGATGGAAACTAATGAGGGAGACAAGCAACCTGGAATTAAGGAGAAATTTCCTAACAGTGAGGACATTTAACCAGCGAAACTGCTGGCCTTCAGAAGTTGTAGGTGCTTCATCACTAGAGGTTTTTAAGAAAAGAATGGACAGCCACCTGTCTGAAATGGTATAGGGTCTCTGCTTGAATAAAGGGTTGGACTAAAGACCTCCAAGGACCCTTCCAGTTCTATTCTGATTGATTGAAAATGGGGTAAAATTCACTTAACAATGGTCTTACTTAGCAACGGAAATTTTGGCTTGATTGTGATTATAGATGGAGGATTACCTCTATTTTATCTAGCCTTCTTTTTTTTCCAGGAAGGAGGAAGGGGGGGGGGGGGAGAAGGAAGACTGTACAATATATTTTATAACATCATAAGCTCTCTGTCCAGAAGCATTTATTTTGCATTAAACAATAAAAGCTGTGGCTCTTTAAACTATGGACATCACTTTGTGTATACAGAATATCATATACACAGAGCAATCCAAAACTTGGCAAGTCAGAATGCTATTTATAAAGGGTGGATCCAGTTAAAATACGGAGAAATTCTGATGCTACTGGATAATTTCCAAGTTCAGGTTCATAGACCAAATGATCACATATGCCTAAAGATAGTCCAAGGACAACAGGGTATGTGTTATTTTATTAACATCAAGAAACTAAAAAGTAACTCATTAATCCAACTTTACACATTTGAACTAAAAACAAAAAAACAATGAGCCAGTGAAAGAGTTAACTGAATTATTTTGGATGTATTTGTTGTAAAAATAAAAACTTCCTATATTATATTAAATTAAAACTGATATTATATGAAAAGGAAAAAAAGATATTCCATATAGGGGAGATAACCATGTTACTTTGCCATTGACAATAAATTCTACATAGTTTGTTGTCTTCCCAACTACTCTTTCAACCCACAATAGAATGAGGCAGATAAATAAAACCGTTACTATTACTTTATTCCCATTATCGAGTAGTGCTACCACTCAATATGCTAATGAACCTAAACAATAAAACTGAAGAAAAAATGATATCAGTGAAGCTGTGCATAATACATACACCTGGCTTCTCTGTATTTATAAATCTTCAATGGAAGAAACAATACAAAGACTTAATCCTAAATTAAATGCTTGATGGCAACAGAGCATTTATGTGGCTCTTCTATGATCATGATCATTTTCAAAAGGAATAAACAAAACATAAAAACATGGGCTTTTAGGTCAGATTTTTCATATTTACAGTGAAGCAACAATTAAATTATCTTTTGTGAGCTTGGATTATTTAAGGAAAAAAAACACTTTACTGAGATCTGTTTTACAAAATACAAAATACTCACTGTAAACAATACATGACCGTTATTGGTGTACCTTTGTACAAACTGTGGGGAACTAATAACCATTGTTTACTCTAGAAAGAAATCAATAGATAGAACTTCAAACATTGACTTGGTGGATTTTTTAAAAAAAATTAGTTAAGTGTGTTTGTAACTACTACTGTTGGTATTGCCTTTTGCAATATGAGGAAGATATCATTAATATTTTTCCTATTGAATTTCTGGTCTGGTAAGATGATCTGATTAAAATTTCAGCATTTAATTCATTTAAATCTAATAAATTCTCAGTAAAGTGAATTTACTTTACCTTGCCATAAAAATCACTCATCTGATATAATGGGATATGTTGGGTTCCACCATACATTTCAATAACTTCTTCATCAGGCACTGGGTTTAGCCCCCTAAAAACAAATTACAATAATTCAGTCAAGAAAATATTAAAATTTAGTAGACACCTAAGCTCATATTATCCTAAAATCTTTAGGGGGTTGCTTTTTTTAAAATTTAATATTTCTATTCAACATTTTTGACCTTTAAAATTACAATTACACTTTACAGCTTCTCATTATTGGAATTTTTTCTTAATTTCAATTTATCCACAGGCCTATTAATTTATACATATACATTCTTATTTCATAGTTACTTATTTTTATAATATATACAATATTTACTTGTCTACTATAGTCTAAAATATACATTTTATACATTTATTATCTTTTCCTTACATACACTATACATTAATTTTAGACTTCTTTTCAAGCCAATTATACCACCTGTTCCATGTCTCATAATACAGTTTCCTCTCTGTCCCTTAATTCCATCGTTAATTTGTCCATTTCTGCGTATTCTAGCACTTTCAACCCACCTTAAAAAGGGGGTTGCTTTTTAAGAGTAGTGTTAGCCAGTCAAAAGCATCTCAAAAGAAGGCATTGCCAAGAAAACATGCAGGTTCACAAAATCTCAAGATGCTGAGTTTGATTCAGAGAAGAATTTACCTTTATAGGCAATGAATCTGAGGAGAAGTCGTGCAAGTGAATTGACATAATTTGGCTTTTATCAAGATATTAATGAAGACTAATGGCAAACATTTTGTTTAAAATTCATTGCTGTTCCTTTGTCCTAAGTCACTTTCTAATATTATTAATGTTACTTGAACTTAAGTTTCTGAAGAAAAGGAAACAGCCAATATAAGAGAGCCAGAAATTTAAATATTCCATGATTATAAGAAAAGTTGCCTATAGAGAAAATGTCTCCAAAATATGCAAAGAACTACATAAGATAAGATTGTAAGAGAAAAGGGGATTTAATTTTTCTACACTGAGTTAATTTTTAACCAAAGCACAAAAGGAAATTAATAGGACAACATTTAGTTAAAGAAGCAGAAGAGTATTGCTCAAATGCAGCTGCATTAGCAAATCCTGCTTCCTTAAATCATGAATTTTTATTTCTCCTTTGTTCAAAGTTAGTCAAATTAGTGTTTCTTTAACATTTTTCTCTTCCCATTTTTTAAACATTATGGTGGATCCCCAAAGAGTTTTTATTTATATAATCAATACTTAAAGGATTAAAAATTAAGATGGACTCATTTTGCTACCATACTGCTTCTCATGATTGTTTGAAGGGATTTCAATATTGTATTATTTTTTAATATAGGCTGGAAAATAATTTTGATTTCACGGACCTCTTTGAGAGTATTGGCACAGCCCCAAGAGTCCTAGGACCATATTTTAAGAAACCCTGATCTAGACCTTATCAATCTTCCGCTTTTCATAGCATTTCCAAAGTGAAAGCTAACATGGATTGCAATGCTGTAAGCCGATTTAGTTTTGCAAATTCTTCCGCACCCCGCAGCAATATTTTAAAAACAAAGTAACATTCACTTTAAAGCTCAATGGTCTATACCAGTGATAGCCTTTATGCCGTTGCGTGCCAAAAGCGGGGGGAGCGTGGGGGGGACGGCCATGCATGTGCATGCCCACACCCATAATTCAATGAGCCCCACCCCACGCATGCACACATGACCCCCCCGCATTCCCCCTGCTTTTGTCACATGATGGTACAGTGAGCCCAGTAGGCCTGTTTTTCGCCCTCCCCAGACTCCAGAGGTTTTCTAGAAGCCTGGGGAGGATGAAAATGGCCTTCCCCACCCCCTCCAGAGGCCAGAAACAGCCAGTTTCCTGACTTCCGGTGGGCCCAGAAGGCCCAAAAATCAGATGGCCGGCGCGCACATGCACACTGGAGCTGAGCTAGGGCAACACTCACGTGCCCACAGATAGAGCTTCACGTGCCACCTGTGCCACGCGTGCCATATGTTTGCCATCACGAAAACGTCTATACTTTTGATAGAAGTCTTGATTTTTTAAGAGAGCCAAGTTGTTGCAGTGGTTTAAGTAAAGGGACCGGAATAGGAAGAGGGAGACCCAGGTTCTAGCCCTTCCTTAAGCATAGAAATTGCTGGATAACTCCAGGCCAGTCTCAGCCCTAGACTAGCAAATCAAACTGAATCACCAGGAGTCCTGGTGGCGCAGTGGACTAATTCACTGTTATTAAGATCAGCTGCTTGCAATTACTACAAGTTCAAATCCCACCAGGCTCAAGGTTGACTCAGCCTTCCATCCTTTCTAAGGTAGGTGAAATGAGGATCCAGATTGTGGGGGCAATAAGATGACTTTGTATAAATATACAAAAGTATGAAGGCTATTGTTTAACGCACTGTAAGCCGCCCTGAGTCTCTGGAGAAGGGCGGCATATAAATCAATTTTTTTAAAAAAAATCTTAAAGAAGGTACTGACAAACTACTTCTGAAAAAACATTGCCAAGAAAACTGCACAGCTTATACTTGTCATCAGGAGTCATGCTTGACTCAAAGAATCATAACAAAGACAATGTTTTATTTCCCATGCAAACTAAGTTGTAATATGATAGCAATTAATCTCCTAATATTTGTAGCGAAATTTGTTCTGATATGCCCAACATTATAGTCATTGCTCCTTTAATTTGGCACAGTACAGTTTCCTCTGAAGCTGATTTCAGAAAGATTTGCCAGGACACTCAGACTTCAGCAACTCAAGACATTTCCCTAGAGCAAATGAACAGTGTCATCACCCATGACCCATATTTGCTTCTGATTTCTATGCTAAATGTTGCATAAAGAACAGCTGCTTCTATGAAGGTCAACAGCTCCAGAAAGTGCATGCAATTTTGCTAAACTCACTGATAGGCAGTGCCCAATTGAACATAGTGGAAAGCATCAATCTTCATCAGAAGGCTCTAAAAGAAAGGTAGACATTTATTGTGTAAATATTTCATACTTTTACCTGGAAGAATTTAATGTTACAAGAAGAACAAAGAAAACTATTCTTCACAAGGCAATGCATTTAAAGCTACATTGGCAGATACAAATATGATGTATATGACGTTGGAAACCCCTTGGTTGTTGTTGTTTTTGTTGTTGTTTATGTCTGTGCAGAGAGTTATACACTATTTCTACTTCCACTGAAGAAAGAAAAGGACAGAAGGATTTTTGTTCAAATAGAAGTACCATACTCTTATTATTTTTGCAGAGAGATGTACCTCTCTAGCCCATCAATAGGCAACGTTGCATAATTTCAGGGATCAGTTTTATTTCTGCAGTAAGACAAATTGGGATTCTCGCAGCTGTCATACTGACATCTTCTACTTTAAATTATCTAAGAAGGAAAGATCCATTTTTTTTTCATGGTAATGCTCTGATGTTATTTTTTGTAACTCCTACTATTTTATCTGATCTCTACTTATCGTCTGAAGAGTTGCCAGATGAGAGCATTTTATTCATTTACAATCAACTGTTGTGACAATGTCTTTTTCTAAGATCAGTTGCAGTGCTTAAATTTTTAGCTCACCACATCCTATCCTGCTTCTAACTTTCAGGAAAATGTTTTTTTTAATGCTGTACAATCAGCAAAGATTAAGGATTTGTTAGTGTTGTAATTATTTGGGTTTGGGTTCTTGGTAACTGACTCACAATTATAATGTTGCAGTGACTTCTGGTCACATGATTGTGATAGAAATTCTGGTCCTAAATTGCTGTTATAATTCAAGGATGACTGTTTCTCTGTGTATATGTGTAATATGTAAATCCACATGTATACATACACCATTATTAATTCATTTCTCCAAGAATAGCTGTAATTTAACAAACTAACCAGATATGTTTCCAGTTTCCACATGGACCCAAATGATGTTACTGTGAAATACTGTGAAAAACCAATTGAAAACATGTTCACATGTTCACTCACCTTGTGCACATCATAATGAAGCCCTCTTATGGCAAAACCAGGAATGTATTCGTATTTCCTGAGTCCTTCTGGATACTACAAAACATTTCATTAGAATGAATGAATATATTCTTCCAAACTGGGATACATGCTATATTTTGCTTATTTAAAAACTGGTAGAAATCTAGACAACTAGCAAACTGCATAGAATATAGTTTTAGAACAGTTTTATAATGATCCATTAAATTCATTGGGTAACTGCAGAGGGAGAAGTGAGGAAAAGTATAGAGAAGATGGAGAAACCTGGTGTTTTTTTAAAAAAAAATACATGCCTTAAGAGTAGAAACGTGAGCTTTCCTCTGAGGGGTTATTTTATTTATCTTTGACACGAACGTGTATATGTTGTATTCTTTGTCAGACATATTGTACATCATGATCTTATTTATGAAAGTAGGGTATTTAAGCCATTCATAATTGGAACTGATTGAAATGGCATATAAATTCCCATTTCCAGGTAGTAATGGCAGACTACTTTTAGCTTTGGTTTTAGCAGAGCCAAGGAATGTGATGGAAAGTAGAGCTGGTGAAGGATTCCTTTCAGAGAAACAGAGGACTTGGGATTGCCCAGAGTGCTCCTTACAGACCTTTCCCATGATTGGGCCATAAAGTAGCAGTTTCTGTCAGGTTTTAGAACTCTGGGTATCAGGAGAGGCCTCTTTCCTCAAGCCACAATCAGAGCCTTTAATAAGGATGCTGGATTTGCCCAATAAGAAATGAAGAGAAAGTAACAAATTAATTGTGAGATATTGTTTGAAGGGATTAAATATTAATATTTTCAATTTTCTAGTAGCACTTAATAGAATTTTTCTTGATTAAGTTTGAATGATGAATTTTTATATATCAGTTTATAGATACTGCATAAGACCATGGGAAGAAGAGTTTTAAAGAAACTGACAAGGTATTATGTAAAGGAAAGGAAAGAATTATGATTTACTTGTTTAAAGTGTGTATATGTACACACACACACACACAATATCTATGTGTGTTTGTATGTTTATTTATTTCTGGTATCACTTAAGGAACTTTTGCTGATTAAAATTGAAAGATGAGAGTTTATTATTTGCCAATAGATAAAAGATATGATATGGGATGAAGATAGTTTTGGTTAAAAATTAAAGAAGATATCAAGCTACTGAAAATGTTTGTGCTTGATAATAGGAAAAATTATTTCTTTCCATATTTCTTTCTTTTCTTTTTTATATTTTTCCCCTTTTCCCATTCCCTGTTTTCCCCTTTGTTTACTTTTTTTGTTTATATTTTCCTTGGTTTGTATTATTTTTTATCTTTGTAATTTTAAACATCAATAAAATTATAATAAAAAGGGAAAGGCATATAAGCTCTAAAATAAATAATTTAAAAAGTCACGTAGAGGCCGAGCAAGGCATAGAGAAAAGTGGGTCTAGTAGTTCCATTAACAGGTGAAAAAAAGAATTAGGGAAAAGTTTGTTGCTTTAAGCCTTTTCCACCAATATAAATGGTAATGCCATATCTCAGTAGAATGTGGAAGCTAACAAAAAATAAAGTCAGAATCTAGAAACACAAACAAGTCATGGAATGTAGAGGAAGAAAAAGTACTTATTTTAAAACCACTTCCACACCATACTGCCTGAATCTATTACAGATCAAGCCTCACACAAGAAGAGATTATGAAAATTGCAAACTTACCTTATATTGTTCAATTAGGATATCTCTGGCAGCGTTGAATATCATTGAATGTAGTAAGTTTGAATATTGTGCCAAGGTATAATCATAATCAAAGCCATAGATCTCAACATCTCCCAAGCTAATCTCATTATTTGCATAGATAGCTGCAGGGTTAAGAAGATTGCAAACTCCTGGTGGAAGCAGATCTGGAACAAGACAATAAAAATACAGGCACTTCTTTGATCCAAGATGTATAAAAAAAAGGGGGTGGGGAATGGGCATGGGGTGGGGTGAAATGTTCCTCTTTTTTTTTTCATTGTAACTGGATATTCAAGACTATTGACATTTTCTTTCAAAACAGATGGTCCAAAAAATAAATATTTCAACTAATTCAAGCATTTCATTATCAAAAAGAATAACTAAAACAAAAGATTGTTGCTGTAAATCGAAAAGGATCAGCTCAAATTCTGTTTTCCCCCTTTCAGGAGCAGAATTTTACTCAGAGGTAGAGGCTGTTGCTGCTATCACCAGACTTCCTTCCTTCCTTCCTTCCTTCCTTCCTTCCTTCCTTCCTTCCTTCCTTCCTTCCTTCCTTCCTCCCTCCCTCCCTCCCTCCCTCCCTCCCTCCTTCCTTCCTCTGTGCCTCCTCAGAAGTATTTCAGAGGAACTAGAGACCCTTTATTTGGGGGAACATTGGGGGGGGGCAGAACATTTTGCGGAAAATTTTTTGGGGGGAAGAATCACCATCTAGGCACTGTACTTAATTTCATCTGGGAATGGAACAGGATTTACAGTTATCATTATTACATAGGGGATGGGGGAAAAATAATTGCATTTCCTTCTATTCTATTTACTGAAGTTTTTCTATTCTAGTTTGACCTCCTCATAGATTGGAGATATAAGTAACAAAGAATAACAGCATTTTGAATTTGAAATCGAGTTAGAATTATACTGGCCAGTTGATAACTCTTATAACTATATAGGGATTAGTTGTCCAATAGGAAACCAAATCTCACCAAAGATTTGCCTAAATGCCCCTCAACCTGTCTGATTCAGCCAACTGTATTTGTTCTGTCACAATGTTTGTTTGTTCCAAAATTATGAAAGCAGATTCAGCACGGGGAAAAATCATGTCTGGGTACACTTGAAGCTTGAAATAGACTTTATAGACACAATCATTTAAAAATATTGCCTGTTTTATACATTACTCACATTAAAATTCTGTTTCCCAGTTAATCTAATCATTATTCTCCTTAATCCTTACTAGGGGTGAAATCCAGTAGGTTCTAACAGGTTCTGGAGAACCAGTAGCAGAAATTTTGAGTAGTTCGGAGAACCAGCAAATACCACCTCTGGCTGGACCCAGAGTGGGGTGGGAATGGAGATTTTGCAATACCCTTCCCCCAAGAGGGGAGGGAATAGAGATTTTGCAGTATCCTTCCCCTGGAGTGGGGTGGGAATGGAGATTTTGCAATATCCTTCCTCTGCCATGCCTACCAAGCCACGCCTACAGAACTGGTAGGGAAAAAATTTGGATTTCACCCCTGATCCTTACCCTTATCCTTAGACTACCAAAGGGCAGAACAAGAAGTAATGGATGGAAGCTTGTCAAAAAGAGATACAACCTAGGAATAAGGAGAATTTTTTTTCTGACAGCAAAAGCAATTAATCAATGGAATAGCTTGACTCCTGGGGTTGTGGGTGCTGCATCACTGAAGATTTTCAAAAATAGACTGGACAATCACTTGACTGGGATGATATAAGACTCCTGCCTTGAGCAGGGATTTGGTTTAGAAGACTGCTGAGATCCCTTCCAGCCTTATGATTCTATGATCAGTAACTGCATGTTCTATACGTAGTGAACTATATTTGTGGCCCTGTAGGTATATATAGATTCTAATTACCAGTCACTGTTTTGAGATGGGCAGCCATATAAATTGTTTATATAAATTAGAATCTTATGTTTGTATGGTTAACTTGCAGGTTTTTACACATATAGGGATTAACCCTGCAAAGCTAAATGAAGGGTATGTGTGTTTATTTATTCATTTATTTATTGGTTCGATTTATATGCTGCCCTTTCTCCGGAGACTTAGGGTGGTTTATAATGTGTTAAGCAATAGCATTCATACTTTTGTATATACCTGCTTAGTAGGGCTTTTGGCCCCCCCAAGCGGTGTTCTTTTTTATACAAAGTCAGTTTATTGCCCCCACAATCTGGGTCCTCATTTTATCTACCTCGAAAGGATGGAAGGCTGAGTCAACCTGGAGCCTGGTGAGATTCGAACTTGCAGTAATTGCAGGCAGCTGGTGCTAGTTAACAGCACTTTAGTCTGCTGCGCCACCAAGGCATTTATGTTATGTTATGGGTGTTATGATGTAGACGCAGCCTAGCCTTTCCTATTTGAGAGAATAGAAATATCTGGTAAACTGAATTCTTCATTGTTGCCACTTGAATACGGATATATAGGATTCTAGAATTGTTTTATAATAAATGGGAAGCATTTTCCTTGTTACAGGGTCACTCTGGAATTATGTAACTGTCATATTTGCACTTCTGCACTGTGAAGATCAAGAGTTTTGCAACTGGGTTATTAGTTCACCATGAAAGAAAAAAAATCTCTCCCTCTCTCCCCTCCCTCCCCCCTCTCTCTTGTTGACTCCTGGTGACTGCTTGTACTAATCCCTGCAGTTTCCATTGCCTCCTTTCTAGGGCTGAGAGGGAACTGGTCCAAGGTCACCCATATATATGACAAGTGTTATATTCACTATTCAAGAAACACATGTTAGTAATAGTTGTTTACTGTACAGTAAAAATATGATCCCTTCATCCATTCTTACTTTGTAAATGCTTTCTACAAGCTTTATACATTGATCCATTTTCTATTAAAAGTACATATCTAATGGCAGGATGAGAAGTATTGCATTTCTTAGCTAAGAGATCAGAGTTGTGAAGATGGTATTTATATTGCAAATTTCATTGCACCAAAGAATGTTATTAGTTTCTGTCTACAATTATTATATAACCTCAAAATCCCATTACTATTGAACCCTTGATTTTTCAAGGGCAGAAAAAAAAATACTGTGAATGCAATTAGCTTCAAGCTACATTGATGGGTGGAAAAAATATGCTTCACGGCATGTCAAATTTTTCAGTTAATTCAATGCTTCTCAGAATACTCAAAAAGGCTTTACTAGAAAGATATACTTTTTAAAAAGTAACTGTTTCAGAGTTGAAGTGGTCCAATGAAGGAAGTTGGTTTCATGAAAAACAAATTCCACGAAGTAGAATTACTCATCTTCAGAAAACATTTCTATCAATAGAGCAAATGGAAAACTGTATTAGGTAATGAAATCTTCTAACCTATTGCTATATCTTATGTTACAGTTAAATTACAAGTATCTTATAGCAAATATGTATCAGGAGAGGAAGGACATAGCAGATCTGGAATAGACATTGCATAATTACTTCCTACTGTTAATATTGGGGAGCAGGGGGAGAACAAACAGAATAAAATCATTTTCTCTCTTCCTCCTTTCATCCATCTAGCAAGGGTATCAATGAAGTAATTTCTTTGTCCTTAGTTATCTATGCTAGTAGTGGTATAGATGCTTCGTTAAAATATCAAACAGTAATTGGTTTTTTCCTACCAAATTATGTAGCAAATATATATAATCATGTATTTTATTGGAAATATTTCCTTCATGCTGAGATCTTGCCAAGATTTGGTTCTACTGTCCACTTAAAATCTTGCCAATAGGTTATCTTGTTTACATTCCAGGAACAAACATATAAAAATATTCAAGTCACCTACTAAATTCCATTTCAAATTAATGGAATCCTTCAAGTGAATTCTGGCAAACATCTGAAAAACATTAGAATTGCAATGTATTTTTTTAATTATAAAAGTGACCTATTATTATTAGAGAGAAAAATAGTAGCAGTTCATCCAACATCTGTTATAGTTTTAAAACGATTCTTGACCATTTTTTTAAAAGCTAAGGAGTCTTTTGAGATTGTTGAGATAGTGATCCTTTGATACAGCAGCAACATTTCACTTGTTCAGACTTGGAAAGATGCTAGTCAGCCAATAGAGGAATAAAAGGGTTTCACAAGGATAACACTGCAACCAACAACTTACAATAACTTGCTTTAGTTTGAAAGGCAGCTTGAAACACAGCCTTTTCTAGAGATATGAACACACAAGTAGTTCTGAGAGAAAGCCTTATAAGTTAGCAAGTTCAAACCACTTTCAACCTTGAAAGTACAGTGCCAGTACATTAGTTTGAATTACATCCAGAAACTAATTGTGGAACCAATTAAGATGGTTGAAAATGTGTGTTAAACGCTTCCAACAACAGATGTTGGCATATTCATTACTCAGCTCAACTGAAATGTGGAAGCAACTGAATAGCCAACTTCAAACCTAGAATTCACAAAGTATGCACAACAGAGATTTTAAAACAGATACACACACACACACACAAGTCCATGGAGTTTAGGAAGTTAAATTTTAACAAAAAACAGAAGCAAAACATCTAAGGGATCACAACCTTACTAATTTTAGTAAGCTGATAAGCAATGTGTACATTACATTGGAAGAGTTGATTAAAAATGTTTCCCATTTCAAAGTCATATAACTTAACCATCAGTGTACCCATGTATGTCATTAGCAAATGCAAACTTGTTTTTGGAGAAAATCTGAAGAATCCAATTTGCAACATCCTTTATAATTTGGCATGCTTAGTTACTCTTAACAATTAGCATAAGTTACCAATAGAAGAGAATAAGTTAGCATAGGTTAGTTTGGCAGCAGCAGATGCTATTAACAATGCACATCGCAATGCACACGTAACAGGTTTGTAATGTGAGTGTTTTCTCACCAGCCTTATATAAAACACTGAACATTTCACTTTAGGATCACCACAGAACGATGCAACCACCCAATTATACAACTGAAGCTGTGCAAATAATGCAGCTTGATATACATTCATTCACCCTTCTTTTTTGATCAAACTGGACAAGAGTTTGAATAATTCCCACCGAGGAATTTTAATCCATCAGCATTTTGTTGTCTTCAACGAAATGCATCAGACTCGCACAGCCAGGCTCCCCACTTAGAATAGACTAACAGAGTTGGAAGGGACCTTGGAGGTCTTCTAGTCCAGGGGTCACTAACGTTTCGGACCTCAGGGACCACTAAATTCATAATGTTAAGTCCCGCGGACCACTAATATGAATTTTTTAAAAAAGATAAATAGTATTTAGTGCAATATGAAAAATGCAAATAATTTTTCTGTGGACCACCAAAATTTTCTCATGGACCACCAGTTGGTGACCACTGTTCTTAGTCCAACCCCTTGCTCCCCTCCCTTCTTACCGTAAACCAGCTTTTTCATCTCATGGTATCTGGCCCAGAGATAGGACTTCGTATCGATCCCTTCGATAGAGCTGGGCTGGTGGCCGCCTAAGGAAGCAGCTGTCACAGCAGGACCGACGTCGGCGGTCCTCTTAGCTTTGCCGCCGGTGGAAGAGGAGCCCCGCGGCGGGAGACAATGCTCCTCAGACTGGGGCTGATGGGTCCACTGGTGCCTGCATCCCACTCGCCCCGACCCAACGTCGGAGCCTGTATAATAGCAGCAGCAGCTGCTGTGGCTGGAAACAGGAACCATCAGCTGAAGGATGCCGACGCTCTTCCATATGCCGCTGCTCGCAGCCTTGAGTCCAGCCGCCGCCGCCATGGCCCCACGGGAGGAGAGGCTCTTCCTTTGAGATGAGTTCACCAGACCGTCATCTCAGAGCCTCCAACACACCTTCCTCAACTGCATCGTCCGCCAGACTGGACAACAACTGGCTCCTTCGGCCATCCGACCCGCCTGAGAGCAAGCAGTCAATGAGAGAAGGTTGCAGGGCTCCAGCCCAAGACTTGCCAAGGAGGAGGAGGCACTTCTAAGCACCAGTGCCGCTGCCGCCGCTTCTGGACCACTTGGGATTTGTAGTTTGTTCAACGTTTTATGTCAGAGGTCTTCAAACTTGGCAACTTTAAGACTTGTGGACTTCAACTCCCAGAAGTTTGCCGACCTCTGTTTTATGTTGTCCACTCCCCACAACCAGCCCCTGTGAGGTTCCCCCCTGTCCAGATTGTTGGGACACAGACAAGAACTACGCCTCCCAAGATCCTTTTAGTCCTCTTTGGCTCGAGGGTATTTAAAATGTTTGGGGCGGGCGTGTTTTCCTTTCATGATTCCGATTCCTTTGAACTGTGGCTATTCGGATAAGAGGTATATAAAAAAAGTAAGTTTTCAAGACAAACCTTTTTTTTTTTTAAAGGACCTGTTTTCGTTTATAAGAATGCTCGGGGAAAAATGGGAGGAATAAAAGGAACACGTACAGAAAGCTCTATTTTCTCTTTAATGTTTCAAATCGTTTATTTAAAAATTGTGCCAATTCAGACTGCCTGCTCCTGTGATCTTGCAGACACCTGATTTAAAAAAAAACAAGGCGAAATTTACTTCGCTGAGTTGACCTTGCATAGAATTGAGTTGCCCAATAGTTGACAAAACATGTTGGCAGATAATAAGATGCTGGGTTGCTTGACTTCTGCACCGACAGGGAGGGAGGGCGGTCAGAGGCTTCTAGCCGATTGGACTAGAAGACCTCCAAGGTCCCTTCCAACTCTTTTATTCTGTTTCACCTGGCCGGTTTTCCAACTGAACTCAGCAGCAAGTTACAGGGCTTCCTTTCTCTGCTGGGGCTTTAGGGACGCCATTAGCGCCCAAAGTTTGAGAATCGCAGTTGGCGTAGCAGCAACACAGCGCGGAAACCCCTTCCGCTCATTCCGTTCAAAGACGGGCGGGCCACGCCCCCTACGCACAAGACGTAACCAATAGCATCTAGTCTCTTTCGGAAGACGCTGTTGTGTAGCGGTCACGTGGGAGGGCGGCCGCTCTTCCCGTTCTGCTCTCTTATCCTGTGTGTCCTCCCCTTCCCCCCCACCCCGGTCTCTTGTTCAGTCCTAAAGGTGACGGCTGGGAATGGGAGTGTTGGGTCTGCGCTAGAATCGAGACCAGCCTCTTTGATTGACTGTATCCCATAGAGTGGTGGGAGTGGAAAGCAGCATTGCCTTGCAAAGCGTGTGTTGTATGAGCACGGGTCCTTGATTATAGTAATCAGAATTTATTTATATCCCCTTTATAATTTTTACAAACAACTCAAGGTGGCGAACATATGCAGCACATCTTCCTCCTCCTATTTTCCCCACAACAACAACCCTGTGAGGTGAGTTGGGCTAAGAGTGAGTGACTGGCTCAAGGTCACCCAACTATGGGTAAGGGGATTTGAACTCACGGTCTCTTGCTTTCTAGCCAGGTATCTTTTCTTTTATGTACAAGACAAATTCCTTGTGTGTCCAATCACACTTGGCCAATAAAAGAATTCTATTCTGTTCTATGATGCTTTAACCACTAAACCAAATTTGCAAGGTTTTCAGACCCTGGGAATGCGTTCTCTGATGGAAAACCGTTACGTAAAACTAGACATTAACTGACTTTGGGTGCTTCCTTTGATATTGGTAACTGAATGGCATCGTTTTAACTTATTCACAACTGTATGTGAAAGATTAATGTAAACGAAGCAAAACATGTATGAGTGCAATATCTATGTTATTAATAGATACTTGGTCCTGCGATCATGGTTTAACTAGAGATGGACTGCTAATGCAAACTGGGTATTTAGGATGCTTCCAAGATTAGTTGATGTTAGAGTTCTTTGCATTTCAAATTGTATATTGCAGTGTGCTGAAATCAATGGTTACCGAAAACAAACATTACAAGAGTTCTAGGTTCTAGCAAGTTGTTGATCCTCAATAGCTGGCATTGAACAAGATAGGATGATCTTAAGTCAAGTCTTTATATTATATCCATCACATACTGATAGGACGATGTTGCTAAATTGGGTAATGAAATACCCGCAAGAAAGCAACTAAGCTCAGAGCACCAAAGGACCCCACATTCTCAATTCCCCAAGAATGCTGAGGAGGGATTTTAGTAGTGGAGGTGAAAATGATAAAATTCATAAATTGTCAATGTAAACCACTTGGAGGCTGTAAAGCAGTATATAAGTCTTAGTGCTATTGCTATCTGTGTTTTGGGATTAACTCACAATAAATTAAATAGATTTATTCGTAATATTATAGGTAATAATGCTGCATTTTTTAGTTTTGTATCTTTGAGTCTAGGTTTAATCAGATGTGAAATATGTAAAGATAAAACTGAATTTTATCCCTTTCCATATTTTTATACATTTAGTTAGCCATATTTTGGAGAGCCTTATACATAAAATATTAATTTTGTTCAATGTGTTTCAGAATCACCACCTTACGACAAGTTTTAAATTCTTCTTAAAATGTCTGTCAGTAGTAAAATAATTTATCTAATGAATAAAGTACCTGGAAAGAAACGATTTGGTATCTACAGATTTCTTCCTTTCTACTTCATTCTCGGTGGTGCTATGGAATGGTTTATGATTAATGTTCCAGTCGGCAATCAGACTTTTTGTAAGTATCATTAAATTTTAAAAAAAAATTCTATATATTTAAGCATGCATGACTTAATTATGCTATATTAATGTCTATCTTTCCTAATAATTACACTGAAAAATTCAAATTTGTTTGATATTCAGCTTTTATTAAAAAAGGAAGAATGTAACCTTTCAATGGGTAAATGTACAGAGAAGAGCAACAAAGACGATTGGGGGCCTGGAGGCTAAAACATATAAAGAATGGTTGCTTGAATTGGTTGCGTTTAGTTTAAACAAAAGAAGGACTGGGGTGACATGATAGCAGTCTTTCAATATCTAAGGGGTTGCCACAAAGAGGAGGGGGCACCTGCAGGCAGAACAAAAATCAATGGATGAAAACTAATCAAGAGATGCAACCTAGAGCTAAGGAGAAATTTCTTGATAGTTGGAACAATTAATTGGCGGAATGACTTACCTCCAGAAGTTGTGGGTGCTCCAACACTGGAGAAGAAGAGATTGGACAAACCATTTGTCTGAAATTTGCCCGAAATGATACACGGTTTCCTGCCTGAGCAGGGGGTTGGACTAGAAGACTTCCAAGGTCACTTCCCACTGTTATTCTGTTACTCTGCTTGGTATTAAAGGCCTCAAGTGCTCTAATAAGATTAGTAGAATGGAATTAACTTAAAATTTCAAAGTAAAAATTCAGTGTCATCTTAAAACTTATTGGCAGGTATACTGTTCCTGAGAAAACTACAAATCGCACTGAAGAAACATGGTTTCACTTTTAGCTTAAGTGTTAATAAAATATTTGTGTAATCTTCCAATTGTATTTTGAAGACAGATGTAAAACTACTAAAATGGCTGCAGATAGGTGTTCTGACCATTCTAAAAACCAGAAAACAAAGTTCTAAAATCTTGCATTTTTTAGAACAAAATTAGTCCTAATTTTAAAATTTTTAAGTTTGAGATTAAATCTATCCCACTTTACTTAAATAAGAGAAGTGGATATTAGTTAAAAGTATGTCAGAATGACAATATTGTTCCACCACACTGGAATTCATGATAAAATAAGGTTGCCCGTAGTAATTTCCTTGTTATACTTTTGATCTTGCATGAATTACCCATCATTTTAAGCTTGAAACATTGCAAGCGAATTATGTAATGTTAAATGAAGTATTTTCAAAAAGTTCATAGAAATTATCACAAATGTTTTGCAGATGATGTTTATCGTAGAAAAGAGGCCGAGAAATATTACCAGAAATTGAAAGAAAAGTGAATTCCACACTGAATCATCTGTACATAATGGATTCTAAACTAATAAATGAAACTAAGTTTCAAAGTTTGCTAAAATATGAATGAATACCGGCTGTATTTTGTTCAGTGAAATGTATTTTTGTTAATCTTTCTTATTTTGAGTAAAAAAATAATGTATTTTGGTGAACTCAAGTGCCATCAAGTTAGTATTGACTTCAGTGACCACATAAATCATCTCCAAGTGTATCTGTCCCCATCCTGATCCTTCAGGACTTTCCGTGGTGTTCTCTGCTGCTGTAATTGAAGTACTCAGACCTTAAGGTAAAAGTTTCCCCCGTCTAGTTGTTTCCAATTCTAAGGGGTGGGACTCATCTCCATTTCTTAGCCGAAGGAGCCAGCATTGTGCAAAGACATTTCTGTGGTCATGTGGCCAGCATGACTATAACTCAGATCTACTCATATATTAAATAACAGTAAGACTGGTTACCTGTTGCATTTTAGAAAATGTTGTTTTAGACATTGTTGCTTTGTGACATTTCATTATTGATTTATCATTTTTTGTAAATATACACAATCACATGTTTATGTATTGTCTTATTAAAGTAAAAGGAATTATTTTACTGTTACTGGGTTGATCTGAGGATGTGCAAAAAGGGAAGGCGAAAAGGGGAACATTTGATCCCAATGTTTACAATAGTTCACTCTCATAATCCAAGTCATAGTTTTAGGGGAGAAGGTTATAACAAGAATTCTCATTCTCTCTCACACACAGTGATCATTATTATAATATGTATACAATATAGATTCATGCTTCAATTGACAAGTTCTGGTTGTTTATGGAAGATACATGTGTGGAGTTGTCACACAGAAGACATGTGAATACACTAGATAATGTAGGTCTCATCAGGATTTATGTATTTCTCAAAGCCGTAATATGATTTGATTTTGTCTTAACATGCTATTACCTAAACTATGGCCAAGTAAATCATGACTTACCATATGCGAACTTTGTATCAATAAAAAGAACTTGACATGGTAAATAGCAGAACAATTTACAATACACTATAGTTAGAGGAGCTTTCCACCCTCTGGAGAAAATATACACGAGGAAATCAGCAGTGTCCTGTAATTCAGGGTAACAAATTTTCCATGCTGCTTTTCTTATAACATTCTTGTTTTTATTAGTAAAAATTATACTATAGCTTGCTGAATAAAGAAAGACCCAAATTCTGTCAGATAGCAGAAACTTTAAAGATCTGCTTTTCCATTTATATAATCAGACTGATCAGTGGCCTTAAATTGTATGGCAGGTTTCTATGTTTTGTCATCAGACAGATTGAATAAGAGTTTGATATTGAAGTATAGCCAAACATTCTGGAAAGTGAATTTGGCTCTAGGAAATAACAACAAAGCTGCAGGAGTTAACAGAGTTGCAGAAGGACTGGTTAAAAACATTTAAGTTGATGCAATTAGAGGGGTTCTTACAGACATGGAAAAGAGTAGTAACCAGGGGACAAGAAACTATCTTTTTATATTGCAATACCAAAAGACCCTATAAACAAATGCTCAAAATTGCCAATTGCACTTAACATAAATGATTTATTAACTACTATCAAGTTTGAGTCAACTCTATGCAACTTCATTTTTTCCAGCATGATATGCTTCAACCTGGCCTTTTAGATCTCTCACTAATTTTACATAGGAGAAAGAAAATGCCCAAAATTCTGCAATCCAGGCTTCAATAATACATGGTATATGAACTGCTAAGATATACAAGCCAAATTCAGAAAATAGAAACCTGAGGTCACACCATCAAATGGATAATAGAGAAAATATCCAAAGACGGGTCTTAAGAAATTGTAAAGAGCTCATGAAAAGATTGCTGTACCAGACCATCTCATTTGCCACTGAAGAATTTGCATGACAACCTGGATGCAACAGTTAGAATGAAATATGGAAGAAATAAATATCTCAAATAGTGGAAAGGAATATGCCAAGGCTCTTTACTATGCCTCAATACTGTATTTATTTTAATTTGTATTCAGAATGTCAGGAGAAATGTTGGATTAAAATAAATAGAATTTGGAATTGAAATTTCTGGAAGAAACACCAAAACCCTTAGATAAACTGACATTGCTTGGATGGCTGAAGCAAAGAAACCTTAAGGATTTTTTTGATAAATGAGATGAGAGTGCAAAAGCCAATCTGTTTCTTTAAAAAAACAACAACACTGAGATGTCATCACACAATGCCCATCTAATGAAACAAATGCAACAATAATAGTAAACTTCATTTCCAAGGGTTAAAAATTCATAGGGACAGCGACTATAGTTATGAAATAGATATCTACAACTTTGGAAAAACCTGACAAACCTGGACAGAAAGTTTGAAATACAGGTATCACACTGACATGAGAATTTGCTTGGTTTTTTTCATCTTAGCTGAGTCACTTAAGTTAGATGGCCTATTATATAAATAATATAAAATGTATTTATTGTAAAAGCTATAGTTTTTTTCAGGTGGAACTTGTCTGATCAGAAAGGCTAGTTAAAAAAATCCTTTGAATTGTGATCTTGGAGAAAATAGTTGAGAATAAATGGCCCAGTACTAATAATGAAGTTAACACTTCAGTGTTTTAGATGCTTAAAGCAAAGGCAAAGAGTTATGTGAGAAGAACCTGGTGCTTAAAAAAACTGAAAGCAGTTGGAAAAAGGCTAATAGAAAACAAGTGTCTAGGTAACTGTAACAAGCATGAGCTTGTAGAATTTAACAAAAGCAGTAACAGATAATCCTGCTGAAACTCTATCCATCAGGTCATGAAAAGTTGGAAGCACGCAACTTAACTTTCATTTTATTATTGATGGACAAATTATTCTCTTTCAGCTATTAAAAACTCCTAGGTTGAAATTAAACATATAGAAAGTTGATACTAATCACACCTGTCGTCCTATATACATACAGTGACTGTCCTTTATTATAAAGAACCATCTTTATTTCAGAAAGCTGTCCTTTATTTTATTGGTTTTGATCTTGAATTTTCTTTTGTAAAGCAGAGTTTTAAACAAACATGTTTTTATTATTATGCACCTCTTCCAGTTTTGCCCTTTATTTTTTCTAAGAAAATATGGTCACTGTATATACACAATATATAGCAAAAGAGAAAAGGCTACACTTAAATTTCAAAGAAGAAAATGTAAAAATGTAATGTATGGCCATCTGCTAAATTTATAAACCCATTATCTACGATCAAAGGAAAAGTATTGCTGTGTTTTAAATCTAAAAATACTGAGCAGAAATCAATTTAAACCTGTAACATAAGCATAGCTATATTGCAAGACTTCTGTTATTTTATCAAATGAGGGCAATTGCAATAGACCATTGTTTATAGTGAAATACAGTGGGGTCAAGTTTTGCACTTCCGTTCTAATGCTTCCTGTACACATGAGAAAATGGATCCTTTTGTTCAATTTTTTGATCAGCCCAGATCTGATTAAAGTTGGTTTAAAACACACCAACTTCCAACATGGACTTTAAAATCAGGAAGACTTGTTTTCCTAGCCCATAAAATTAAGGTTATTTAAGTGTTGTTATTTTGATTCCATTAATAAACAAGTCCTATAAGAGATATATAGAATTTGATAATACCTTTATAATATAGGCTCAGTTCACACACTGTAGTAAATCGAGACTGTATTAATATGTTTAATGAACAACCAAATACTATTGTCTGCTCATAACGCTAAGCCATCAATCATAGCTGACAAATCATACTGACAGGTTTCATACATCATACATGATTAGTTTGGTTTTGACTTAGTATGATGCATGAAGCCAGCTGTTGTGACTTAACCATGAAAAAAACAAGTACTGGCTTAGCATGCATGTGAACTTTTCTACATGTGTACTAATTTTACAATTCTGTATTCCTCTAAAGCTCATTGGCTATGTTTCTTTTTGGAAAGGTTTTTGAATGTAGGATATATGTGCATATTTTTCTCTAGGTCTTAAACTTGTTCTGTGTATCTAATGTAACAACCAGTATGTACACGTTGCATGTCATAGTGATTTCTTTACAGAACATGGTTAGAATTATAATAAAATTATCTAGAACTAAAAATGAGACATCTTAATGGAACAATCAAACCTGGTTAATCCAAATTATAAACTATTTTTATTTAAATTAAAAAGCCTCAAAAAAGACAAACTGATAGTACATGCACATGGACTAATGATCACTTTACTCACTGGAGTATACAACCAGATGTAAAAATGAGGCATGGATTAACCAGGTCCAAAAGCATATATGCTGGAAAAAAGTTATACGCATTGACTTGAATTAATATACAGATTTGCTCTTAAAAAAAAGTAAGGAATAAAGAACAGGCAATAAACTACTAATCATTTTCAAACTGAAATAGATATATTTTTTCCATTCAAGCCAACCAGTTCCCATACTTTTATTTGAATAACCAAAGTCCTTTTATTCTAATACAGTGCATGGTTGTGGAAGATAACAATGGATTCAAGTGGCCACAAATAAAACATGGTTTGTTTTCCTGTTCAACAAATTATAATTAAAAAATAGTTAAGTCTGCTAATTGTGCAATACTGGATTGTAACCATCAAATCTTAAATCCTATATGTTACTGAAATGCCCCAGTACACATGATATTGGAATAAATTAAATTTAAAATAATTAGGGCCAGCCTAATAGTTTAAGTGGAGTGCTCTGCACTTCCAAAGAAAAGGCCTCATTTACAGTTCTAATTGTTTACTCCTAGGCTGTTGGAGTGGTGAAGCTGCCCCTTAGGTAAGGTCTCTGGGAAAGATAATGCTATAAAATATTCAGCAGTGATCCTTCTGCGTTACACATCCAAAGGGTGTCTCATCCAAAGGGGTCTCATCTTAAAAAATGTTTTTAAAAATAATAAATAAAAATAAATAATTCCAAGTTCTTTGGTGTAATTTTAGCAATTCTTAACAAAAGTGATTGTATTAGTAATGTCCATGGCAGTTCTAAGTACTCAAGAATTAGGATGTGCTGCTAGCTTCCTCTAACTTTGTTGTTGAAAATACCATTATCTGAGGTAATATCAAACAAACTGGCCACAATCCATAAGAGCATGCATGCATTTACGGTATTTTAGCAGCTCCTAACATTGCAACTGCTTCCATGTTGGAAATTACTATAAGATCAACTAAGAAAACCCCAGGAGGGAAAAATAAACTTGGGAGATAGCAGCATATATATATTTGTCTCTCTGAGGTTTGTAAATATTTTAAACAATATAAACTAAGGTTGCTTGTACCAAAGATTATAAAATATTAAAGATATAAACTATTTCTCCTGTAATGTCAATTAAGTTACATTTTATATTAGTACCTAATTTGATAACTGTATCTCTTTAAGTGTTTCATTAGATTTGTCAAAAGCTATATCCTAGAAGTATAAATTCTATCTCTGAAATAGCTCCACCATCATTTTTTGGGGGGATCTGTATTAAATCAGGGTTGTATATGGAATATTTCAATTCTAGTGAATTGAAAGTTGGATACCTACCTAATTCTACAATTTCTAAAGTGAAAACCACAGTAGTTTTTCATTTCAAGTAGTTTTTACTTAGAAATCAAGCTAGTTTTCTAAAAACATACTTTCTGATCATGTAAGTTTTAGCTTGCTACTTGCTCTAAACCTCCATGAAATTTGATGTGTTTAAACTTGCTTTTAAAATTATATGCATATATTTTTCCCACTAAGTCAAAGTATTTAAGTTTTAATTAAAGTATTTTATAATTAAATAAAAAATTAGTATTTCTATCAACTGCCAGTTCCATCCTGAGGAAGGCTATGAAACTAGGAAGTTTTATGAAATTAGGCAGCAAATCAGTGAACTACACAATTTTAGATAGGAGAATTAAACTTAATGAAATATTTTTTTCATGTTCAAAGGGACTATCTAAATGCTGGAGTTGAAAATGATGTAAAAACTGTGATCCCAAAAGAAGGTATTTTTGAAAATAGTTTTTTTTTACTTTTTTCAACTAAGATATGCAAAATCAGGGTTTTAATACCCACCAAAAACATTATTTATTATGTTAAACCTTTTAATACTGCAGTGCAGCTGGTTATGCACTTGCAATTCTCAGTAGCTGCAGTGCAATGTTTATATCAGAGCAATTTTTAAAAAAACAGTATACAAATCTCAGTGCCAAATTATGGATAGCATTTAGGCAAGCCTGTCTTGTACATGCCCTGTTACTTACCTTCAAAGATCAGTTAAAATCTGCATTATTTATAATAATACCGTAACTATTCAGAGAACAACACATCCATTTTTTTCCAGTGGTAGAAATGTAAAAGTATTAAAATGTATTAAATATAGATAGGTCTTGGCATCCTTAAAAATGTCATGTTCTGTTAAATATATAAATGTTCTGTAAGCGATCTGAGAATGCAAAAGTATTATGTATACTATCAAAAACTGAATCATATTAAATAGAAAGCAGAAAAGAAATATTTGCACCCTTATAGTTATTTATCCTTCCTCACGTATTTCTACAAGCCCAACTGCTATGGTGATTTCTTCTTCTGGAGAAATGAAGCCGAAAACACATTCTCTCCCTAGCTCAGAGCTTACTGGCAACATAAGTAAATGTTCATGGTTATAGGACTCTTCACAAATGACAAATTGGTCAGCACAAACTTACCTTGGAACTCCTAAATATCAAAAGTGTTTGAACTAATTGAAGTGTTTGATTATTTTTCATTTTTATTTCAAGTCCTGAGATCCTCCTACTGACCAAACATTTAGATTCTTGTATTTACCAGATTCCTTTCTCTCTACTTCAGTAGCTTTATTTTTTTAAAAAAACTTCAAGCATATGTGATGTACCTGCAAGAAGTAACTACCGTATAAAAACAGGGATGCTCATGCCAACATGGTCTAGGCATAAATGTATGTTTTTCCAAGATAAACTGTAAACACCCTCCCTACCTTATCAGAATTTGTGAAGAAAAAAAGATATAACCTTGCTTTGCTTTTAGAACCAAGCATGAGATCATCTTTCAAGTCAACCATATGCACAAGTCTGTATATTTAAGAAAAGTCAACATAATATAACAAAAAGTGAAATATGCTTATTAAAAATGTCCTTATAAAAAAACAATCTTGCAATATACAATAAGATGCAATAAAAACAATTTTCTCTCCCTCACCAATAACTAAAACAGCTATGTTCCACAATTTTTTTATATGTTGGCATTGAAAGATTAAATATTTTCTATGTTGTATGCCTGGCGGATATTAAGTGTATCTCTCAACATCAAGTCTCGAAGCCGCCATAGTGCATCTGCCATTGTGGTATGAGCCCCTTTGCTTTTCAACCAGTGTGTAGGAAGACGACTTTCTTGCTCTTTTGAGAGATGGACATCACGTCTTCGTGCTGAAACAAGAAAAGCACAGAAGAGATAGCTTGTCTTAAAATATGTCATTATACTTCACCAATAATGATGCATTATACAACATGCAAATATATATTACTGTTTTAAATGCGTGAATACAGGATGGGAAATCCCTGGGTTGGGAATTTTACTTGTGAAAAAGATTTTGGAACTGATGATGAACATGAGCTGAAAAAGTCAGTACACAAATATTGCATCAATAAGAATAAAATCTGCAAGTAATATAAAATAATTGTTCTTTCATCTGCACTAATCTGACCCCATGTCATTATGTCACCCTACTGAAAGATAAAAATGGACAATTGGAAACTATTCAAAGGACAATACTGATAATCAGGGAAATGAAAATACTGAGAAACGATGACTGGAAAGTGAGATGTGGTAACATTTTTCATGTATGTGAATGATTATCACAGAGTAGATAAAGATTTGTTTTCCATCTATCCAGATGATAAAATACAGAGTAACCATTTTAAATTATAGAAATGAAGATTCTAGGTTCAGAAAAAACTTAATAGTAGTTTAACAGGGCAATCAACTACCAACCAGATGCTGGACAGACATACGTTGGTACAATGGAAGATGAATTTTGGGAACAAGTAATTGTCTTGATGCCTAAATGCTCCCATCTATAATTTATAATTCTATGATTAATATATCATGGTAAGTGTAAGTCAGTTATGGAAAGGATCCATATTGTTTGTCATCAATTTTTTATAGCACTAAAATAAGATGGAACCAAAAAATAGGAACTGATCTTGAATAGGGCTACAGTAGCAAAGATCTGGTAAATCCAGACAGTTCAACTAAAAAAAAATGGAACAAATATGAATAATTTAGTAAAATAACCAAATCACATGCAATTGAAAAGGAAAGATACAGAATCAGTGCACAGAAAATAGAATTTCCCTTAAAATTTCTCCACATAACATTAATCTAAGTAAATCTAACTACAAAAATCTACAATTTACTGATAGAAATAGAGTTGTGTAATTATATTGGACAATGAGTGAAACTCTTTCCTTTGCACATGCTGTTCGAAGGTAAGATGAAAGAAGGCTAGAATAT
The DNA here is from genome assembly GCA_012654045.1 of Ptyas mucosa. Classification (NCBI taxonomy): domain Eukaryota; kingdom Metazoa; phylum Chordata; class Lepidosauria; order Squamata; family Colubridae; genus Ptyas; species Ptyas mucosa. The sequence goes on along the minus strand of WNWU01000041.1, from coordinate 8,797,025 downwards.
GGAAAGTGTCAACGTTCTTTAAGAGGTTCATTTCTTTGTAATTTTACCTGAAAGGGTCTGGTCCCACTTGCTAATATTATTTGAATCAGCACTAAGACCTTCAATATATTTCAGATAAGCTTCTGAGTGGAGAAGCCTCTGTGTCTTTGGTGGAGGAGAGACAAACATAGGTGTTGTAGGCTGCTGCATGACCTGTTGAGATGCTGGGTTTTGACCAGGATAGGGAGGTGGTGCTTGTTGACCTGGGGGGCCAAGCATACCTATCTAGAAATATAAAGTACAATATCAAGAAAGCATTTTAGAAGTTAGGTCAAGAACAGCCAAAAATATTTAGTATTATAGTTAAGGATATTTGACAAGTATTAGCTAGGTTGTTTGCTTGCAGATATTTCAATACTTAGCTAGACAACATCGTAAGTCTTAAATGCCCACAAGCCAACAACTAAGCTCAGAGAGCACCAAGAACTCCACAATAAAAAGAGCAAAAATATTCAAAAATACTTTAAAGATGTGGCAACTGCACTACAGTTTAGCAGGAAATATGGCCCAGGACAGGTCACAAAGGTGTTTAAACTTAATGCCAAATATTTCAAGACACTCCAAATGGTGGATTAAAAAAATCAATCCATGTTTTAATTAACGTATAGGCCACTCAACTCTATCATAATTCTAGCTAGCATACAATGTAACTATTTAAAACAATGCATCTCAACAATACAAAGAGGACTGTTTAGGAAAAAAAAAATAACATCATTCCATGAGGTCTACCACCCCTTCTAGCCCAAGGTGATGCGTAAGAACCAGTTGTAAAGGCTCCTTTAAATAACATTAGGATAGGATAGGTGGGAGCTGCATATTCCACAGGGCAGATGTTACAAAAGAGAAGGTCTGAGTTCCATCAGGTGACACTGTTTAATCAATGAGGGCCCAGAACATGTTGACTCTGCTAAATTGAGCCTGAGTGGCGTAGGAGGCTAATGCCTCTACTAAGACAGCATTTAACATCCAGCTGCCTGCAATTACGACGAGTTCAATTCTCACCAGGCTCAAGGTTGACTCAGCCTTCCATCCTTTCTAAGGTGGGTAAAATGAGGACCCGGTTTGTGGGGGCAATAAGCTGACTTTGTATAAAATATACAGAAGTACAAAGGCTATTGCTTAACGCATTGTAAGCTGCCCTGAGTCTCCGGAGAAGGGCGGCATATAAATAAAATTTAAAAAAAAAATTACATAGAAAGGGCAAAAACTATGGAAAAGAAGCAAACCCTTACATAACCAGGATACATGACACGAGAGGCTCAACAGGTGATAGCTAGCCACCTGGAATTGCATATGGAAGCCTATTGGAAACCAGTTCAGCTCACAAAGCAGTGGTATTACAAAGACATACCACAATATACCCATAATTGCTTATGCTGCAGTATTCTGCACTAGCTGCAGCTTCCGAGTGATAAGTACAATCCCAAGTGGAACATATTGCAGTAGTTTAAACGTAAGATGATCAAAGCACGGGTGGTTGCCTTAAGGATTTCATAGTCCAGATATGAGTGTAATTGGAGCATTATTCTGAATCTGTGCGAAGATGTTCTTGGTCATAGCTATCATCTGCTTCACAAACAGGAATTATGAGTCCAAGAAGACCCCAAATTGAGCATATATCCTGAGATGGGATACACAAACCTGCTCAGGACTAAAAATGAAACATCTCCTGATCCAAGTGGTTCAAATATTTGCAGCAACTTGGTCTTGTCAGGCTAACACTTAAACGTGCTCTTCCCAATCGAAACACCCATAATCTCCAAACTTTGGAGAAAGACTTTGACAGCATTGTTTGGTTGGTTGGTGTAGCTGGATATAAAAACTTATCCCAAGCTGATGAATGGTCTCATCTAGATAGTAGGAGTGGTGAGAACAATCAAGACCTGAGGCACTGCTGTCAGGGGTCTCTGGCTTGATCTCTCCCCTCCTGCTATGAGCCCAACCACAGATAAATAAGGAATCCACCAAAAGTCATCAGCAAGCGTCACCATTGCCATTTTGGTGCCATGTCTTGTCTAAAACCTGAATGAAAAGGACCCCTTAAGCCAGGGCTGTCAAACTCACGGCCCAAGCCTGATTTAGCAAAGGGGGGAAAAGTCCCAATATAACACCGTGACAATGCAAGTTTGACAGCCCTGCCTTAAGCTGTAATATAACTACCTTCCCCCCAAAGTAAATTAAGGACTAGTCAAAAATTGTCCAAGACTTTCAGGCCCTGTGAAGGCTTGGGAGGCAGTACTACTTCTCTTCTCAACAAAGCAGATATTACCACAGGAACCTAGCTATACATCATTGCCTGGGTAGCTTTTACCAGCTAGTAGGGATGTGTATCTAATAAAGTATGTGGCCAGATAAACAGATTTCCCCCCACAGGGACCCTGTAACTCCTCATCTAACCACAACCCATATTTTGGTATATCTTGTGTTTTCCCATGTGTGGACAACTCAAAGATTTCATGTAATCACATTAAAATGTCATTTAAGGCCCCCAAACTCTCCATGAGTATGCAGGTCTAAAAATACAGAGGTTTTGGGAAGGGGGAATATAAATATCAAACAAAATTTTAAAATCTTTTTTTCTCATTTAGGATGCAGTTTAAGTGGCAAAATGGATCCTTTAAGCCTCTGTAAAGTTTCCCAACCAGGTGGAAAAATTAACTCTCTTCAAAATTTTGCCCAGCCAACACTGCTGATATTATGACATTACTAGCCCTATCCACACGTAAACCTCTTCCCAGACTGAAAAAGATTATCCAGCATTTCTGATTCCTACAAGTAAAAGGTTACATCAGCAAATTAGAAATGCATTATAAGTATACTCATTTGTAATATGCTGATGTTATTTCCTTATCACTCCTTTATTCACCCATTAAAGAACTGGAAGACAGTTTCTTTCTTTTTCAAAAAAGACAATATCAGAATATGATTTATTGGATTTTTCTATACCTACCTGCTGCCCAAATGGACTTCCTGGTGCTGGGGCTCCTACCATGGAGGAAACATTTTGCCCTAGAACACCTGTATTTTAAAATATATCAAAATCACAATCTTATTCCAAGCTAAAAACAAAACAAAAAACAAAAATATAACGAACTATTATAACAAACGAATGTTACATCAAAAATGTGAAAACCACTATTTTTTAATAGTGTATTTTTTAAAGCAGCATCATTAATCATGTCATCTGGATGTCTAGGGTGTGTTTTGTTTTTGGGTTCCACCTAATTAACTTCATCCAGTAATAAGTAACATGCCTTCCACTGGATTCATAAATTATCCCCATGCATAACCACAATGGAATTTCTGCAAGTACTCAATACAGCACTGCATGATGGGCCCAATGATTATGTGCTTGGTCATTTTTCCATATACTTCTCAGCACTTTCAGGTGGCTTTGTGAAAATTCTGCTCCAGTCTATCCTTTAAAATCGAACATGCAACTTTACTAAATAACCATTTCTATCTAAGGAGATAATTTTTTAAGAAGCACGCTTGCTACAGGTAGTAAACAGTAAACTATGTACCATAGAAATATATGCTATAATTTGTTGTTCTTATTCCACTGTAAATGCTCACATTTGTACCCCTTATTTATAGAACGTTAAGATATATTTCTGCTTGCAATTAATAACTTTTCAGGAGACTTTTGAGCAAGTCATGCTGAGAGACACAGATTTTGACTATATGCACGTCATCTTTAACCTGAAATGGAAAGCTGTGGTTTCCAAACAACTCTTGCCAAACCACAGATGGATGGTTTGGAAGCACTTGTTTACAGTTAAGTATGACATGCAAACATAATCTTTATTAGTTTCTACCTAAATTTATCCAATGCATGCAGAAAAGGCAAACTAAAAATTAGCAGCAGGGGGGAAAAAAGAGTAAAGTAACTGGAGTTTTCATAACTGCCTGTGAATCTATATTTTTAAAAAAACACAGGAATAGAAAGTTAAATAATCTTTAACTTTTGGTTAATATTACTTGCACCATAATAGATAATGCAATACAATTTTAAGTATATAAGCCAGGAATGTATTGTAATTAAAAATGTACTTCAATGCTCAGGGCAAATGTAAAAAGTACATTTAACTACAATGGAAACTGATTTTTTTTTCTTGGACAAGTCTTTAGAATATAGTATACGAGATAGTGTATTGAAAAAATTATAATCATGGGTTAGGTGTAAAATTTTACTTGACCTACTATTAAATCAAGTAGCTGAAAATAGGATATACTGTATACACATTTGAAGTGATTGCAATATTAAAAGGTAGAAGTAAAAAACAGACTGAGGTAATGATTTCTCTTGGTATTATGAGTTAGTTGGGTTTAGTCCACTTTAAACAAGACTTTTGATGTATTCACAGGGAATGGAAAATATAAGCCTTTAATATTCCACATCTCTGGTCAAGTCAAGCCCTTAAACACTAATTGAAGCGTTCTTACATTTTACTAGTTAACTCCTTTTGATGCTGGACTGACCACATATGTTGCTTTGCCAACAAATTTAATATACCAGTATATGTATTATCTGTATCTAAGAGATTTCTCTTTGTACTTTCACATTGACAGCTCAATATCCAAGACCTATGACAGTCAGTAAAAGTCAAGCAATGGAGCTACAAGTGCAGATGCTGCAAACCTCTCCTAGAGTAATTGATTAAATGGGGTGAGAACAGAAAATGAATGAATGAGGAGGTTCATTCTTACCCGGTGGTGGGATGCCTGGCATGCCTGGTGGAAGTTGATGGGGTGGAGGCACCCCAGGGTGAAGTGGCGGCATGCTGCCCATGCTAACAATGCCATCAACTGGGCCTTGTAAAGGTGGCAGCACTGGTGGATAGCCACCTATCATGCCTTAAAGGACACAACAAATTTCAAACATGCATCAATGACATGCAAAATGGTCAAATTAATAATGACGTGCACTACCCACACATAAGCATCTTCAGTATTGCCATACAATACTACAATTAGTACTTCGCAAAAACAAACAATGTTACAATGACAAATAGAATAATTATAACAAATTAGTATTAGCCAACTGGCATATTTTTTGAAGGAAACGAACTCTACATCATTAAAAGTATATTAACTGCAAACATGTAAATTTCCTGTTGGTTATATGAACGTATGCATAAGCACTTTATGAATTTGTGGTATGGTGTAGTCTTGTAGCTGCATGGAAAATAAATTGTTAGGAAAAAAAGCACTCAGTTTCACTATTTAATTTATGCTGGACACAATCATTTAAACAAGTAAGAAATTAATGCAACAACACTGAAGAAACTATTCTTCTTCATCTCATTCTCATTAAGACCTTCTGAATATTGAAACAATTTAAAGAGAGAGACATGATCTTTCACACCTGAGCTACGATGCAATTTCATAACATTTTCCATCATAGACAATACCTTCTACAATTATGATTTCAAATTTTTGAATTGCCGAAAGTCATGCAGATAGTATCAATACCTAATGCCAAAAGCTATAATTTGTATTTGCTAATAAACATAAAATATTTGATTAAAAAAAGTCACAGTGTGGCAGCGAAGTGGGTATCTCTCTTGAGGAAGAGAATTAAGAGAAGGGGACAACTAAAAGAGTTAATCTAAGGGAAGTCTGAGGTATATATCAAATATAGCAAGGACTGTTTTTGAAGATCCATAAGAAACCCAAGTGGGGCAATATCAGAGAGGGAAATAAGATTATTACCCTGATAGAAATAATGGAAGAGAAGATGCTCTATTAGATAATCAAGATAATAGCAGGGGGAAAAAAGAATTGGGGAAAGTTATCTTTGCAAGCTGTTTTGTAGGCTTCATAGAAGGTCAAAACAGCACTGATGTACATAAATTAGTTATCATCCCAGTTGGAACCACAGTTGTTAATTCAAATGTAATTATTTTTATGATCGACTTACAGGAGAAAAGGATTTTGGAAGTAATAAATTTTTTGTACAGGATGACTTTCATTATTTACAATGGCTATGTGAACCTTGTCTAATAGCTAAAATCAATCTAGTGAAACAAACATCTTCTATTAACTGTTAATAAATATAAGCATATGCTGTAATAGTTACAGCTTTGCTAATGTTTTTCACATGATGTAAGGAATGGAGATGCCCTCTGGATAAGAGGGTAGAATTATGTATACTGGGACAAGAATCCTCTAGTCAGGAAGCCTTTGCTCAACCCACACTCCCTTTGAAAGAGATGGTCCAGTAGTTAAAGCATCAGGCTGGAAACCAAAAGACTGTGAAATCCAGTCCTGCCTTAGGCATGAAAGCCAGCTGCCACGCTCTCATCCTAACCCATCTCACAGGTTGTCATTGTGGGAAGAATAGGAGGAGGAGGATTAGGTATGTTCACTATCTCCATTTTTTAATGAAAATAATAAGGGAGAGATAAAATATTCATATCAAAGGATTAAACTTCACAGAAAAGAATCCTTGCAATTTAAGATGCTTCAAAACACAAACCTACTTGGACTAGATTCTCAACAGCCTTGAAAACCTCCATACATTTCATAAAGCCAAATTCTCAAGAATATTATTTATGTAAAAAACCCCCATAAGGATACTCAAAGAAATTTATTGGAGGATGTACTCCATGTCTGACATTGAATTAACAGGAAACAACACTGGCTACTATATAATGCCCAACAATAAACTAATGGCTATACTCAGTATTTATACTGAACCTATCAAGCATTCAAAGCAAGTCGCAAATGTTGTCAATTCTCTTTAGAGAAGTCCTAAAGTAGCCTATCACCCTTATAGCCCAGCATGTGGAGCTGACGCACAAGAGTACACACATTGTGGCTGATGGGATATTTGAATAGGATTCCATAGCTCAAACGCCACATTCTTAGCCAAAAGCACAGCACAAGCATTCAATGTGCAGCTAAAAATGCTGAGGAATTGAGTAAAAATTTGAGTAAAGACCTACAATATCATGCCACTCATGATGACACTCCCATTAAAGAAAAAGGACAAAGACAAAAACAATAGGTAGAACCTAAGTACTGTTTCATGGAAGGAGCATAAACACGGAGACAGAAGAGTATTCTATAAGTAGAAGTTAAAGGAAGAAACATTTTCTCTTATTTTGTCTATGCCTGCTACCCTGTGCACCTTTCATGCAATTTCAGAGCTTTCATCTTCTGGAACAAATTTAAGGAAGGGATTCACAGGAGGTATAAGTAGAACCAAAATCTTGTAATCCCTGTTCTAGGAACATAATTCAAATAATAGAGTCTGAATCCAGCACAAATAGTTGTCGAATACCAAAACTAATAATACGCTGGATGTTGCAAGCATATTATGATCATTTGTGAGAATTGTATTAGCTGTATTTTTTTATTTTATACCAAGTATCATTTTTATACAGTACAGACAACAGGAGAAACAAGAGGGGAAAAAAACCCCAACATATTAGTTTGAGACTTCTATTTCCTATACATTATATTTCCCAAACAAAGAAATAGCTGTAAGACACACAGAACACTATACTGGTTTGAAAATGGGTCCATATAAATTTCAAAAGCCATTGTTTAATTAATGCCTTGCTTTCAAACTTAAAGCATGGTGCAACACGTCAACACCAAGGTTTTGAAATAAGATTTTGAACTAAGACCTGAGATATTGTACATTGGCCATTTCAAAAGAAAGATTAAATAATAGATATGCATTGTGAGAATGAGCCTGTGACTCATGATCCTCTTCTCTTCTCAAAAAGTCAAATTTCTAAGCATGAGTCATTGTTTAAAAGGATTATAAACTTCAAAGTTGGCTTCTTTCATCAAATTTTAACTAATGTTCATTATACTTCTGGGTTGAGTTATATTGGTAGAAGCTTTCAATTTGCTCCTTATAGACATGCCACAGATAGAGCGGAACACCAAGACCTAATGTATGCCATATTAAGCCACATTTCAATGTTCCATCCAAAGTGACCAGTGTGTACAGTGATATAGAGAGGCTGCTGTTCAGTGAACATAAGCCTAAGATCTCCCGGTCTAGGAAAAATAATCGCAACTTCTTTCATTTCCTGTGTGTTGATGCAAACATACATGATCATTTCCACTGGAAGGTAACATTAGTTTTATTCTCAAATGAAGGTAAAATACTCATTTGTTACAATCTTAACCCATCGTGAGAGCAAAACAAAGATGCTTATGGGATCCTGAAAATCAAGTATATTATGTAAGCAAAATCAACAAGGACTTGTGGCACATCACAGACTAATTCTCATTACTGAACAAACTTTTGTAGACTGAAGCCCACTTCAGAAGTACGATCATTCACTTTGCCCAAGATATACTGATGATACAGCAAAAAACAAAAACAAAACACAAGCCAACAGTTAATAGATAGGATACAATTCAAACTATGCGCATGATCGCCGATTAGGAAAAGTACTGTTATAGGACTAGTCAGGATAAGAGTGCATGCTTATGATTAAATATATGGTAATATCTCTAACAGTGGGAGCAACTTTTGTGCTCAAAATCAGGATGCTTTGAAGGTAAATTTTAAGAAGAAAGCTTTGTTAGGTTGGTTAAGAGTTTGGTAAAGTGGATGAAGGAAAAATGGTCAGAGCCCCTCTTGTTTGTTTTTACCTGCAACAGGTGCCAACTGCGGATTGAGCATCCCCATTGGTGTTGGTGGCGGCACCACCCCCATAAGAGCCCCGACAGGAGTGCCTGCCCGGGGAGAAGAATTCTGCTGCTGTTGCTGTGCTGCTCGTTCTCTCTCCTGCTGCTCAGCAACCTTAGCTGCCCGCTCTGTAAAAGTATTTTAGATTTTCAGTTCTGTTTTATGACCCAGAATTTTTTTTTTAAAAAAAATCTCTGATCATTTAGCCTTATGTAGGAAAAAAAAAGCCCACACAATTTTAGTAATACAGCATATAATTTTGAACTTATTCAGATGCCAACATCAAAAAAAAAAAAAAAGAATTCTTTTAAAATTCATAAAGATTTCAAGAAATACGGGCTCAGATCAAGACAACCATGGGGAGAAAGAAAGATGCGGAGGCTATTTTCTGTGTCTGCCTCCCTTCTATGCTTCCCAAAATCTTCTCCTATTTGGAAGCAACTGACTTTGCACAGCTACAGAATCTAAGGGGAAAATGTGCTCTGGAACATGTGGGCTCTCACTCACATAGCATCTGTCTGTAACTCCTTAAAGCAGCTGTATGTTTTCACAGCCTCATTTGGCTGCCTTCTGCAGCTGCAGCATGTTCCTGGGGGGAAAAACAGATTTGGTTTAAGGTTCCTATGCACTTTTCTGCCTTTGAATCTGAAGTGTTGCCGAGTCCTACCTGATTGTGGAATTGTGCAATAGCCTGGATAAGGATATGCTATAGAAGAGAGGAAGGGAAAACAGTATTTGTTTGCAAGCTTGCTCACTCATTTTTGGTTTCATAATCTAAGCCATGGGCTTTATTCTTTCTCACCTTTTTAAAAACTGCAACACTAAAAGTGTTATGAACGGAATGGCAACTGTTTAATGCTAAACAATATGAGTCCTGCAGTCATGTGACTACGTTTTACAATGGATTTCCTGAAAACCAGCATTTATTTCTAGTTTTCAATAAAATTACATCCATGGTGAACTACTGGTTCTCTTATCGACTGCAGCATTTACTTAACGACCGTAGATTTGCTTAACTGCAAAAAAGGTCATAAAATCAGGTCAGTCACATGACCAGCCCACATTACAACTGTCATGAGTTACCACCATGATGGGCAGACTCCTTTACAGACGTAATTCGAGGACTACTAGTAAGCGAGCTATCCACTGTCCACAAATCCACGTTGATCTTCATAGAATTAACCTGTTTTTACTACTACTGAGGCTGAAGTTGATAAAGAAGACTCATTTATTAAATCACGTTATCTTTACCAAATTGATAATACAATGGAATCTCAGTTCAGCAGGCTCTGATACAACAGATGTTGCGTTCAAAAGACCACGATGACTCAAATAAATGCAGATGCAAATGAGGCAATGTATGCAATTAATGTCATCTCCCAAATGACAACTGATGCAAAACATATAATCTGCGTCACTTGATAAACTATTATTACATCAATTGATGCGACTATGTAGTTTTGTATTTAGTGCATACTCACATATAGTGGACATCCTCTTCCAATTAATCCATTAAAATAAGATTTCGCTGAGTTGTTAATATATGTTGTCAAAGGAATAGCAAGTGTGAGCTATTTCTGCTATTTTCTCTATGTTAACAAGTTTTTAATGTTTTCCTCTTATTGTGATCTTTCAGTAATGTTGTTTTAAGTTTTTATTATAATGCGTGGATGCATTTGCAATTTAAACAAAATTTTGGCTGTTTACAAGTAGGGTAAATTTTACTCAAGAATATAACATCTATTTAGGTGGCAATTTTACTTCTATAGTCTTTCTTAACGCCCTTCCAAAATGTCTTTATTACAGATATGGGTTTAATGTTGCTACTACCTAATCTTTTGGAGGAAAACTATAAGCAAAGGGTTTCTCTCTTATTTCCAAGATAAATGATGAAAATATTGTTAGAAAATCAAGAATGGGACAAGCATTATCTGATTGAAGACTCACTTCCTATTGTACCATTTCAGTTTTCAAAACACTTCTGTATTTTAGTCAAATAAGAAAAGGGTGGGTTTTATATTTTTAAAAAAAGGATAGGAATATCAGTGATAATCCATTCAAACATATATTTAGGGAACATGAAATTATAACCATAACCCAACAACACAAGGAAAGTTATACACGTATCATCTATTGGGGGTGAGAGGAATAAACAGTAAGGATACGTAAGAATTTCTTATCTTTAGTTTCTACAATGTATGATTCATATCAAAGGGCAGCATTCTTCAGTGAATCAGGAAAAAAGTAATGCGTTCTCTTTTTATTTAACTAAGAAAAACAGAAATCTAACTATTTTTTATAAATGATTGTTTAAAAGAAAACATCACATTGAAACAATCTTAAAGATACTTTCACAAGTTTAAATTTTTTCATACAAATTCTATTAGCCTGAACTTGGACTATGACCAGAAAAATAGCAGACAACATTTCACAAATGATTTTGACTTAAATATTTGTGCTAGATATAAGCAGAAAAGAGAGGGAAATCATAGTAATGACAAAGCAATTAAAAATGATTAGTAGAAGCAGGAGTTAAACCTTGTAGTTTCACTGCCAAATTCAACAGACTCAAACCCAGTTTGCTCAGATCAGGGCTTGCAACGACTGAGATGCAATGAAATGTTAAAGGCATGATAGGACTCTTTCTTTCTATTCTTCTCTAGTTATATTTACTTATTATTTGGCTCAACACAAAATTTGTCAGGAACAATCTTTAGATATGTGATGCTTTTACACTGCATGTCATGATGCTACATTTTAGTTTAAAGCAAGAGTATGCATTTGGCTGAATTCCACATTGAATTGGACAGATTTGGAATTTGTGGAATCAAAGCCTTTGGAGATAACTTGGAAGCTGCAGCTGACACAAAATCCAGGATCAGGTTAGCAGTCAGAGAGATCCATTAGGATTCTGGGCCCAACTAAGGGTGCTGTCTGTCGCCTAAAAAGGCCTTTATGGCATGACACTGGGATGTATCAGGAAATACCTTACCAGACATGGTTCTGCCTATCATTCAAACATTCAACACTGGTGGTGCAGTGGTTAGAATACAGTATTGCAGGCTAATTCTGTCCACAGCCAGGAGTTCATTCCTGACTGGCTCAAGGTTGACTCAGCCTTCCATCCTGAGGTCAATAAAATGAGGACCCACATTGTTGGGGAAAATATGCTGACACTGTAAACTGCCCAGAGTGCTGTAAAGCACTATGGAGTGGAATATACAGTAAATCTAAGAGCTATTGCTATTGCTATCAAGGAGGAGCTTGCTCAAAGATACTCTCTCCCATCAGAAATTAGAGGGATTTAGACCAAGAGATGGGCTTTCTTGATACTAGGCTTCATTTAACAAGACATGCTTCACCTGAAGACACAAATGGCTCCTACTCTTCTTATATACAGGAAACTTTTTAAAGCAATTTTATTTCAGCAGACTTTTAAACATTCAAGTGTTTCAGTGCATATTTTTCTTTGCTATTATAATTTTGAACAGTTTGCTTCTTAAGCAGAGATATTCATTATATACAGTGGGGCAAAAAAGTATTTAGTCAGCCACCAATTGTGCAAGTTCTCCCACTTAAAAAGATGAGAGAGGCCTGTAATTGACATCATAGGTAGACCTCAACTATGAGAGGCAAAATGAGAAAACAAATCCAGACAATCACATTGTCTGATTTGGAAAGAATTTATTTGCAAATTATGGTGGAAAATAAGTATTTGGTCACCTACAAACAAGCAAGATTTCTGGCTCTCACAGACCTGTAACTTCTTCTTTAAGAGGCTCCTCTGTCCTCCACTCATTACCTGTATTAATGGCACCTGTTTGAACTTGTTATCAGTATAAAAGACACCTGTCCACAACCTCAAACAGTCACACTCCAAACTCCACTATGGTGAAGACCAAAGAGCTGTCGAAGGACACCAGAAACAAAATTGTAGACCTGCACCAGGCTGGGAAGACTGAATCTGCAATAGGCAAGCAGCTTGGTGTGAAGAAATCAACTGTGGGAGCAATAATTAGAAAATGGAAGACATATAAGACCACTGATAATCTCCCTCGATCTGGAGCTCCACGCAAGATCTCACCCCGTGGGGTCAAAATGATCACAAGAACGGTGAGCAAAAATCCCAGAACCACACGGGGGACCTAGTGAATGACCTGCAGAGAGTTGGGACCAACGTAACAAAGGCTACCATCAGTAACACACTACGCTGCCAGGGACTCAGATCCTGCAGTGCCAGACGTGTCCCCCTGCTTAAGCCAGTACATGTCTGGGCCTGTCCAAAGTTTGCTAGAGACCATTTGGATGATCCAGAAGAGGATTGGGAGAATGTCATATGGTCAGATGAAACCAAAGTAGAACTGTTTGGTAGAAACACAACTCGTCGTGTTTGGAGGAGAGAGAATGCTGAGTTGCATCCAAAGAACACCATACCTACTGTGAAGCATGGGGGTGGCAACATCATGCTTTGGGGCTGTTTCTCTGCAAAGGGACTAGGACGACTGATCCGTGTACAGGAAAGAATGAATGGGGCCATGTATCGTGAGATTTTGAGTGCAAACCTCCTTCCATCAGTTAGGGCATTGAAGATGAAACGTGGCTGGGTCTTTCAGCATGACAATGATCCCAAACACACCGCCCGGGCAAGGAAGGAGTGGCTTCGTAAGAAGCATTTCAAGGTCCTGGAGTGGCCTAGCCAGTCTCCAGATCTCAACCCCATAGAAAACCTTTGGAGGGAGTTGAAAGTCCGTGTTGCCCAGCAATAGCCCCAAAACATCACTGCTCTAGAGGAGATCTGCATGGAGGAATGGGCCAACATACCAGCAACAGTATGTGCCAACCTTGTGAAGACTTACAGAAAACGTTTGACCTCTGTCATTGCCAACAAAGGATATAACAAAGTATCGAGATGAACTTTGGATATTGACCAAATACTTATTTTCCACCATAATTTGCAAATAAATTCTTTCCAAATCAGACAATGTGATTGTCTGGATTTGTTTTCTCATTTTGCCTCTCATAGTTGAGGTCTACCTATGATGAAAATTACAGGGCTCTCTCATCTTTTTAAGTGGGAGAACTTGCACAATTGGTGGCTGACTAAATACTTTTTTGCCCCACTGTACTTTAATTTGGTTTGCTCATGTTTGCCCAAATCATGTCTACTGAGGCATCTCATAAACATTGCAAATAAATAAATAACTTTTAAAGCAGATCAGCTCTTTAGTCCAATAGAGAGGAACCTCTCATGTGTAAAAACCAATATTCATCTTATAAGGAAAATGCCAGGGGAAGGAAATAAGTAGCTTGCAACTGATAGCACTAACTTTTAATTATAAATGGTTTAACCAATACTATCCAGTATGTAATATATCCTGACCCCGTTTTGCACAAAAAAGTCTGAAAGAACAAACTGTGTAAGGAAACAATGTAATTCTGCAAAAAAGAAAATGTATCAGTAACTAAATAAAGTGTTTAGCACAATCCCCATCCTGCCCTTTTCACTTGACAAATATATTACTTTTTTTAAAAAAAACCCATCAAATTCTGTCCAAGTGAAAATAGTGTACTTTTCATCCCTGTAAAGTAAATCCATAGTTTATTAACAATTAAATGTAGACATTAAGTTTTCTGTGTCAAAACTAGCTTCTGAATCGAAGTGGGGAGTCTATAAATCAATCTAGAACAAAGTGCCCCATTTTCAAAGCCTCAAAATTAAGATTCAGATCAACTGTTGCTGTATATGACTGTCTCTACTCAAAACACAAATCCAATTAAAATTATTTTCCATTATTTATTAAAAAGTATTTATTGATATATAAATTCTGTAGCATTTCATTTTCCATAAAAGTCATTTAAGAAGGAAAAATGTTTCCTTCTCATTTTTAATGTACCATACTTTTTGGCGTGTAGGACACACTCCCCCCCCCCCCTAAAAGAGAGTGGAAATGCTGGTGCAGCTTATAGACCGAATACAGCCATTTTTGGCCTCCCGAAACCCCACCCATTTTCCCCTGAAACAGGCCCGTTTTTTGCAAAAACGTGACACGCAGAGGGTTCGGGAGGCCTGCAGAGTGCTCCTGGGGGCTGGGGAAGGCAAAAATGGGACACGTGGGGGATTTGGGAGGCCAAAAACAGGCCCATTGTCCCCAAATATGGGACTTGCAGAGGGTTTGGGAGGCCTGCAAAGTGCTCTTTGGGACTGGGGAGGGCAAAAAACAGGAATGTGGAGGCCAAAAACTATTTTTTTTTTCTTGTTTTCCTCTTTGAAATCTTGTTGCGTTTTATACTCCGGTGCATCTTATAGTCCGAAAAATATGGCAGTTTCAGACTGGATTATTTTCTTTGTCCATTTGCAGAAACAGCACAAATTGCTTGACTTTGTTTAAGCTATTATCTGCTCCACCCGCACCCAAAATGACTAATAAAATTTAGTCATAGAACAAAGTTTAAGGATCAAACTTTACACATTTAGAGACAGCATACTGAAATCAGTTTACTATTACTTGATTTTAATAGGTCCGTTCTAACTAAAACTAAACCAGAATCCAACTCATGGATTCTAACAAAAATAAAACACAAGATTAGTGGAAACAAATAGTTAACTCCCATGGATCTTATATAATAACAATATCAACAATATAATAACTTATTATGAAAAGAATGATCCCAAATCACAGATTATATATGTTTTGAAAGACAGATGTAAGAATTAACCAATAGAAAAACCAAATGGAAGAATTAAAGATCCAATACAAAGTTTAATCTAAAATTCAGTTTGTTCTGAAATAATTAAGTTTTTCATTCTGTAACATTTATAAATTCATTTTCCAATAGTACAATAAAAAACTTTAAATACTATAAAATTAGGAAAATATGTTTTTTAAACATATGCAGATTTGTTAAATTTAAAAAAATAAGTTATTTAAATAACTAAATCACTATGACAAAGGATTAAGAGCACATTTGGATTCAGTAACTCAAGTAAAATGAACTTAAGTTGCAGTTCTTTGTTTTATATAATTAATGAAAGGATGTGTTACTTTTCTACAGAGACAAATTTTAGTTGATAAATAATCTTACTGTATGTTTTACTACATCATTCATCCATATAGGATGTGCAATGTTGATAATTTAGAAACAACATATGAAAGAGACTAAATGTGCCCTTTCCTGTTCTATGTTGTCTTTTAGTTTTGAACAAATGTATTTTACATACTATACCGGTGCCTTATTTTCTTCTTCTCTTATTCAGTAACAATATTTAATTATACTTATCTAACTCTTTATTTCTATGTGGTTTACGTCTTGTAGCAGAATCCCTGGACCAGTTATTTTGAATTAGTATACAGATTTCAGACTTCTTTCTCTATGTCTGCTGTAATTTTTTCTTGGGTCTCCTTTTCAGTTTTCAATCTCATTTCTTTTCAAAACCTCTTGCTTTAAAAATTCACTTGGTACTCTCCGGTTCAGGTCTCTGGTTCTATTGTTTCTGCTTTTCTAATTTCCAGACCCCTCTGTAAGTTTCACCACCACTAACATATCTAATTTATAACAGGCAGATCAGGATGGAATCATTTACCTGAGTTTTCAAGACAGAAATTGGACTTGCCTGTTTAGACATTACATCTTTTTCTGATTTAGATTTACCTTCATACTCTGCTTTCTTGGAGGCTTCCAAATTTCTCCACTCTGTTCCAACCAGTCTGCTCAATTCTCCAAATGAATAATCTGGATGCTGTGCTTTAATAACAGCTCTCATCTCACTGCTAAACAAGATGTATCCACTCATATTGATCTTCCTTTTAGAGCCTTCTTTTTTTACACTGCCTTTGACAGACTTCGGAGTGGACTATAAAGAAAAAAAGAGAGAGCGATTACCACAAATGTATAGAAAAATTCAGATGTATTTATTGAATCAATTTGTATGCTGCCTCAAATTGGCTATTTTGACCATTATGGAAGTACTTCAAGATTATTATGTGTAGATCACTTGACCTCCATCACAACTGTATGCGAGCTATATAAGCTGTATGATAGTTATAAGGATATGTCACACACTTTATATGGAATCCGAAACTTTCTGTAAATTCTTAGTCAGAAAAAAATTAAAATGAGGAAATGAGAAAAAACACAGAGGCCATGTACAGTACCTGGATGTTATGGTAAATCATTGGCTCTACCTCCTAAGATCAGCAGAATCTTTGTAAGGTGGAATGTATCTGATACAGATAGTCCTTGACGGATGGCCACAATTGAGTCCAAAATTTCCAGGGAATTTTGCCCCATTTTACAAGCATTCTTGCCACAGTTGTTATGTGAATCACTGCAGTTGTTAAGTAAGCTAACATGGTTGTTAAGTGAATCTGACTTTCTTGTTGACTTTTGATTGTCGGAAGGTTGCAAAATGTGATCATGTGACCCCAGGACATTGCAGCCGCATAAATATATGCGGGTTGTTAAGCCTCTGAATTTTGATCAAGTGACCACGGGATTGCTGCGACAGTTGTTAAGTGTGAAAAATGATCATAAGTCCCTTTTTTCAGTGCCATTATAACTTTGAATGGTCACTAAATGGTTTCAAGTCCAGGATTACCTGTATTGCTTGTTATTCAAAAGAGTTATATAGCACTTTTTAGAGTTAACAAATGTTTAAGGCACCAGCTAGAAACCGGGAGACAGTAAGATCTAATACTGCCTTAAGCATAAAGGTTGGCTGGGTGACTTTGGGCCTGTCTCTCTCTTTCAGCTCAAATCATCTCACAGGGTTGTTTTGAGGAGAAAAGAGGAAGAAGGAGTATTAGATATGTTTGCTGCCTTGAGTTATTTATAAAAAAAATAATAAAGGCAGGATAAAAATAAAAAATAAATTATCCTTTCAAATAGCTTACAAGCAATCAAGAATATTCATTTGCCATGTTTCACAGTATACAATGTTACATTTGGTGCAAGTCTATACAACTGTATGGATTAAATAATGATTGATGCCAAGGCTTTTCCCCAATGATGTCTACCTGTCCTATGAGATCTGGCAGGATAGGTTTGTTCAGAGCCCATCCATAAGTGCTATCTGACAGGGCTCAGGAAGAGAAGCTTTTCTGCTGTGGTACTTGTCTTCTGGGACATCATTCTCCTAGAAATTAGATTTGTCCCAATCGTGCTGGCTTTTCACAATGCACTGAAAACCTGGCTTTGCCATCAAACCTGAAACCCTGATAGTATGGATGAGCCTATTTCTTGGCCTTGGTTGTGTTAACTGAGCATTCTCAGGTGTTAAGTTTGTTAAGTTTTATTATAATAAAAATAATATTTTTTATTCTTTTTAACTGTTAGCAATCCAGTCATGCATCTGACATAAGTGGCCATATAAATTTATTACATGAGCACATTACATCACTCACACATACTTACATTGTTACACAGTTCATAAAAATATCTTCCTTTCGCCACTATGATTTAGTAAGTCATATTACCTGTGGTGGAGTATATGGCATTATATCCAATTCATTGGAGTGTGGAGTCTGCAGTTGAGATATTGTTGGTGCTTCTGCGACTTCACCTTCCTCTTCCCCAATCTCTTCAATATCCTCTTCTCCACCTTCTAACTCAGCAAACTTTGCTTCTAGCTGCTGAATTTTTTTCTCTAAAAGTGGAGATGGCTCCTTTTGTGGAATAATGGGTTTCCTAGAAAAGAAAAAGTCTATATTTACTGAACACAGTTTTTCTCTTCATTAGAACACAGAAAGAAGCAATAAAGAGTAAACTAAACAAATGCTAAGTGCCAGGTCAGGGAAACATAGCTAAGTCCAGTTTACCTCAGTATTTTCCACTAACCCCTCCACATCTTTCTGTCCTTGAAGACCATCGTTGCTTCATATGCTAATCATATGCATCCATATGCTAATTCACACACTGCCTTTGCTCTTTGGGATCGCTTATTTTTTAATTCACTCATAGTCATTTTTAACCCCATCTCGTCTTGTTTAATATCCAAACTTCTAAAATACACCATTCTGCATTCAACTTACTTTTACATTTCTCCTGACATACCCAATTTCCAAATAAACCAGTGGGCAGAAGCGTGCTATTTCACACAACCATTTTAAAGTGGGTTTTTTCCAACAACCATTAATTCCTTGCATTAGGTTACATACTATTGCTGTTTTTCCACCATTAATTGCCTATATTAAAATTTATCCATCCATTTCCACATCTTTAAGAAAACACTAAGCAAGGAATGCAGATGTACAAATTTATTACTGATGCAGCTTCAATCTTTGTTCAAACAGCTCCAGTAAAACACTCAGATTGCAGTTAATGTAACTTTGTATTTTAAAGAGAACTCAAATTTTATTTTGGGCATTTTACAATAGGGTAAGTTATTTTTAATGGTCCATATTTAGCAGGTTGAACTGACAGGAGTTAGCAGATGAAGAATTGCATGACCCCACACTAAATATACCAGTGTATATCAAGGTTGACTCAGCCTTCCATCCTTCTGAAGTTGGTAAAATGAGGATTCAGATTGTTGGGGGTAATATGCTGACTCTGTAAATCACTTAGAGAGGGCTGTAAAGCACTGTGAAGTGATATATAAGTCTAAGTGTATTGCTATTGCTAGACTTCTGTAATTCTTAGTTGCATATGGGGCCAGAGAGGAGGCAACAGTCCATTCACTTGAGGAAAGGAAAAGTTCAAAGTTTTGAAAGTGATAATGGTCTAATCCGTTTTAAGGGGCATGACTTGGATCCAAGACAAATGGAGACCTATTCTCCTGTGTCCAACTTCCCCTTATGGTATATACCAATCAGAATTCAGTCTGGGTATGGAACTGATACTGCACTGATTGCTCTCATCAATGCCTTATGGTGGGAATTGATGGGAAGGAAAGAAAACCTTATTGATCTGCTGGACCTCTAAATCACCTTCAATATTGTCAGCTACAGTATTTCTACAATCTCTGCAGTGCTGGGAAAAGGTATTCTTCTCTGTTGTAAAATCAACTAAGTTAGATTATTTTTATTTAAAAATTAAAATACATTTTACCTGAAATAATAAATTTCATCATCTACTACCTTAGCAGACAAAGAAAATCTTTTTAGTCCCTTGAATTTTTTCATCTGTTTGTCACTTTCATTATAGCGACTTTCACAGAGAAGAACATCATTTTCATGGATTTCAGTTGGTCTACAGGAAAGAAAGTCTTTGAAAGACAGCACAGCACACTTTCCTGAAAGAGAGGATAATAAATAGCTGTATTTTATTCATTAATATGTATAGCATAACATTTGTAATATGTCTGAAAATTTTGAAATGTCAAAATGTGTGGAGCAATCGGTGATTAGTTGAACTCATAAGCCAATACAGCAACTAATGTCACATGGGCTGCATACAACTATTGGTTCCTAATATGACATGCAGCTCTTGATGCTGTCATTGATTCAACAGATACAAAATGAGCATCCTTAATGCAGACACAAAACTGTATCTGCTGTCCAATATTCCAAAAAGTTGCTTCTCTAGAAAAGAGCTAGATGAATCTAGATGAGTCCATTTCTTCTTTCTTGTTAATAAACTAAAACTTAGTTCTTAAAGAAATGTCTTTATTATATAACTTTATTTTGCAGCAATTTTATTAATGTAAAGAAGTGACCATTTTTTAAGCTGTACAATTTGAAACAAAGTAATAAAATTTATTTTATTGTTTAATTACCCAGAATGCATGTCATTGGGCAAGTCTCTTCCAAGTTACTCAAAAATACTTCCTTCTTATAAAACATTTTAGTTGGCTCATGTTCTGTTTCTTCTGGGTGAATAAAAATTGGACCAAAGAAATAGGCAGCTCCATCTCTAACCCACATTTTTTCTATTCTGAAAAGACAGAAAAAACACTGCTTCAAAGTATTTCAAATTCAATTTTAACATTTACTTTCACTTATTGTATTGATTGATTATGCAATTAAAACATTGTTGACTCTTATCAACCACACAGACAGATCTTCTTCAGGATATTAATGCTTTATATGACAGTTTTACTCCTTTTTGCTGTCGTACATTCTGCAACTGCAGGTATTCCTCAACTTATCTCCACAATTGGGACCAGAACCTTTGTTGCTAAGCAATGCAGTTGTAAAGTGGGCCATCATGTGACTGCATCACTTAGCAATGGCAATCCCTGCTCTCTCCACTGCAGTTGTTAAGCAAATCCCACTGGTTGTTAGGTGAGGACCAACCCCAATACAAGCCACTGTTATACATTTATACCACTTTTAAAAAAAAGTTGTACCTGCCAACCCTTGGTCGGACTAAACCATGTGATTTTATGAAGACACAATCTCCAACTTTTAACCACATGTCATTGTAACAAAGCTGTTCATAGTAGTGACAGGCAGGTTCTCCATTTGACATGTCTACTGGAACATCTTCCTTATCCTGAAATACAGAAATATTTATGAACTAGGAAATGTAATGCAATTGATATTAAAGAATAATATTTATTGTAAATCTTCAGCAACACCCAGAGGCAATGTTTATGCAGGGTCACCAACGTCCATATAGATGTCCAATATATGCTGTATAAATTACTTTTATTTATCTCTACACATACAGTTGCTTTTGCCTCTAAAAATAATGAAAATATCAAAATGTATGGGAAGTCAGAATTGTCTGTCTCCAAATAAATTTAAGGTACTCACTTTCCCACTTTAATAACTCTTTCCCGTTAAATAAATACCTTTTCTTTTTTTTTATTTAAAAGTTTTTATTGGTTAAAAATATACAATATTATAGTTTACAATATGTTGAATTTTCAATATCTTTATATAAAGATATTTCAATTATTATTTTCTTTTTTAAATTCTCACACAACAGACATTATTATCTTAAATCAAAACAAACAACCAGGTTGTGTAAAAATTATATAAACAGAAAAATATTATACAAAATACAATAAAAAAAATAAATACCTTTTCAAGACTAAGAATGCTATCTCCAATTTTGGTATCCTCCGATGTTTCAGTATGTTTTTCTTCGTCAATTTTGTCTGTATTAGCAAACACTGATGCAACACGAACTACAGGTAAGGGCACTTCTCGAGGGACAAATCGTACAGAACTAATTGGCATAGTCCACAATTTAATTTTCTTAAAAGACTTTGTCTTTGCAGAATAACGTGATTCACAAACATAGACATCTTCATCTCTGAAGTTTTCTGGACATAGCTTAAAATATTCCTGCAAGATAGAAAGAAATGAAAATTAGGGCAATACACACAAACATACAGAGCAGAAAACAACCAGCATTTTATTGAAACATTATCGAATAGAGTAATTAAACGGATGCTTTTTGCAATTCAGGCCTCTCAAGGTGACAGCAGTGTTGTGTTCCAACAAATGAGAAAGAATTCCCCCCGCCCACAGATTCTATCCTGTCCTATTCCTGGGCCGTGGTCTTCCCATGAAGTATGTTTAATCTAGTACTACAGTATTAGAAGCCACTCCAAACCTAAATGTTTTAGTTATATAGAGGGATAAGGCTACATTCAGGAAACTCAAAATAAACATGGCTTTTTCTCTTTTTTCTCTTACAAAACATCCATTATAATACAAGGGGAATTTTTGAACCTCTTGTCAAAAATCCCAACTTGAGCTAGCGCCCATTATCCTCTCTCTTCCTTCAAATAAACTATTTTTTCCCCTCATCACTTATATCTTAACTTCTATAAATTAGACACTATTTACAATTTACTTTCTACAGAGAGACATTATGACTCTCCAGATATTGCTAAATAACCCCAGCACTGTCATGCTAGAAGGAATTGTAGGCAACAATGACAGGGCCAGTTTCCCCATTTGTTCCATTCCCAAATGTAAGAGGCAAACAGAAAATCAGTTAAATTAGATTCTTCTCACCTTAACAAACATAACCACACATTTGCCTAGAATTTTGCTCACGGTAACTTTGTTGTAATAATCGCTTTTAAACACCTCCTTCTCCAAAAATTTTCTGGTGGCAAGATGGAATGTTTCATTTGGTCGATAAAACCAGCAGCCGTATAACCATTTTTCCCCTAAAAACAAGATAAAGTTTAGCACCCACAGAAAATAAAGTTATAGTAGAAAACTATCATAATAATTTTAAGGTCACTTTATATTAGACAATTATAGTCTTCTTCTGGTAGCTGTCTGAAGCTTTGAACAGAATATATCTAGCCAATGAAATAGATTGTTTTATGTCTGTTATCTTCAGAATTAGTACACTAAAAGTATCTGGATGAATTTGAAAAAAAAGTAGACAACTTTTGAGGCCTGCACCCACCTTAAAAGAAGTAACACTTAACTACATTTAATTTTATGAATGAATCAATGATAAGTTCCCTGTGAACTCAAGTTAAAAAAGGAGGTTATTGTTTATCAGTGATGCTAAAGAGAATGGCAACAGGAACCTATACCAATCATACACAATTTGACAACAACCACTTCCTCTTCATGCCAAAAGGGGAATATGAAATGAAATCAGGTGGAGTTGTTTCTCTGAACCACTCCAAAGGAATAAAAAATGAAGGATCAGCTGATGCCCAGACAATGGTTTCTTGTTCTGAATTATTTCAAAATCCATCAACCTACTACGTTAACTTCATGACAGCGTCTTAACAATCATACAAGGAACTTTATTATTATTTGAATAGTGCCAGATATTCAAATTATAAAATTACTAATGGGAGCTGCTGTCCTTGGTTCTGTATGATTAAATTTTAGTTATCTTTCTGAAATCAAGGTATATATAGTACTTTGTTGTTGTTGTTTTTTAATCTTAAAAACAGTTTTACAAAAACTAATACTCCTTACCATTTGAATCTTCCCACAGTCGTTCTATGCAGACTATATGAGGTTGTAAATTAGCTTCTGCAGGTTCAACATATACATAGTCTCCAACATGGTACATGCTGTTCTTAAAGCTGCAATCTTGGCTGTATGTTCTGTGTAAATTAGATAGTCCTGATCCTCCAGAAGTATCTTCACTCTTTTCAGCTTCTTATTCAACATACAAGAAAGCACGGGAAATTATTTCTACTCAGTTTAAGGGCTTACAGGACTCTTTACTTTGTAATATTTTGCGTGTTGCCTCTGGAGATGCTGGATGGTATTTTTCTTGAAAAGTTTTATTCAACAAATTTCTTTTTATTTGTTTAGTATATTTATATCCTACTTTATCTCCACAAACTCAAGGTAATATACATGTGAGGTCTCTTCTCATTTTATCCAAAGAGCTTTTTGAAGTAGGTTGGACCAAAGGTTAATAACTGTTTCAAAATCAATTTATGTTTAAGTGGGATTTAAGTGCTAGATCCATATCCAACATTTACCACTTACACTAGCCATCTCAAGCAATGCAGGTAGTCTTCAACTTACAACAGTTCACTTAATGACCGTTCGAAGTTAAAACGGGACTGAAAAAAATGACTTATGACCATTTTTCACACTTATGACAGTTACAACATCTCCATGATCATGTGGTTTACATTCGGATGCTTGACAACTGACTCACATATATGACGGTTGTAGTGTCCTGGAGTCATGTGATCCCCTTTGCAACCTTCTGACAAGTGCAGAAACCAGATTCACTTAACAACCATGTTACTAACTTAAGAACTGCCATAATTCACTTAGCAAATGTGGTGAGAAAAGTCGTAAAATGAGGCAAAACTCACTTAACAAATTTCTCACTTAGCAACATAAATTTTGGGCTCAATTGTGTTCGTAAGTTGAGGACTACCTGTATTCAAATTTCTGTAAGGCGAAAGGGACATTATACATCACATTTAACCATAGCACGGTTATTTGGTTTTCATGCTGAGTAAATTCAAGCAATTAGTTTATTCACTAATGTGATGCATGAATCAAGTTAAAGTCTTGCCCTACCAGAAAGCAGGACAGAGCAATTTCTCCCCAAATAGAGTAAAGTATACACTGAATGGTAATAGATGAAGTTTCCAAAGTTTTGTGTTTTGTGGGCGGGGGGGGGGGGGGGCTGTGGAGGTAAAAACACACAGTAAAGGCACTTTCCACCTGGCAGTATCAATAATTCTGATAGACTTCCCTTCCTATGATTGAACTGCAAGTTTTTAGCATGTTGATTTGGAAATTTTAGTTTTAATAAACTATTTCTTCACAAATGAATTATACACATGACAAAGATCACTCAGATAAGTGATTCAGAGAACGATATGAAGGCCCCTGTGGTGAAACCAAAATATTTGGAAATTAGAGGTGTAACAGTAACATTGGTTATAAGCTATGTTTATTATAGAAACTATCTGTTATAGCTATATAGAAGCTATATAGCTATAAATTATAGCTTATATTACTATTAAAATATCAACATATTGTTTTCATGTTAATGAAACATGAAATAATGAACATATTATTTTCATGTTAAGCCTGACTGTTCCTCTAATGAAAATACAGTAAATTAGCTCAGAATATAAATATGGAGTTTTTATATACAGTGTTGCTGTACTGGCAATGCGAACAGGGGAAGTTGTACGCATTTGCCAACACTTATACTACAATATATTCTTTGGTCTTCTAAATAGCATTAGCAAAATGCCAGCTACTACACTCATAAATATTAATGGACTGCTAAACGTATTCTATTTATTTTCCTTCTGTTCAATTATGTCCATTCTTGAAGACTGTTTAGACAAAGTCCTGGCAGTTTTCTTGGCAGTTTTTCAGAAGTGGTTTTGCCACTGCCTCCTTCCTAGGACTGAGAGAAAATGACAGGACTGACTGACTCTGCTGGCTTTGTGAGGGATTTAGAACTCAGAGTCACCTGGTTTCTAGCCTGATATCTTAGCTTGTATATTTACCAGAATAAATTTAGCTGAATTATTGCCCTGTTGTAGGCTACTCACTGTCTTTGTTGATATACTCTCTGAATCGATAATATAGAGAAGCTATATGAGGTTATACAAACATTTTGACACAAAACTATTCTTATCTTCTGTACAGCTAGTTTGAAGAAGCTGAGTTACTGATGCTGCAAAAAAGTGGCTGTCAAACAACCAATCTTAAATATGTTACTGTGAAATACCACTAAAAATTATTTTCATTGAAAGTATCAAAATCTGAAGGTAAATGAGAGCTGAATTATAAAGACAGGATTTTTTAAAAGAGACTCCCCTATATTTAAAATTTTATAATTAATTATTCTTTATTCTACAGTGACCATTTTGTAAACTATATTGATAATAGAAATTAATCTTCATCCAATCTCCTCTTATAAATGATTATATATCAATAGAAGTGTCACAATATACACCATACAATTACCTCTCTTCTCTTCTTCTCTTTTAAGTTTGTCCTCTTCCATTTCTTTGGGAAGTTTTTCCTTCTTCTCTTTTTCTACATCATTATGTAGATGTTTAGTAGTGTAGCTAAGAGCTGGTGATAACAAGATCTCACCATTTTTGCAGAGTTCATCACGGATTTTAATAAAGAACTGCTGAAGTTCTACAGCATCCTCATAAATCTCTGAATCCGTCCTTTAAGGAAAAGAATAATATGCAAAATGCTAACATATAAAATGTAATAACTTGAATTAGCATCTGCTGTTTTTCGGGTCCTGCTTTGGATGTAATGAGAAATGTCAAAATGAAATGAAATAAAAAAACTGCAATCTAAATAGTTTTTAAAAAATATTTAAATTCCTGAGGAACATCTAAAACTAAATATAGGTATTATTTTAAGTGATAATGCAGTAATCTAAATGTCACAAGAAAATTCCAGTCAGAATGACAAAGTCTATTTTTTAATCAAAGCTTGTACACAAAATAGACATGTAAAACCTTCGAAGGCCTTTAAAAATTAACAATTTTCTTCACAACATTTATAAATCTATCATTTCCCACATCTTGTAAATGCTTTATTATAAAAAGGGCTTTTCTTATTTTAGTCATAGTCATTGCAAAAGTAAAGTACTACTTACCGGTTCATTCTCCTTGCACGTTCCAGTACTTCAAACATATGTTCTTGGAACAAATCCAATCTTCTATAGCGATTATTCTCTACATTCCTTCGTATGATATCAAAAGTCAAAGGAGGCTTGTTTGGGAAACTAGGGTCAACAGCAGGAATTTCAGCTAAAGAGTCACTATAGCACCTCCCCTCATCATCCTGGTGACTCATTACAGAGACAAAAAGGTTATGTATAAGTTCTTGAATCAGCAGAGTTACATTTGGGACATGAGAATCTTCATCCCCTTCTATATCTCTTCTAGTCTCAAGCAAAACTTTATGTAGCACAAGTGCATCTTTGTAAATCAAGGATTCTGGTTCATTGTAAGTGCAAGCATTATTAAACATCATTACAAAATCTTCAACCATAGAATCAATATCCTGATATTTGTTGGCCATCATGTGACTTCTGATTTTCTCCATATCAACTGGCTTTTTTATTGTCAGATAATAATCAGGAAGCTCTGACCGTGATGGAAGTCGTAGAAAAATAGCACTGAGTCTTCTACCTCGTTTATCTGTATAGTTCTTCACAGCTTCATATACTTCATTAAGCTTCTGTTGCATTGGAGTCATATATTTTGATTTTTTAGGAGAGATGCCAGTTTTTCTACCTAGGGAGATAAAACTAAATTTTGCCATTTGCAACTTTGGTTGCTCAAATATTAATAGGATTTCTGATCAGACAGATCTAATTGGTAAGACTTTTTATACTTTTCAACATACTCAGAATGTTCCCTAACAGTGGAACACATGACATGGTATATTCAAAGTAGTGAGAGAAAAACTACTACAAGGGTCACATTATTTTTGTCAAAAGTAAAAGGCATACTAGTTAGACACTATGACCACAGGAATTTAACAGATAATTATATCCACATCTGGAGATTCTTCATTGCATATAATTTTGACTGCACAAAAAAATAAGGCTAAAACCTATGTATGAGTCCTCTTTTCATAAACATTAGAAACGTCTGGGTCATGGCACTAACCACTAACTATAAAACTAATATTTATCTCTGAATCATTAACGATTTATATTACTATCTAAAGCCATGTTCAGTATTAAAGGTTTACAGTAAATGCTATTAAAGCCAAGTATGATTCTACAAAGTTAAAATAAAGCACAATTGTAATAATAATTGCTTCTTTATAAATATCACTTATAATCAGAGGTGGAATTCAGTTGGTTTGGATCAGTTTGGGGGAACCGGTAGCTCCAACAATCAGCTGGCCCTGCCCACTGGTTCCCGCCCTATCCTGTCCTTTATTCCCTTTCTAGCTCATCTCAATCACGTGGCACAGCTGATTCCCCCCCCCCCACACACACACTGTTCTATTTACCGTTGCTGACTTGGAAGGTAAGCAGCTGAGCTTCTAAATTCTCCATTTTCAGCACGAAGTGCACACTCACCGAACCGGTTGTTAAATTGGCAGCATTCTACCACTGCTTATAATGTATTTCCCTAATATCCCAAAAGTGCCTTAGAGTCTTGCCTCATTTTAGGGCATTTTGCAAGTTTTCAAGATGTGAGCAGTTGGGTCTCTGGAAGACATCATTTATCTGAAATCTTAGAAGGCTGGATTATTGTCCACCATTGCCTTAATCTAATGTTAGTTGCTAGAATGTCCTATGTCCAGAAATCTACCATATGAATTTAATACATGTAGTTTATTTGGATCTTGATCGGGATTCCCTGTGCACAGTCACTCACGCCCTTGTCACCTCTCGCCTTGATTACTGAAATGCTCTCTACATGGGGCTCCCCTTGAGGGGCACCCGGAGGCTCCAACTGGTCCAGAATGCGGCCGCGCGGGTAGTGATGGGAGCAACGTGGCGCTCCCATGTAACACCACTCCTGCGCGAGCTGCACTGGTTCCCAGTGGTCTTCCGGGTGCGTTTCAAGGTGTTGGTTATCACCTTTAAAGCGCTCCATGGCATAGGACCTAGTTATCTACGGGACCATCTACTGCCACAGACGACCTCCCATCGACCCATGCGCTCCCACAGAGAGGGCCTCCTAGGGGTGCCGTCAGCCAAACAATGTAGGCTGGCGACCCCCAGGGGGAGAGCCTTCTCTGTGGGGGCACCTACCCTCTGGAATCAGTTACCCCCCGAGATAAGGAAAATCCCAGACCTCAGTGCCTTCCGTCGTGCCCTGAAAACTTACTTTTTCAAACAAGCCGGGCTGGCTCAAGCAGTATTTTAAATTTTATGGGGATTGGTATTTTTAATTTGAGCCCAAATTTATTATTCTATTTTTAATTGTTCTTATTGTTTATATTATGTGTTTTTTAATTCCGGCTGTACACTGCCCTGAGTCCTCAGGGAGAAGAGCGGTCTATAAATTTAATATAAAATAAAAATAAATAAAAATAAAAATTATTAGGATTCTAATACTCTCTCTTAGCAAGCAAAAGATTTACTATAATTGAGAAAGATTTATAAACAAGCAAAAGATTAGCAAGCAAAAGGTCAATATAATTGAGAAAGATTCATAAATAACAAAAATAAATGAGTAATAACACTCATTTACTCAAGAGCCATAGTAGCGCAATGGTTAGAATGCAGTATTGCAGGCTGACTTACTGCTCACTGCTAGGAGTTCAATTCTGACTGGCTCAAGATTGTCTCAGCCTTCCATTCTTCCAAGGTCAGTAAAATAAGGACCCAGATTGTTGGAGACAATATGCTGACTCTGTAAACCATTTAGAGAGGGCTATAAAGCACTATGAAGTAGTATATAAGTCTAAGAACTATTGCTGTTGCTAATAGATGTTATTGACTCATTGTTTTTTGTTTATGCATCTTTCTCGATTATATTTAAAAAGTAAGCAAAAGTTTGCAAGTATATTCAGTTTGTATTTCAATTAACCTATTTCAATTATGCAACAAGCTTTCTATCCACAGTATAAACATTACCTATTCAAATGAAAATTCACCAGCATTACTTACTTAACTTTAATTTAGGGGAAGCAATCTCATCATCTTCAAGCAGAGGTCCCAATTCTTTTCTTTTTTCTTTAAGAATTTTCTCCAAAATATGAGCATCATTGTAAACCTATTAATCATAAAAAAAAATTAATTCGTAATCAAAATGTATAAAGCAACGAATTTATATGTAAATATGCTTTTTAACCATGTGAACTTGGTGTTTTAGCTAGCACTGGTGTACATATCCATTAATGGCATGAATGGTAATGGCCAGGAGGCTGATTAATAAATATTTATAATATATTTAAGGGTTAAAGTATTATTCCTTAAATTGTACTAAGAAATTGGCAGCAGGTAGGCCTACTCTACCCCCCTAAATGTAAATCTAAGAGCATCTTTCTAGAATAAGTATGTATAATATGAAAGGCCTTTTCTTAAGTGAGATTTAGAGGCTCATTCCAAAATCAGATTTATCAGATTCTTATGTTCCATGTTCACAATACTGGTTATTTCATATCCAGTATATCCAGTATATCATAAAGAAAGTATTACAAAGTTACATACAATGTAAAAAAGTAGATAGGAATTTGTTTTTAATCCTTTTGTTAAAATACCCAAAGCCAGTACTGTAAAGCTAAATGATTCAGGAACAATGAGAAGAAAAGCTAAATCCATTGAATCTGCTATTAATCTTTGCTATTAAAGAAGGATAGCATTTAAAAGTTCATGCAGGTAAAATTGCTAGTAGCTAGTAGCCTGGTTGGTACAGTGGTACCGTGGTACTCAACTGCTTTGAAACTGTATTTTGACATGGCACTCACCGTTGGGTTGATTCTCACCACACAAGCTAGAACTTGTTTGTGTCGGCTGTCTTGTGAGTTATTACAGTATTCTTTATGGGAAAAATCTGTTTGGTACTCATCACATCTCCCGGAACCAATTAACCAAGAGTACCGAGGTACCACTGTAATCTATTATTTCAGTATCAACATGATAAACTGATTTGCAGATTATTATCAAGCAATAATTTGATTGCAAACAGTAATCTGATGCAATACACTGAGAATTATTCCTAAAGGACTAAACAATCCTAGTAACTGCAACCGTTTGTATCATATCCTTTGCCAAAAAAAACCCCCAAGCCCTTCATGGTTAAGATCTTTAAAAATGTATAGGCAGCTTCGAACAAAACCTACACAAGGAGACCTACACAAGTATAAAAAATATTGTGAAATTCATATACTAAAACTCCAAAATAGGTTTTATTTATGGTAATTTACAGAGTAAGCTAAGGGAAATAGGGATAACTTTTAAAATATCTTTCCTTCAGGTATACCTGTGAGCCTTCTTCATTATAATGCCTCGCATTTCGAAACATTAACCTCATATCTTCTATCATAGCTTCCTCTCCAGCATATTTGTCACTACGGATATTATGTTCTATTATTTTTAAATCCATTGGCTCCAAAATAATTTTGTAATAATCTGGATAGTCTTTTTTGGAAGGTTTCACCATAAACAGCTCACACAGCCTTCGGCCTGTTCCAGGTTCTCGTGCTTCAAGAACAACATTGTATAAGATTTTCATTCGCTGTTTCTTTATATTCTTCTTACTGTTCAGTTTAAAGAGAGACAAAAAGACTACTTTAATCTTGGTCTATGCAACCAGGATCATTCACTGTTTTCTTTAGTGAAAATCTATTTATTAGATTATATATTATCTAGAGTATGTATGCATGAATAAATGAATAAATAAAGTAAAAAGGATTAACTCATGCCATAATCGTTTCCTAAGCGGATTCATTGTAATGCATTCTAGATGGAGTTGCCCATGAAGGCCATCTGGAAACTGCAACAGCATGGGAAATTATATGAACACCTCGATACTTCCATTTTACACTTCTGCTCCAAAAGCCACAATGAACTCATTTACTTTCCAGTAGCATTCAAGGTACTAGTTGTTCCCTAAAAGTCTCACCTGTCAGATGGGCTCCACCACCATTGCATGGGACATGCAAAACCACCCCCCCCCCCTTATGGAACCAGTTGCATCACTTGCCAAACTTCCTAAGATCATATTGTTCTGACCTTGCTGGCCTTTTGTAAAGCACTGAGGGCCTGGATGTGCAACGCACATGGTGAGATGGCCAGCTGAAAGCTCTATGTTAATTGTTTTGTTTAAGTTTGCCCTCAGTGACCATTTATTGGTTTTTCTTCATTCTTGACAATTTTTTAAAACTGTTTTAATATGTTGTTAACCACCCACAGTCACATTTGCGAGATTAGCAGCCACATACATCAACGTAAAGATAAGTAAGTACAATTCTTTGTAAGACTTTCATGGCTGCTTTGAAAGCTGTTTGTGTGTGTGTGTGTGTGTGTGTGTGTGTGTGTGTGTGTGTGTGTTTGCACAGACAATACTTATGTAGCAAAGATGTGTCCATACAATTATGTAGGTTTAGCTTCTGAAGCAATTGTGGCAGATTTTCAAAGGACACAATTATTTTAGTGTTTCTATGAAAAGTGATTTGTGTCATTTTTTTTAAAACTGAGGATCTCTTTCTAATACTTTGCATAGTTCTATAAATTATGCTTCTCAGAATTATGTATTGTGTTTAAAAGGAAAGATTGTACAAAATTTCAACAGGATATAGCAGATAATTAAGCTATGCATTTTTTTGTGTTAAAGACATTACTGATGAGATACTTGGTGAGAATAATTGAGAGTTAAAGCAAACTACTGTTGTCCCAAACAGATATATATACTAGTAGCAAATACCTTTTTCTTTTTGAACTCCCAGCATCTGATGTGGCAGAAGATATCATACTATCTCCATCCTCAATTTCATCTCTTCTAGCTAGCTCTTTCTTCTTTGTCTGAAATGTAACCAATCATAGATCCAATTCACATGATTGAATATGCTAAAATGTATGAATATTAAACAGCTACATTCATTCTGCAAGGATATAAATATCAGTTTCATGCATTGAGGAAAAGTTTCAAGTAAAGCATGTCTAGTTCATTTGTATCATGGGAAAACATTAAATTGGACCTACCTAAATAAACCATTCTAGAACAATTAAGTAAAAATTTTATGCTGAAAAATATAATGATTTATTAGCATTAACCAGCATAGGACCACTAAAAGACCTTTCCTTGAGAAAGTGTGTAAGATGATGCTCAGTTAAACATTGAGAACAAGTTCCATTA
Organism: Ptyas mucosa; assembly: GCA_012654045.1. Classification (NCBI taxonomy): domain Eukaryota; kingdom Metazoa; phylum Chordata; class Lepidosauria; order Squamata; family Colubridae; genus Ptyas; species Ptyas mucosa. The sequence goes on along the minus strand of WNWU01000041.1, from coordinate 8,764,164 downwards.
CTAAGTAGAGAAAAAGAGATTTTTAAAGACAAGTGTTTCTGCCAGTTTAGATAATGAATGAACCAAATACTAACTCCTTTGAATATAAGCCCCAGAAACAGAGTGCGAATTTTACCTGCATAACCTGTTGCATTTTCAAAACTCTCTTATAAATGGCTGAGTTTGGAACATTATAACGCTTTGCATTTTCAAACATCAAGTTTAAATCGCATTCCAAATGGTCAAGGGTTTCGTATTCGTGATTCTTCAGTTTTGTTCTGTAGAAAAGACAATCTTTTATCACTGCTGCAAAAAATTCTTTTTTGTAAAGTACAAAATATTTTTTCACCCAATCTCACAATATTTTTTGTAAAGTACAAAATATTTTTTTCATCCAATCTCACATTTAATTTCTACTTGAGGGTTTAAGACAGTGATGGCTAACCTTTTCCAGACCGGGTGCCCAAAGCACGCGTGCATGAATGTGCATGCACATGCCTGAACTTCCAAAATGCAATGCATGCATGGCCCTGTGCATGCGTTTGCACCCCCGCATGCCCCCTGCGCATGTGCCCCACCCCCGTGCATATGCACCCCGTCCCCCGCGCATCCACGGCAGAGACCCGAAGACCAGCTGGTTGGCGGGAGGCGCGTGCACATGTGTGGCGGAACTGAGCTGGGGCGATGGCTCACGTGCCCACAGAGAGGGCGCTGCGTGCCACCTCTGGCACAAGGGCCATAGGTTCGCCATCACGGACCTAGGGTCTTCATTGTTGGATGGTTTAAAAATCAAATAAACAAAAAAAAATAAATAGAATTATTTTGGTATTTATAGTAATGGCACAGTATCTTAGTATATTTTTTCCTTTCAGTTGTTAAAACAACAAATTTAAAATATGTAAAAATGCAGAATACCATTTTACCTGATCTGCTGCAATGAAATAGGCATTTTGATTTGTTGATAATAATCAGGATATTTTTTCTTTGAGGGCAAATGAAAAAACGGTTCTGATATAAGTTGACCCTGATTGTTTCGGCAGTTTCTAACTGTATCATAAAGTTGATAGAGAGGATTGGATGTATCCATAAATGAAGCAATACTTTCAGCTTCAGATTCTCCTTCTTCATAACGGGCAGCAGCTAGGAATGACGAACAGAAACATATGCCGTTACTGTATTTTTCTCCTTTCCCTGTTCATATGTTCTAAATCGACTAAAGAGAGCCGGAGTGTGAGTTGGATTTAATAATTTCAATTCATAAAATGACAACGTTTGAGTGTATATCTCATATTTTTAAACAAAGTTCTAATATCAAAGAAAAACAAATGGAATACAAATTTCTTAGCAGATATGAACAATGTTTCTTCAATTCCTACCAGCTAAAACAGCATCTTCATCACTTTCAGATCCATATTGCAGTGTCATGGTTATTGCTGATAAACGATCGCCTTGTACAGCTCTTTTGTTACTGTGAATTTTTAAAGGAAAGACAGGTAATAAATGAAAAAATCCCCGAGGATGGGAGTATATGCATCTACTTTTAAAATAGTAACTATACTGGCACAGTATAGCAAACACAGGCAGAACTGAAGGTTAGCTCTTGCTATGAATGTTTATTTTTGATTATAAACACAGAATCTCTATGCTGGGCTAATGCAAGGCTCTTTTGCCTTTCCAGAAGTCTCTTGCAAGTTTAACATACAGAAAAATGGTGGATTCCCAGGAGGGAGGGGATGTATTTCAGAGAGAGGCAACTCAGTCAAGATATTATGTGTGAGACAAAGAAGGTGAAAACAGCCTCTCCCTAATAGTTTATGAAATATATTGTAGATGCAGAGAGTAGAGTATTCAATCTGGCAAGATTATATCGATGCATGTGAAACAATAGAGAAGTTAGCTTGGAAGAATCACCATGTGTCTTCCTTGGTTTTCGGCCCTGACACGTGGCAACTTTTATAAGTAAAAAATGTAGAGATTTTCAATTTATGTAAGTTTCCTTTTCTGCCGAATTTGAAAGCCAGATGAGAAAATAATACAATAGCCTTTGGGACAGTATTCTTAAGTGCTACTGCTACACTACCTTAAAAGAAAAGGAATATGTTTGATATTACATGCTACTTAGTCCAAAGCAAGCTCAATATTTCAACATAGCTATAGTGTAGGTCAATTCTTTTCTTTCTTGGGAGGTACAAAAGAAGAAAAAAGTTGACAGCTTGCTTCATGATGGATAGGTAGACATGGGTAATTTTCTTTGGTCTTTGAGAGAAATGTGTACTTTCTACTGAGTTAGTTAAAAAGGGGAACTGAAAGGGAATTCTACTGAGAAAGTAAATGCATTAGATGTAGATCAGTGGTTCCCAACCTTTTTTGGCCATGCCCCACTTAAGCATCTCTAAAATCCTGATGCTCTCCCCTGTGACATATAATTCTTACTATTCAAAAAGTGAACTCCTACTCACTCGGAGGAAGCCTAAAAGGCCATTAACTTGGCTTAAACAAGGTTCCAAATTTCCCCCATTAAAAATCAAATTGCCCCTCTGTGGGGTGTGGGCCTCACATTGGGAACCACTGATTTAGATGAACATTCCCTTTTTCTTGAACAATGAGGAAAAGGAATGGAGAGCCTGCACATTCTTACCTGAATAATATACCTGGTTTACACTGTAGGAGAGTCATGTTAGTATCTATTTGGCAATACTATATTGTTTCTCACATTATGGAACTTGAGTTTGTTAACTCTAACCAAAATCATAACTCTGTTTTCAAATACTGTACAATGTGCTTTATTTTAAGCAACAGTTAAAATAATTAACTTTTATATTTTATGTTTTATGAGTTCTTTTATAAATACTGTCCCTACTGTATTTTAATTGTCATGGAAAGTGCAATATACAAAATAATTGCTGCTGTTCAGAACTAACAAGTATAAGGCAGACATATTACCGTATTTTTCAGAGTATAAAAAGCTCCGGACTATAAGACGCACCTCACCTTTGGTGAGGAAAACAAGAAAAAGAAATCTGCCTCTATCTCCCAGCAATTTTGCCTCGTTGTAGCAAACAGCAAATAGCCTGCTTTACTTTCATTTTTGTTTTCCGCATAGCTTGATTAGCATAAGAAAAAAAAATCTGCTCCCAGCAATTTACCTTCTTGCAGCAAGCAGCAGAGGCCCGCGCAGCAATAGGCAATGGCAATCTTTGCAGCCAGTTGAGAGTCAGAAGGCAATCAACTTGTGCTAATTAGGCTGTGCTGAAGCTGAAATGGGCTGTTTCTTCTTGCTGCTTGTTGCAAGGAGGTAAATTGCTGGGAGGCAGAGGCCAAAGGGTGTGGGGGTGGGGCTACATTCGGTGTATAAGACACATCCAAATTTTCACCCCCTTTTACGGGGGGAAAAGGTGCGTCTTATACTCCGAAAAATACGGTACATTCTTATTCATTTAAACTGAATCAGGCTTTCAGCAATAAAGAACTACATCTATGAAGAACCATTTTTAAGCTGATAAGGAAGGCACAGAGCAAAATCTATGAGGTTCTTCATGATTGATATAATGCTCTACAATATTAAAAAATCTAGGTATTTATTAAATCATAGAAAGTACACTGTTTTTAAGGAACTGCTTATTTTGTATGGTATTTTAGGTTATAAATGTCATCTTAAGAGAGGCATTAATCCCTTCCTAATATGAAACAGTGAAGTTTTTTATCTAACTCCTATCTGCCACCTACAATTTATTATATTAAGGCTGTCTATAATAAATTTAACAATGTTCGTTTGGTTAATCTACTAACTGATGGAACATAGCAACTCTGATTTCAAACTAAAATAGGTAATCCATCATCCTCTTATCTTTTGGGTTCACTGAGCCGGCTAGCAAGACAATTAATCTGACTGATGCACTACAGACCCCTAATTTCTCCAATACTGGCTCTTTGCATTGAATGAGTTAGTATCAAGCTTGGCTTGTTCAAATTCAGAAAACACAACTATACCAATCCCTTGCAGGGAAACATTTCATGTTTAAATTTGATATGACCTTTTCTATGACACAACCAATAGGTGATTATTGCACATGCTCCTGGCAGCTGTCAGGAAAGTTCCACAGCATACAGATGATAGTAATTGAAGAAAAGAGAACTTCTCAAAACAATCTGAAGAGAGCACTATTGGCTTTTCAATTATAATTTAAAAATCCAGTCATCTACCAGCAAAAAAATAAATAAGCAAACTAACAATAATTGGAGCAATTGAGAGTTCTGAAGCTACACAACTAGAAGCTGGTACAGATTCGCCTTCCCTTGTGGGTAGTTTGATAGTGAGCTCATTCAGAATATTTAAAGGAAACTGATGCCTACAATACATGAACCATGCATCCATCTATTATTTATCACATTTATATAGCCACCCATCTTTTATTAAACTTTTATTAAAATTATAACTTTGATAATAAAGCAATGTAATATATGTCTGGTATAGAAATAAAATAATAATAATAATAATAATAATAATAATAATAATAATAATAATAATTTCTATTAAAACCATAAATATTTATAATGATGGAAGTTACCAAATGAGGCCATACTTCTGGCATTTATTTTTAAAATAAATGCTTACTTTTTGCTACATACATATAAAGCTAACAATATTTAAGGGGTGAACCAACCTGTTGAAAAGATTAACTGATTGAACTATATCTAGATACTAAGGACTCACCGGTAATATTTATTAGCAGAATTTCTTTCATCAACAACACTGCCTTTACCCTGTGAGGAAGGACTTGTTAGCTTGGAAGCAGTCAGATTTGCAGTCCTTTTTGGAGAAAAAATAAGGCACAGACAGTGAAAAGAAGAAATCCACCAAAAAGCCAAGATAATACACAATTAAGATTCAGCTCTTTTACATAAGTTTTGAAAGCTACAAAAGACTACCATTGCACTAAACAGATATGGTTGAATATTACTAAGGTTTGTAAAATCAACCCATTTTAGGCATAATAATAGGGCTAATTTTTAAAGTTAAATTATTCCATCTATTGGAAGTAAATCCAATTGATTTCAAAGTCAAGAATGCATGGAAAAACAGTAGTCTCAGTTTTAAGTACTATGTTATTTTAACTCCAGAGAAAATGTATATCGAATTGCAAGTATATATTAAGTAAAAGCACTCTTAATTGACACTGGGATGTTTTGTACTAAGTTTTAAAGACAAAAGATTTAAAAAACACATTGAGATCAATTTTAAAACGAATTATGCAATACAGAAATAACTAAAGCCTGCTATTTCAGAGTTCATAAAGCATAAAGAAAAATGCTAGTGAAACCTATGAAAAGTGGACAGACAGATTAAGAGTGTGTCTGTCAAAAGAGATGCATTGCAACATATGAGAGCAGAAGCAAATTAATAACACAGCCATACTGTCTGACAGACTTTTGCAATGTGCTGGTCCTATACATTGCAAATACACTTCGTTTGAATGTTATGCATAGCCCTAATAATAGGAGCATTTAATATTCTATGATTCCTAATGTTTTTAAAAAAATCAAAACTAAGAAATAGTAACACAGATCTTCACTATTCTTGAACTCAGATTAAATTCATCAAATTAAGAAACATGTGGTATCATGTCTGCTTAATATAATCTTAAATCAGATCTTGCATCAGATCATAATACTGTGACATATTCTTTAATATACATTTGTAAGAATTTCACTATTTCTCCACAATTCAGTGCTACAGCTAATTTTAATATTTAACACATAAAAGTTAAAATTTTAACTAGAAAAGAAAATATCAATACCTTTCTATATTTCTATTCTGCTTACAATACCTGACTCGGAGACTTGATTTAGTTAGTTCTGAATGCTCAATTTCTGCCTTTTTCATATTAAATATTTTCTTTATTGCATTTGCATCCTGTTAAAGGAAGTAAAAAAGGAATCTTTAAATGAAGTTTAAAAAAGAATATTCTGCAAGGATAGATGGATGCAGTAAGTTATCTTGTTTCCATTATGCCCATACATCTTATTTATATATATATATATATATATATATATATATATATATATATATATATATATATAGCATACTGAGCCTGTTATATGCCTCTAGGTTGGCTTGATTACAGACAAAAGTATGCTGGCTTGCAAAGTAGTCTCTAGATTAAAAATCAAAATAACAAACAAGTTTGGGCTAAAACTGGGCTTTGATTCAACTTGTGGCATATTGGCCAAAATATTCCTAAATATTAACCATGTCATTAGCATGTAATGCTGCAAGTGGCATGGACTCTATTAAAGTTGGTACGATTCATTGGTTAAAAAATGTTATGTGAAAGCCATAATCATATTTATGTAGATTTAAAAATAAGGTCCACTATCATTTAATTTTATTTAATCCATACAGTGTGTAGAAATGTATTTAAGAACTTGTAACTGGAATCAAACATTTATCTTGTTATCTACATTAACCAAATAACTCTTTTAACCAACCTTGAATACTTGAGATCCTGGTTCATTATAAGTTTTGGCATTTTTAACTAATAGATCTATATCCTTGGTCATTGCATGAATGCTTTTATAGCTTCCATTCTACAAATAAATGCAAATTTAAAAAATTGAAAGTTTGTTTTCATATTTAATAAGTATGATTTAAAACTTTGCTTTTTGAATTTCAGAGTTTTCCTATCATTTACATAATCTATACAAACATTATGGTAAAGTAATATATAATTAGAAATAAAAACACTATATAAATAACCATATTTTATATTTTACCATATAAATAAAAAGAACAAAAATAAACAAGTTAAGAAAAATGTCACTAATGGTCTCTAAATAAGTTCTTTCAGAAAACAAGAAAACAATGGTAGGAAACAATCTCTAAGCTGATTTTATCCAATGTTTTGTAAATTTTTACAACAGGTCAGTAGGTTAATCCATACCAATAGATTAAACATTTCCATTATTTATAAATATAATTTTAAAACTCAGTACAATAAAAGTTATAATTAATCTAAGAAAGCTATAACCTAAAAACAAACATGTTGCTTTAAATTTCATTACTTCAAACATTTCTTTTCAAAACTGCTTCACCTTCTGGATATTCACAATGTTCAAGGCAATACAGTCAAATTTATACTGCACCTGTATCCGCTGAGCGATGGTCTTCAAATCTATGGGCTCTTTAATTATTGCATAATAATCAGGATATTGCTGAAATTTCAAAAAAGAAATCCAAGTGATGCCATGTGAAATGTAACATTGATCAATTAACTATTCTATATCCTGTATAGCTTTTCTATCTGAACTTCACCAGTTAGTATCAGTGACATATGCAATCTTTGTACAGTGATGTTTTCCGCCACTGGTCTTTTGACTATGCTTTTTGATCACATACATTGTTTACCAGTTACCACTATATATATACTTAGCAGTCAAATTCTCCAGGCTTTGGAAGATCACTATCAAAATATCAATCAGGTTTTCTGCAGACATTTTGCCCTGTATTCAAAGGAAGTCTTCCTTAATACGATTCAGAAGGCTCCCTTGCCATGCAGACTTTATAATCTGTGTAAGTTTTGAAACTGGAGGGCGGGTTGGTGATTGGAGGTTTCCTAGATGTCAATTAATTGGTTGCTGGAAAGGCACTGCCTTATATTGAATTATGAAGCTCGGAGAACCCTAATATGTACAGCAAATTAGTTCTATAAAACTGCAAGTTTCTACTTTGTTACTGTTATTTTATCATCTATCTATCTATCTATCTATCTATCTATCTATCTATCTATCTATCTATCTATCTATCTCAGGCATTATCTGAGGACTGCTTCAGTCCAGCTATTTTTTTTAAAAAAATCAAAAAATGATACATAGATGTTACATATACAGATTAATAAAATGAATCTTATACTAGAATGAAATGCAAACAAACCTAACAGGATAAATTACCCCCCTTCCCCTTTTTTCTCAGCTGCTAATTGACACTTAATATTTTATGCTACACTTGGACATCTGTGATCTATTTGGATCATTTTCATTTCTTCTAACCAATTCCTTTCTTCCCAAAAACCAGTAGTTTAGCTCACCTTACTGTACAATATTTTGAATGTTAAGGGGATTGTTCCTGCTTAAATTTGGTTAGCATTTTACTGTGAATATATACAGCAGTCCAATTGTTATTATTAACAGATAGCCTAAGAGATTGCCATACATACTTAAAATTCTGCAATAATATTTTTCCAGTAAGTCCCTAATTAAAAAAAAACATGAATAGAAACTACGGTACTTGCTTTACTGTGCTTGCTTTACAGAACAGTAAGCTCCTTAATGCCCATACTCCAGAATCACTCTGTCAATGAAGCCTCTATCTTCTCAGAATTCAATTAGATTGGATTAGACTTCCAAGGTCCCTTCCAACCTTATGATTCTATCGGGTCTCATTCATATCATCACTTCATCCATATATTGGATCAGGCTGTACACTGCCTCTAATTTTCCATATTTCATTCACAAGGAGCAAAGAACAAAGCAATTGATTATCCCTCCCCTCCCCCGCCACCACCCATGCTGAAAGTTTTTATACATTATGAACAAAATAATGACTTGGAGTAGTTTAGAACAGCGGTCACCAACTGGTGGTCCATGGACCACTGGTGGTCTGCGAGAAAATTTTGGTAGTCCACAGAAAAATTATTTGCATTTTTTATATTGCACTAAATCAGGGGTCCTCAAACTACAGCCCCTGGGACAGATATGTGCAATGAATGGTTGTGTTGCTGCAGAGTCTCCCCCTTCAAGGTCTTTTTGTGTAGGTTGGAGGGGGACAGAAATTCCGAATTGGGGTCTGCTTAGCCTTCCTGGTGTACAGCTTTGAGCGAAGGTTGGAGGAAAGTGCCACTGGTGGCAAAGAGCCAGAGGGCCTTGTTCCAGTGGGACAGCATCATGGCCTGGAACTGGCTGACCATCTCAGCCTGCTGAGCCTCCAGGCGCCAGTACCTGGCCTTATACTCCCGCACTCCTCAGTGAGGTGCTTCTGCCTGGCCTCCTTCTTGGTCAGATCCAATTTGAACTGAGCCAGCTGTTCAACTGTTTCTCGTGGTGGCTATTTAGCTCCAACAACTGCTTCCTGTTGGGGTCCTAAGGAGCCCGGGCTGGCAGGCAAGGAGTGCCAGGGAGGGGCAAGTAGAGGCCGGTGAAGCGCCCCTCGATCTGAGTGACATTGAGTTGACCATGCCCACCCAGCCGGTCATTAGGCAGATCATATTATTAGTGGTCCGCAAGATTTAAAATTATGAATTTAGTGGTCCCCGAGGTCCGAAAAGTTGGGGACCCCTGGTTTAGAGCACATGAATATAGAACATAGAATATGGAAGAGACCTTGGAGGTCTTCTAGTCCAACATCCTGTTCAACCAGAGGATCCTATACCATTCTGCATAAATGGCTATTCAAACTCTTCTTGCAAATCTCCAGTGATGGAGCACCCACAACGTCTGTGGATAAGTCGTTCCACGAATAATTGTTCTAACTGTCAAAAAAAATTGTCCTTGGTTCTAGGTTGGACTTCTCCTTGATAGGTTTCTTACCTTTACTTCCTGTCCTGCACTCAGATGCTTTGGAGAATAGGTTGACTCCCTCTTCTCTGTGACAGCCCCTCAAGTACTGAAAGACTGCTATCATATCTCCCCAGTCCTTCTTTCTGTTAGACTAGACATACCTAGTTCCCTCAACTGTTCATTATATGGTATAGCTTGCAGACCCTTTATCATCTTGGTTGCTCTTCTCTAACCCTTTCTATGATCATATTTTTTCTATCACGGTGACCAGAACTGGACATACTATTCCAAGTGTGATCTCACAAATGAAGTAAAAAGCGGTATTATCATTTCATGTGATCTTGAAACTATCGCTCTGTTGATACAATCTAAGACTGCATTAGCTTTTTTGGCAGCCACAGCACACTGCTGGGTCAGCGGTGATCTATTAGGACACCGAGATCCCTCTCATAGTTGCTACTATTGACCCAGGTACCTCCTATTCTATATCTGTGTATTTGGTTTTTCTTGCCTATGTTCTGTTGCTTATATATAATGGGGTAATGTACACTCATCTAATACTATACTTCCCCCCCCTCTCTCAATTCACAATGCTTCTACCATTTAAGAATGATCAAAAGCTATTAAGATATCAGGCAAGTTCAGACAGCTGTATTCCATTTTGTTGGATCCAAGGCGAGGTTGCTTAGGAATGGGCAAACTACTGCCTATTTTAAGACCAGGAGCACTACTCCATCAACCTGAGAGCTTTTAACGTTCTACAGAGTCACCTAATCAATTCCACTTAGCTAACTCAGATAAACCAAGAGAAACAGAGGTCAAGAAAGCATGCAACAGGAAGAGAAAAAAACCTGAAGAGTTAAACATAAGATCTTGTGTGATGCTAAAGAGAGGGGAAATTTAAGCCAACCAGATTTCAATTGACCTTTGTAGCTTCTTGCCCTGCTTAGGTGATGTTAAGAGATATAAGGTTAATAGATCCAGAAGGCTGAGATTTATATGGTACGCATAACTATGCTATAATAAAGTTAATATTGACTTCAGAAATCACTTTATTAGGCAAGCCATTTTGAGAACTTGGAACAAATATAAAATGAGAATATGCCAATACCTTTATGGTTTCCCTCCCTTGAAATGTATTATAGAAAGGAAATGAGGATTGGGTAGAAATGATTAAAATATGCAGATTTATTGGAATATACTACAGATGATATCAAATTAAAATCTGGAGAGGAACTGATATTAAAAAGTTTCAACTGTCAATGGTTTTTGTATTTACAACTCATGGAGAGATTTAAAGCTGACAAGAAATTGTATGGTTTTGGAAATGATAAAGCTACTTTTGAAACGGAAATGAACACCTTATTTCTAAAATGTATACACTTTTGTTAAAATCGGGAATAGAAGATGAATTAGTTAAAAGCTGCATGATAAGTTGAGCAAAAAATTTTCAATATACTAATTGATCAGTGGGAAAACTTGTGGCTAAGGGAACTGAAATGTATGTTATGTTATAACCTGAAAGACAATTTTTTATAAAATTATAAATACATAGTACTTATCCCCAGACAAATTGGCTAAAATGTATAAAGAATCTCCACATAGTTGCTGGAAGTGTAAAACTCTTATCACCTTTTGCTGTCTTGCAAAAGAGTTAAACAATATTGGATGAAATTAGTAATATAATTCAAAAAACTCTTTAAAAATCAATCTACAATCCAGTTCAGAAACTTTTTGTTAGGGTTTATGGATACAATTTTGGAAAATTATATGGCGTTTTAAATAACAGCAGCATGACTTTTATATGCCCAGCGTTGGAAAGCTCCTATGATACCTACAATGAAGAAATTATTAATAAAGATGACAGAACTGGCAATGATGGTGGCTAAAGTTAAAATGGACATTATATTATAGCATAGTTTTAAACTAAGAATCAAAAGTGATCTTATTTATTTGGAAGAAGTTGGAAGTCATTATTTGAATATATTTTCATTTTCCTTTCTTTTTTTTAATACCTCTTTGCATTTCTATCCCTAGTCTCTTTTTATTATTTATATCTTCTCTTGTTATTTTATGTTGTTTTTTATCCATATGCTTATAAAATTTCATAAAACTAAGAAATGTTTTAAAAAAATGAAAAGAAAGCATGCAACAGGAAAATGGCGTTTGCAGAGTTTCCCCCCCATGGAATGGTTTTTCTATTTTCTGTCTCAATTCAAGCTGTGCTTTTTATGTTCATGTTCAGATTTTACTTCTGCTAATAGTCTTGTACTGAAATTGTTTCAATAAAGTGTATCATCATCATCATTATTTATTGTTACTCACCACTTTAGAGGGAAGCTTCTGAAAAAGTTCACTAATAAGGTGGCCTGATGGATTTGTAGCTACAACTACTGCTTCAAGAAGTTGTTCAAGAATTTCTTTTAAATAACCTGGAGAAGACTGATACAAATATAATCCTGTAAGGCAATTTGTATAATGGAGGAGGAGTAAATGTAAATGTTAAAAAATGTGACTAATTCAGTTATGCATATTTTGGCTTGGCCACAGGCCATTACAATTACAATGGGTATTATATTGAATTAGTTATACTTATTGGGAAGTAGCAAATTTTATACTTACTATTTCAGAAATAGTCCCTTGATTGTCATGGCCTTCATCCTCGTCTTCATCGTCGTCAGCCTCTCCCTTCTGAACAAATTCATTTTTTGTCCGTAGATATAAATCCCACAATTTGCAGGCAGCCTTATATTCAGGAGAATCTGGCTGTGTAACAGAATCAAAACAATATTCTTTGTTTTTAAATCAACAAGTAAACAAGGATACTTTTAATTAAAATAGGAAAGGTGGTTTAGATCCAGAGTGGGGGCACTTCATCTCTCAATGACTCTGTAATCTAAGTAGGTGTTTGTCACTAAAATATTTTACATATAATCATTTTTAATAAGTGAAATATGTGTATATATATATATATATATATATATATATATATATATATATATATATAGGATTTCCTAAATCCTAAATATATATTTTAAGGAAATCACAGTTATAGTATTAATATCAGATAGAATATGTCATTAACTGCAATTATATTACAAATGAGAATAAAAGCTACTTTGTCTAATTATCAGCTTTTGAGAGGCTTGAAATGACCTTTTCCACCTATTATCTCATATGTAAATCAGTGCTAGAAAATATAACCCATGACTTTCAGAACAAAGCACTATCACCTTATAATAGGATTTTGCATTATTAAACAGCAGTTGGAAGTCAGCAGTTAAGACGTTCACATCATCATATTCCTCCATTTTTAACTTTTGTTGGATCTTCATTAAATCAATAGGCTGGGAAACTACTTCATAGTAATCTGGCTGATTTCTGTTGTAATAACATATTGAAAATGCAATTAACATAAATTTCACAGTGCCTCGCAACAGGTGTTAAAATATATACTCTAATTATTCTACTCAAAAGCTAGAATAGTTTTGTCAATTATATCAACAGTTACATCAGCATAATAACAAAATAATGGATTTCTGACATCATCACTGTTCTCTGAGCTATTTTTATTACAGGAAGTCCTCATTTAACAATTGGGAGTGGCAACTTCACCGCTAAGCGACACAGTTAAGTAAACATCATGTTATTAACAATCTTACAACCTTATTTCTGCCACAGTTGCTAAATAAATATTCCCTAAGTCATCACATGACCGGGACTTCCAATCTTACAGCTGGTTTCTCCACTGACTCTGCCTGCTGAAAACTGGCTGTGAAGGATGCATATGGCAATTATGTGACCATAGGACACTATGATGGTTGAAAATATCTGCTGGTTGTCAAGTTCCCAATTTTCAATCATGTGATTGCTGGCATGCTGCAATGGTTGTTAAATATAAGGGCTGGTTGTAAAGATACCAAAGAAAATTTCCTGCATCTCATTTCCTTCCTAAAGCTTGCAGAAGCCTCCTGCAAGGTTTTCCTGGATTCTCATAAGAGGTATGAAATATGAAAAGAGGGCTCTGTCATTAGTATTTTTGCACCTAACACCTAACCATACACTTCTGTTGAAATATAACAATCAAAACAGTTCCTTCTATTTATGAATTTAAGTAACTTGATCATGCAATTACAAATAAAAACAGAAATACCAGGAGTACATCTAACATCTTCTTTTGAATCATTTTGAGCATGGAACTCCCTCAAACATCCTGCACTAAGTACAAAACAGGTTGGTTGAAGTTTGAAACACTTCTAAAATGCTCCAAATAGCCTTCTTGGTGCTCCAAACAGCAGTTTTGCAGTTACAGCTAGACATTTCACAACGTTTTGCACTTAAAACATTTTATAGCAAATTGTTTTACATACTCTTCATAAATACTAAAACACTAAAATACACACATTGGATTACTTATCAACATCTCAAGCTTACCGTCTTTTGGGGGCCCTAATGAACAGTTCACATAAAAGCCTTCCTTGTTCATCTTTGTAATCTCTGATTGTGTTGTATAATTCATGGCAAACAGCAATCTAAAATAGTAGGGCAACAGAAAAAAATAAAAGTACATTTGCAGTGATATTGAGTATCTGTATAACACTATATTTCTAATGTTCAAAACATTTCATGTTTCAAAATCATGTAGCATTTTTCCTTTTTAGGGATGAGCCAGCAAGAACAAAGGACAATGCCATGTAAAATTTCATAACATGCTGAAGCCATAGGAGAGATGGGATACATTACTATTTTCTTCCAGAAAAAATAAATTTAAAGAAAATATGATGTTTTTTATGACGTCTTCTACTGATCAAAATTTACTTTGCAAATTTAAGAAAGTGTGGTGTGTGTGTGTTTCAGGTATTTTTGTTATAAATGGAACCATATGCTATGACCTCTAAGAAACCTAGGATTTCTTAATTTGGTCACTTTGGCCAATTGGAAAAGAAGGAACCACCGATGAGCTAATAACAGAGTTGTGACCAGTAGCTAAGCATGGTGAAACATGACTTAATAACCTTTTTTCTTTTATCGCTTCCCAATTCATATCTGAAGTAGTCTTAAGTCATCCTTAGCAATTTCATTGTCAAAGCTGTGTTTGATAGGCTCCCTAAACCATCAACAAGCTGCTGGTTTCAACTTCAAAGTCTGTGCACAAAATAAGGACTTATAACAGCCAAGATCAACCAAACTAAACTAAATAAAGAAATCCTGTTTTATTAATCTGAGGATAGGCTGGGGAAAAGGGATTTTATTTGTCTGTGAACATGTTAAACAATTTATATACAAATACAATTCATTTACTAAAGGAACATCTAAAGGAGAAAAACCTACTTTACAAGAAACGGGCTTCCGCCTTTTGCCAGCTTATGTGCCAAAACAGAGTTTGCCCAGTAAGGGGTGGGGGGTCTGCACTCCCAAAATGGGCAGGGATTATTTCTCTTAACTTATTGTTTTATATTATTATTTAAAATAAAGTTCATAGTTATTTTATAACAAAACTAAATATTTGGTTTTTCTGATGCTAGAAATACTGCTAAGAAAAATAATCAACACCCTTTTTTAAAAAATCCATCAGACATCCCTATGACACTGAGAAAAATCAGCCCAATATAAGAAGGTGGTTAGGAGGTTTTAAAAGTCTTAAATGTGGAAGTTTTCACCTGTTATTTCCCTCAACTGCAGTTATCTCCCACCCCACCACCACACCAAAGTCTGAAGACTCTGACCTTAACAACCCTAGAAAAGCTGTCAACTTCAAAGAAAGTGTGTTGCATCACTTATAAACTGCAAGTGTACAGGAAGTCCTCATTTACAACTCCAAAACAACTGGGACTGGCCACTTGGTTGTTAAACAAAGCAGTCACTACATGAAATGTGTCTGTACTTATAATCTAATGATTATAGTTATATATATATATACCGTATTTTCTGGCGTATAAGACTACTTTTTAACACAGGAAAATCCTCTCAAAAGTCGGGGGTCGTCTTATACGCCGGGTATAAGCCTACCGACGCTCCAACTTCCCCAGCTGACCCCCAGTGATAGCGAGCCCCAGCTGTCTGGAGAAGTTGGAGCATTGGTAATATCCACCTGGATGCCTGGGACGGTGGGGGAAGCTCCGTGCAGCAACCAGCTGGGTCCAGAATTCAGCAGCATGCAGCTTTGACGAGATTGGCACAGCTTCCTGAATCGGCGTTGCCGACGCTGACCGATGACGCTACGGGAGCGCCGACAACATTGAGGGGTAGTCTTATATGGCGAGTATAGCCCAAACCCTATATTTTAATAGGAAAAGTAGGGGGTCGTCTTATACGCCCAGTCGTCTTATACGCCGCAATATATGGTATATATGTATGTATATGTATGTATATGTATGTATATGTATGTATGATGTAAAAAAGATGTTGAGACTCTGGAAAGAGTACAGAGAAGAGCAACAAGGATGATTAGGGGACTGGAGGCTAAAACATATGAAGAATGGTTGCAGGAACTGGGTATGC
Organism: Ptyas mucosa; assembly: GCA_012654045.1. NCBI lineage: Eukaryota > Metazoa > Chordata > Lepidosauria > Squamata > Colubridae > Ptyas > Ptyas mucosa. The sequence goes on along the minus strand of WNWU01000041.1, from coordinate 8,748,132 downwards.
CTAGTTTGATGAAGAGAAGGACTACAGGAGACATGATAGCAGTGTTCCAATATCTCAGGGGTTGCCACAAAGAGGGAGTCAAACTATTCTTCAAAACACCTGAGGGTAGAACAAGAAGCAATGGGTGGAAACTAATCAAGGAGAGAAGCAATTTAGAACTAAGGAGAAATTTCCTGACAGTTAGAACAATTAATCAGTGGAACAACTTGTCTCCAGAAGTTGTGAATGTCCCAACATTGGAAGTTTTTAAGAAGATGTTGGATAACCATTTGTCTGAAGTGGTGTAGGCTTTCCTGCCTGGGCAGGGGGTTGGACTAGAAGACCTCCAAGGTCCCTTCCAACTCTGTTATTCTATTCTATTCTATATATAATATAGTTATTATTTCTAGTGAAATAATAGAGTGTTGCTTTTACCCAGTGACTAGGCTAGAAAGATAGACATTTATAGGTATTTACAGGATCAACTGTTGGGAGGTTGGAGAGTCTTCTCCGCTTCCTACTTGGACCTGGTGTGTTTGTGGAATGGTGACCATCATCAAAATCTCCTCCGCTGGCACTGCTAGAAGGAGAGGTGGCCCTTCGCCTCTTTGAGCTCATGGAATCCAACTTCTTCTATAATAAAGAAAAATGTTCTTAAACTTGGAAGGTTTCAGGTAAAGAAAACATAAGATAACAAGACAACAAATCCTAACAAATCTACAATAATTTATAGGTATCAATGTGTCTTTGGTATGCTGTGTATTTTGAAAAAAATTGGCTATTCTGATAAACTAGCTCCACACCTATTCACACAATGGCTGCCACTGTGAGCATGACTAACTAAGAACAATGATGAGAAACACAGATAAGGATCTATTCCCATTCCCTCCAGCTCTCTATAGGGCATTTTTTTGCATACAATTTTGTGGGCTTGGATCACGTCTGGAATACTGTAAATAATCTTCTACCTTTAGAAATTTTGTTTCTAGATAACGTCTGGACAATGCATAGCTTCTTTAGATTCACTTTAGATCCCAGAATTCTGGGAAAATGGCCATGCTTTGTGGGGAATAGAGACAAGTTTGGGAAAAGCTGACATAACCTATATTAGGATATTATATTCATGGTTTACTGTCAAGCAATCACTGTATTAGCCAAGCCCCTTGATGACAAAATTATAACAAAATAAATGGTTTTCTGAAGGGACTGAAACATTTCTATTTCTTAAAGAAACATTACCACAGCTGATATGTAGCAAGCATAAACAATTGTAATTTATTTTTACAATGTGTGCGTGTGTGTGTGTGTGTTTAAAAAGCAAGACATCAAGATACACACACACACATACACAAAACAAATATCCTTTTGGCCACCTGACAGCTTTCAAGGCAATGTACAACATTAAGCAAAAATCAATTACAACCAAAATCTGTTTTATGCCAACACCAAGATCAAAAGGATTAGTTCCAATGAACGTTCAATTACAAGTGAATCGTGAATTAGTTGCTGAATTTAAACGTACAGTAATTACAGAGACTATGTAATTACTATGATCATATTTCCCATGGACTATATTCGATAATATAAGACCAACTTGTGTCCCGAAGTACTTTCATTTGTTATATTTTTAAAAAGTATATATTTATGTTAAGCATGGTTTCGAAGTAGGCATGCTAATTTTATGCCATAAAAGCTAGTGTGCTTTGTGCAATAGTGACATGAAGTGTCCTAAGAGAAAAAGTGAAAGGATCTAAAATATTATTGCAAAACAATTTGTTTGCTAAGCTAGAAGTAAATGTTTCTATCAGAAGAATGCAGTGATATCATACAATCGGTTTAATACATTAATGTGGACATAGATTAAGTATCGAGAACAAAATATAAAAGAATCCTTTAGGTAAATAAGGTTCTTATATTTTGCCAGTACCTCTTAAGAAAACTATTATTTAGTTGAAGACAGACATTAATTATAATGTAATATAATTACTAAAGATCAACCAAGTTTAAACAAAGCATGTTACTTAAATTATTTTCATTTAAATCACAAAGAAATTATTTCTTATTCCTACCAAACAACCTCAAGTCCATATGGAACTAGTTGATCTGAGCCGAAAAAGCTGAATCTTAAACCTGAAATTTACACAGTACAAATGCAGACTAAGAAATTATCAGGAAGAAGTAAAGTGATAACTTGTTTGCAATTTTAAAGTGTGAAGTGATTCATAAACCTTTTAAAATTTCCTACTCATTTAAAAGCAGAAAAATAAAATAAAAAACCTCTTATTGTCCCAGTCAAGTTCTTTTAACAAATTTTAAAATGTAAGATTACTATAGTCAGTTTTCCAAGAGAAACAAATAGGAAATCATGTTTTCCAATTACTTTATTTACAGAAATATATTTTAAGAATATATATTTAGTCTAATGTAATTGTGTTAATACATTTGAACTTCATATCTGATAACCAAATTAATGTACAAATTCATGAGATACATGAAAAAACAGGACTTTTACAAATCAAATACAGGTAATCCTCAATTTACAACAATTTGTTTAGTGACCATTCAAAGTTACAACAGGCACTGAAAAAAATGATTTATGACTGTTTTTCACAGTTATAACCTTTCCAGCATCCCCATGGTCAGGTGATCAAAATTCAGATCCTTAGCAACTGGTTCATATTTATGACCATTGCTGTGTCATGTGATCACCTTTTGCGACCTGACAAGCAAAATCAATGGGGAAACCAGATTCACTTAACAACCGGGTTACTAATTTACCAACGGCAATGATTCACTTAACTGAGGCAAGAAAGGTCATAAAATGGGGGAAATTTCACTTAACAAATGTCTCACTTAACAATAGAAAATTTGGGCTCAATCATGGTTGTAAGTTGAGGACTACCTATATAAAACAAAAATGGCTGAGATGTATGGAAAAGGGACAAACAGCACACACATTACCAGCAAATTACCAGATTTACCAGAGTACAACCAGCACCACGAAAAGCCAATCTCCTCATAATGTCTGACAGGCAAGTAAGCAAACTGAGAAAAGGGAAATCTTTAAAGCACCAACTCAGCCGCAGTATTAGTACAGCCAAAACTGAAAGAGAAGATAACAAAAGGAAAGGAAAACAGAGATGAAACAAAGGAAGAATAGGTAAATAAAGGAATTAAGAAGAAAGAATAAGGAAAACTATAGCACAAAATAGGATTGTAATACCTGGCTTGTTAGCAAATTTGAAATAATGTTTATTTAAAACTCAGAACAAAACTAGCAGCCTTAGAATAAGTGAATAAAGTTTGTAGTCTCACACGTATCAGTTATAAAACTCTATTTGATATGGTAGAATTATAGTCTTAATGGTAATATTATTCCAGAAGAACTATACTAACAAAAAAGATAGTTCACTATATATAAATCACCATAGTGCAGTGATGGTTAACCTTTTCGGCAATGAGTGCCAAAACTGGAGCGTGTGCATGGGCCAGAGCGCTGGAACCCAGAAGAGAGCAGCTGGCCGGTGCACATGCGCGTGACAGAACCTGAAAGAGCAGCTGGCAATGGTGCTCGTGCCCACAGAGAGGGCTCTGCGTTCCACCTCTGGCACACGTGCCATAGGTTAGCCATCACAGCCATGCTGTATCTATTGTTCTAATTAAATAATATATTGACCAACATTAAAAAAATAACATTCAGAAATTGCAAAGGCCAATGTACACCCTATAACAAAGTCATTAAGGTTTAATTATAAAAAAATTATAAATCATTATAAAAACTTCAAATTAATAATGCAGGCACAGATCTAATACTTTTAAATGCAGTTGCTGAAGCACTTCAAACTAAACAATAGCTTAGTGATTGATTATGGAATAATTGGCTATATTTACAACACATAAGACAACAAAACTATAGTTTATGCATACACAGAAGTAAACCATATTTTGGTAACAACTGTTTCACATTTTACTCCAAGCCAATTGGAGCAAAGCTGTAATTTTATCTGATAAATGACAAATAAATTGAAAGCAAACTCAAACAAAGCAGAGGTATTTAAACCTAAAGGTTAAATGATGGATTTGTACTTCATACAGTGGTTGAAATGATGGTAGGTAATGAAGTTTATAATGTCCTTGAGGATGAAAAATATTGTACATGTAGAAAAAAGAGGAAGAAAAAAAGCAAAAATGATTTTGAAATAAAATAAAACATTGTTTGGGAAGTGAGTAATATTTACAATATTATTGTTGATTTCATAAGGTGCTTCCAGCAGAATTAATTAAATAATATGGGATGAAACTGAAGTGAGAGGATGCTGGAAGATTTGCTTGGATATGATAATGAAGATTGGAATTCAAATAATAATAATAATAATAATAATAATAATAATAATAATAATAATAA
>WNWU01000041.1:8641956-8740685 GCA_012654045.1 Ptyas mucosa | reverse complement strand
CTTCATTTTCTGGAAAAATTTCAGGGGTGCCAACATTTACGGCCATGACTGTATAATATACATAAGCACATTGAATGATTATCAAATGGTTCAACAATAGCCAGGAAGTAAGACAGATATCTAATGTCTGCTTGATTTTTAAAATGTATTTATGAATAAATATATTAGGAAGGGTGTGTTGTGATGATTGGAGACATGAAAGTACTTATACTTTTGTATGCAGATGATGTCACATTATGGGAGAGAACCAAATGATCCATGTGAAATTTAGATTAAGACACCGTGTCTGCATATATATCAACACTAATATATTAAAAACCAAATTACAGGTATCCTCGACTTACGACCATAATTTACTCCAACATTTCTATTGCTAAGCGAAACATTTGTTAAGTGAATTTTGTCCCATTTTACAAATTTCTTGCCACAATTGTTAAATGAATTACTGCAGTTGTTAAGTTAGTGAAGTTTTACCCCCTGTAGACAGGGCATGCAACTTGGGTGTCCTCCTGGATTCACGGTTGAGTTTAGATGATCATATAACAACCGTGACCAGGGGGGCATATGCCCAGATTCGTCTGATGCGTCAGTTGCGCCCCTATTTGGACTGAGATGCTCTACGCACAGTTATTCATGCGCTAGTCACCTCCCGTCTTGACTACTGTAGTGCTCTCTACCAGGGGCTGCCCTTGAGGACCACTCTGAGGCTTCAGCTGGTGCAGAATGCGGCCGCGCGGGTTGTGATGGGAGGGTCCCGATACTCCCATGTTACACCACTCCTGCGTGACTTGCATTGGTTACCGGTTGCCCTCTGGGTGAGATTCAAAGTGCTGGTGATGACCTATAAAGCCCTACATGGCTTAGGCCCAGGATACTTGTCGGACCATCTGCAGCCAGCAATGGCTTCCTATCACCTGGTGCGTTCTCACAGGGAGGGCCTTCTCCAGGTGCCGTCAGCTAGATAATGTCGGCCGTCGGCCCCCAGGGGTAGAGCTTTCTCTGTAGACGCGCCCACTCTTTGGAATCAACTCCCCCTGGGGCTTTGGTTGGCTCCTGACCTTCGCATCTTCCGCCGTGAATTAAAAACATGGCTGTTCACATCGCCCAGCCTGGACTGAGGGGTGTTTTGACTATTTTAATGGGTTTTAATATATGTTTAAATTATATATTTATACATGTATGTATTTTATGTATGCATATTTATGTATTTTATTTTATTATTATTTTTTATTTGATTTATATGCCGCCCTTCTCCGGAGACTCAGGGCGGCTTACAGTGCGTTAAGCAATAGCCTTCATACTTTTGTATATTTATACAAAGTCAGCTTATTGCCCCCACAATCTGGGTCCTCATTTTACCCACCTTAGAAAGGATGGAAGGCTGAGTCAACCTTGAGCCTGGTGGGATTCGAACTTGCAGTAATTGCAAGCAGCAGATGTTAATAGATGTTAATAACAGGGTGCTTTAAACCACTGTACTACAGGCTCTTATGTTTTATTGGGTTTGTTTTTGTTTGTTGTGAGCCGCCCTGAGTCCTACGGAGATAGGGCGGCATACAAATTATATTAAATAAATAAATAAATAAATATACATACACTGATATTAAGTGAAACTGGCCTCCCCATTGTCTTTGCTTGTCAGAAGGTGACAAATGACCCCAGGACATTGCAATTGTCATAAATATGTCAGTTGTTAAGTGTCCCAATTTTGATCACATGACCATGGAAATGCTGCAATGGTTGTAAGTGTGAAAAAGGTCATAAGTCACTTTGTTCAGTGCTGTTGTAACTTTGGTCACTAAATGAACTGTTGTAAGTCGAGGATTACCTATAATTGCATTTGACTAGAAAAAGTAAATAAAACAACTGCAAGTTTCTATAAATAGCAAAACATGAAGAAAGATTAATTTATGTATCTTGAATTTCCCTTAAACTGGAAAAATGGGTGGAGAAATGCAAATTTTGGAAGAAAAGATTTGACATCAACATGATGGAATATGTGGTCTATTGTAAAGCAACAATGCTTGTTGAAAAAAAATGGCAATGTAAAAAATGTTTTCTGCCCACTTTATTATACAGAAGTGAGAGATTGGTATGCCAAAAGAAATTTAAATGTACATAATAAAGGAAAAGAAATACTATCAGAAATCAAAGAGTGTTAAATGAACATAAAGCAACAGGGACTAACCAGTTCAAAAGAAATTCACTGAGGTGTTTTGGTGAGGATGAAAGAGGATCAAACTGGAAATAAAACATTGTGAAATAAAAATGAATGGCCTGAGAAGGGAAATCATGAAAGCAGTGATTGGATAGAGTTGATGAGATCCTCAAAAAAGAAAAGATAAAAGGGTTAAAAAAATAAAACACCATGCATGAAATAGTGTATGGACAGAGTGGAAATAAGCATACTGTATTTTTGGTCAGCTTCAGCACGTTATCGCAGCCTGATTTAACACGAACAGCTTTTTGGCGGTTGGATCGGCTTCCCAGAATACCGCCAATCAGCTGTTCCAGGCTGTGGGGATCACCAGAGCCCATCGCCGCCTATGCGCATCACGTTTTTGGCCTTCACACACTCTTGTTTTAGACCCATTCCAGGCTGCGGGGATTGCCACAGCACATTGTCGCCTCCGTGCATCGCATTTTCGCCCTCTCCATGTCACGTTTTCACCTTCTGCATGCCCTGTTTTTGGCCTCCGTGCATCCTATTTTTGGCCGGTTCTGGGTGGTGGGATAGGCAGTGGTGGCAATCCCTGCCCCCCCCAGAACCGGCCGAAAATGCGATGCACGGAGGCCAAAAACAGGGCATGCAGAGGCCGAAAACATGACGCATGGAGGCCGAAAATGCGACATGTGGAGGCGGAGATTGGCGGTGATGTGGCAATCCCCGCAGCCTGGAACAGGTCTAAAACGGGGTGTGTGGTGGCCGAAATCGCAACACATGGAGGCTGAAAATGTCCGAAGCATGGGGGCCAGTAGGTGGGCGGGGCTTCAGCAACATTCAGTGTATAAGACACACTGCAATTTTCACCCACTTTTGGGGTGGGAGAAGTGTATCTTATACTCTAAAAAATATGGTATTTTGCAAGGATGGAGCAAGTCATGTTGATATAAAATACTTTTAGTTATATTTCTTTTTTGCATCTCCTACCTTTCATTTTTTTTACCTATTACCTTTCTATTGTTTGCATTTTACTGCATGCCCTAAGAGACAATATTGTCATGAGTATTTTTTATATGTAGATAACCCTTTGATAATTGTTTCAGGTGGGAAAAAGAGGACACAGAATAGCGCATTTAAAAATAATACTCAGTCAGCCTACTATCTAAAAGGGCATTGTGTAGTCTGCCATTTATTCTAATTCCTTATATCAAATTATTTTCTGAACAGTCAATAAATAAAATAACAAATACTCTTATTATAAAAATAATATTTTGTTGCTACAGGTCCATTAACTGAACTGTCATTTTTTTCCTATTAGTTAAATAGTTGTGTTGATATTACTTGAACAGTACTACAATTGTTTAGATAATTACAATGCTTTCAGTATTTTAAATAAACTGTCAATATAGTTACAATTATTACAACATAACAGTTTATCGGATATTATTTTTTTCTATCTGACTTAAGTATATCAGCTCAACAAATGAATTGCTAAAGTTCATATCAAGAACAAAACAAAACAGTATTTTTCATATATAAATAAAACATGCCTTTTAAGTTATAATTTCTGGGTGGAATGAAATGAAAAAAATCTATATCAGAAGCATGAAAATAGTATCAGTACTGTTCTGTAAAAATAACCATTATCCCAGTGTTAAATGAAAACAGCCATCTATCATTTCCTGGTTAAACTACATTTTTCCTTTTGGAGTAGATAATTCTAATTTCCAAAAATATAAGATTCCTTCATTATACTGTTGATCTGAAAAAAAGTTCTGTGCAACTTGAAAGCTTGTTAATATGCCAGCCAAATCTGTCTCTTTGGAAGTTATCAATATGCTTAAAAAAAACCCAAACCCAATGGAGTTCTCTTCTGACAATGCCGTAATTTTTCAACATTTATTTTAACAAGCAGACGATTAAGATAGTGAGGGGTCCTTGGTGCTCTCTGCTTGTTTTCTTGCAGACCTTTCATTACCCAAACTAGGTAACATCACTAGTTTTGGTAATGAAACATCTGAAGAAAACAAGCAAGCTCAAAGAGCACCAAAGAGCCCTTATTTCAACCCCGAGCTACAAATATTCTCCTTTATTAAGACAGTCTCAACACACTTTCACTGGCTATGTAAAATGAAAAATATACAACTCCTTAAGTGTAGAAATAAATGAATTTTGGACATTTCAAAATATTGGTTATTAGATGAATAACTAAACTATAAATTCCAGTACACTGTTAAGCTTTTCGACATCTTTAAATAAAGGAAATATTAAAAGGACAGCCAATTTTTCACTTGACGGTACATATTCTTTTTAGCTGTTACAATTTGCAAATCCCTGTCCCTTTGTGCAGTAACTGTGGCTGGGTTCATACAATATGCTAAATTCAAATTAACACCTGTTGCAGCCACGTATATTATATATATATATATATTGTGGCCACAACAGGTGTTAATTCATATATATAAAAATCATATTATGGTTTACCATGTTAAATCAAGAGATTACCATATCCCAGCACACTGTACGAATCCAGCTTCAGAAACAGTATCTGTATTCCAGGTTGTTTTTATTAGGAAACCTAAAGCCACGCTTTTAAAGAAACTTATAATGTGTATTTTAGAAGAAAGTTTGATGGTGGGAAAAATAGGCAACAAGGCTGCTTATGCCTCAATGCGGAGAGAGGATTCAAAAGTCAAAAGAAGTGATTACTTTTGACAAGTGCAACGGGGCTCTGCTCTGGACTAAGGGCGAAAACTTCAAATCATTTCTGCAGCCGAGGCTTTAGGATAGATACCTCTCCTGTTAACTGCTTTTGAAATGTTGGGGTATATATATATATATGTATTTTTTTTCTCTCTCCTAAACGTGCTGACGAGGGAAAAAGAAAACCCGGAAAACAGATAAAATCACCCACAAAATTCCTGGGAAGAATCCACCAGAAACAGGGGGAAGACTCGCGGGGAGGGGACGGGGGGGACGTGTGTGAACTCGGGGAGAGAAAAGAGGGTTAGTAGGTCAGAGGCAGCCCAAGGGCTGGTGGGGAGGGCCGGTCTCTTTCCCCTCGGGAGAGACGGGAAGGCCGGTCAGAAGCGGGCAGCAGACCCAAAGAGGAACCCGAAGGGAGGCGAGCAGCCCAGAGTCCTCGGCAGGAGAGGCGCAGAGACCGGGGGCTTCGGCAAAAGAATCTCGCCCAGCAGCTCCGGAGCCACACAAAGGGGACGCGTCGCGGCCTCCTGTCCTCCCTTCCCGCGAGCGCCGCTTGTTTTCCGGAGCCGAGCCAAGCCCGGCCCCTCACCCTGAACTTACCCAGCCAGCCCCGCTGCTGCTGCTGCTAATCCTCCGCCTCCTGCAGCCGCGGCCGCGCTCAGTCCCCGTCGCCGCCACTGCCCCCCGCGCCGTCGGCGTTGCCGCCACTGTTGCCGCTCACTTCGCTCGCTCGCTCGCTCCCAAGCGAATCCCGCCGCTGTCGCAAAGCCCAAGCCTCTCAGCCGCCAAGCGAGACCCGCGGAGCGACAGCCAGGCCGCGGCGCTTTACGGCAGCCTTTCGGCGAGGTTCTTCTTTCTTCCACGTGGATCGCTCAGAAGGAGAGGAGAGTCGCGTCCGGCCGCCATGAAGCGACCGAGTGAGTAGCGCAGCGGCTTTTGGGGGGGAACGGGACGGACAAACAGGGATGGGCCGGTAATGGAAGTCGGCCGGTCGGTTAATAATTCGCGACCGGAGAGACGCAGGGGAAAGAGCTCCGTACAGGGTGTCTCTCCTGGGCCTTTGCTTCGCGAGCCGTTCCGGCCAAAAGCGATCCGGATCGGGTGAGCCGCTTGTCCTTCACAAGTAATGAAGTGTAGAGCCGTGTAATGGACAGGCTCCTGCGATCTAAGGCCCACCTGATCCATCCTGATGTTCTCCAGATGCGTTGGAGCACACGAGGGCTGGAGATTGGAGAACAGTCTCTGGGTAACCTGGCTGGCTGTCTATGGAGGCTTTCACTCATCCAGCTCGTGGTTTGTCCCAAAGGTGCTGCTGTTCAAAAGGCAACTGGACTTTCTTGGGTGTTTTTCTTTTTCCCCTTGAAAACGTTTCTCTTCTTCAAGTTTCAGAATTGGATGAGAAACGAAACGTTTTCAAGATGGGGACCCCCCCCCCTTCAAGAAAGTCCAGTTGCCTTTTGAACAGCAGCACCTTTGGGACAAACCACGAGCTGGATGAGTGAAAGCCTCCATAGACAGCCAGCCAGGTTACCCAGAGACTGTTCTCCAATCTCCAGCCCTCGTGTGCTCCAACGCATCTGGAGAACATCAGGATGGATCAGGTAGGCCTTAGATGGACAGCAAGCTATGTTACCGACATTCTTCTCCAATCTCCAGCCCTCATGGTAAGAAACTTCTTTTTCAGTTTCAGAATTGATTGAGAAGAGAAACTTTTTCAAGGGGGAAAATAAAAGAAGCCCAGTTGCCCTTTGAACAGGACCTTTGGGATAACATGGCTTGCTTGCATCCTTCCTCCCTCCCCCCAAGCTGATGCAAAATTAAATAGCAAGAAATAAAAGAAAATTCTAAGCAGAGTCTAGAAATGCAGCCCCATATGCACTTTTCTTCATTTTCTAAGGATTTTGTTGTTCTGCGCGGCTTCTGATATAACCTTGTGCTCTCAAACAGAGATGGGTTAATTAAATTTCTACTTGTACTGGTGAGTTCTGGTTGTTTAAAAAAATGTTCAATGAATGGGAAAGCTTACAATCTTAAAACTTATACCACCAAAGGGGGAAAATCATTGGGGGAAAACCAAGGATATTGTATACTATGTCAGCCAACTATTTATCTGTTGTTATTTTAATGACCCCAGACAATAAGCAATTGGGACTAATCCAAAATACTCAATGAGACTTAAATTTTAAGGACTGTGGAGCGAGAAAAGATTACATTCCTAATCATACCCTGTGGGTTTTTTTGTGTATGTTTTTTAAAAATTTGATTTATATGCCGCCCTTCTCCAGAGACTCAGGGCGGCTTACAATGCGTTAAGCAATAGCCTTCATAGTTTTGTATATTTATACAAAGTCATCTTATTGCCCCCACAATCTGGGTCCTCATTTTACCTACCTTAGAAAGGATGGAAGGCTGAGTCAATCTTGAGCCTGGTGAGATTAGAACTTGCAGTAATTGCAGGCAGCTGAATGTTAATAACATGCTTTAGTCTGTGCCACCAGGCTCTTAAAGACAGGATAAATTTGTAATATTACCTAAGTACTCTGGGTCTATTCAGACATTTTGTTTCCTATTTATTAAATTACGTTTCTAGGTTCATAGTTGTGGAAAAATAGTGCGGCACACATTTCATTTGCCCGATATATGGTGATAGAATTTAACTTTTTACATTTTTGCCTTTCAGAGTTAAAAAAAGCAAGTAAGCGCATGACCTGCCACAAACGGTATAAAATACAGAAAAAGGTAAATGTGTATTTTGAATTAATTCCTGCTTAAAACAAGTATGGTCTTTGCTGTTCCCATTGTGTATCCCTGTTGTCTGTCCTGGCTTACAATCTGAGAACAGCTGTTCACTACAGGGAAGAAAGGTTATTTGAATCCTTTTATGAGCACTATGGAAAGAGCATAAAGTTCGTGTTATAATTAACTCTTCAGTGGTATAATTCTTGCTTCAAAAATGTTTGGTTCAACATTCTTTCATTTCCATTCTTCTCCTTGAATTCCTCCTGTCTTCAGTTTAATGACCCTTTTTGTCATCATCAGTTGATCAGTTATCTTTAGAAAGAAGTAGAAAAGTGACATGCTTTCCTTACAACCTATTTTTGTTATAATGTTAAATAACATTGCAGAATTGTTTTAAAACAGAAATTCCATTATTTTTAGTTCATAACACTCACAATAGTCAACAAATGTTGAGTATCTCCGTTTCCCTCAAAAATTTAAAATATCCCGCAATGCCTCTGAGTTTGCTGGGATACCTTGGTGCACAGTTTGAAACCATACGGTTTTAAACTAACGTTTTTAGAATTTATGATTAGGAATAAGCTATTATTATAGTTTATGTTGTACTTTTGATAAAGAATAGAAAGAAAGTTGTACAAGTAAAAAAGTTTCAAAGTTCCAAAAATCAGAATAAAATTAGTATTTTGTTTAGTATCCATAGCTGCCTTGAAATAGCAAAGATAACCTTTGATCCAAATTTGTGTGCCTTTCTTCTATTTTCATTGAAAGATGTACTCCTATACAATTGCTTGCTACATTTGTGTTCTGATAATTAATTGCCCACCATATTTATTAAAATATGTCCCTTACAAACTAAGAATATGTAGCAGAGAAAGTGTTGAAGTCTTTATATGAAGAGGAAAGAGGGATGAAAAATATCCATAGTAATAAAAAATGGCCACTGTTTTTTATAGGTACGAGAACACAATAAAAAGGTTCGAAAAGAAGCCAAGAAACATAAACACAGGAAGCCAAAGAAAGATCCTGGAGTTCCCAATACTGCCCCATTTAAAGAAGAGATTCTTCGGGAAGCTGAACATAGGAAGCAACAGGTAAAACAGCTTAAACTTTGGTGTGTAACTATATAAAATTAGACAATCAACCATTTTTTATTAAAAGTAGAATTGGTATTTTCTGAGCACCTATCAGGAGTTTTAAAACCATTATTCCATGTTTGCTAGACTTACAGAAAAAATTAATATATAGTTTTATATATCTGTCTATATCTGCTAAAATTATTAAAGCATATCTATGCCACATGTCATGCAGTGCATAATGTATAAAGTCCTGTACAGTGAAATGTAGTAACCAGATAAACATTAGAAGAATGGCCATAATTGGTTTTAAAGCAAGGCGAGGAGGGTTCTAATTGTCATAGTATATAAGAACATATTTATATTTTGTGCTAATAGCGTGAAGAATTGAAACAGAAGCAAAAACTTGCTCGTCAGAAGGAACTAGAAAAGAAACGCAACCAACAAGCAAATAAAAAGGATGCTGATGATAAGGTATGAATTTTTAGGAAAGCACTACATTCAGATTGTGCTGGTCAGTGGAGAGGAATATTTCATTAACTTGAAAAAATCACATTTATTTCTTTCAGAATAATTGTATCCTGAGCCTCTGCATCTGTACCTATCTTTCTAGTCATGGGGTGGGCGATCCAGCCTATGGCTGCTCTTGAGTGAAGTACAACAGGCCCACCCATCTTCCCCATGTTGTTTAATATCTATTTGAAAATGCTATGGGAGATCATTATTCAGTTTGGAGTACAGTATTATCAGTGCACTGATTCTATTCAAGTCTTGAACCAGTATCTGCAGGCTATAGGGACTAAGTAAGGAAAACCAAGCTCAGATTAAATCTAGCAAAATGGGAATGCTGGTTGTGTAAGCATCTTGACTGTCTGGAAATATTGTATCTCATGGTTGTGTTATTCCTCCTGAAGGAGCACATCTGACATTTGAGAACATCCCTTGATTTTTTGGTCAGGGGCTTTTGTTTAGCTTCAGTGATGCCCAAATAACCCCCTATTCTGAACCAGGACGCCTTAGTGACTCATAGCTTGATCACCACATGATAGGATTCCCACAATACACTCGATGTGGTGCTGCCTTTACAGATAATGTGGTATAACTGGTGCAGAATATAGTAACTAGACAGCATATACTGAAGACCCATAATTGCAGAGTGGCCCCTCTTCTGCACTTGCTGCTCTGATTGCCAATAGATTTTGGAACTTAATGCAAAATACTGGTATTGCAAATAAAACTTTATTCAATGTTTACTGGGTTATGTCAGGGATTTTCTTACTGTGATGTTCTTTGAATATCTAGGTGGGACCCATTTAAGGTTCTACCCCTGTGGAAAGTAATGGGGGAAGGAATAGGCCAAAAGGCAGGTCATCTCTCATAACCCTCTATGTAGTCAAACACACTGCTCCCCAGCGATGCTGGGTCCCTTCCCTTTGCTGTTTCAGGAGGCAATGAAAACCATTCTATTTCAGCAGACTTTTGGCCCCTAATTAGGAATTGTGGGTAAACACTTAGTTTTACATTTTAGGCTGTTTCTTCAATGAGTTTTAAAGTATTTTAGTTGGACTGGTAGTATATTCTATTTTGCACGCTGTCAAGTATCTGGATTAGGAGGGTATATAAATGCTGTAATTTAAAGAAGGAACTTTTATCATTGCTCCCCGCTATTACAAGTGATGTTGGTTTCCTAATTTCTGAATTTTCTTCTGTTTTTTTTTTTCATTTATTCATAGAAATCAACTACAAAGCAAAAAACGAAATCTAACCAGCAGGTCCAAAAGAATTCAAAGAAATCATTTTGTGAGGAGTTAAAAACGGTGAGAACATTTTTCAGATAAAAGAAATGCTATATATTTCTTTTATTTTTAAAAGAGCTATTAGTTTGACAACTCACGATAGCTTAAGAATTGCTTTGTTCTCCACATAAATCAGTTCTGCTCTTTGAGAAAAGACATTTAATGAAGATCGTCAGTATCCTAAGTCTTAACGTTAGGTCTATGGAACTTGTTTCTTTGCTTATAATATCTAGAAGTTTTAGTTGCTTTATAAATTCGTGAAATCATAAATTATATTTCTTACCTGACAATAGTAATTTGAACTATTATTGCATCCAGTATGATCTCTTGCCGGTGATTGGCAAAATATCATCCTCTGTTTCATTTTCATGTACTCCTTCCTCCTATCGTAGAGCAGATGGAGGGTTTAGGGAAGGGGAGCGCAAGGGGAATTTCCCAACCTGAGCAGAATACCATTTCTTCCCTACATACTGCTTTTCAGCATATTCAAAGACAAAATAATTACAGTGATAAAAGTATTCTAGATCTATTCCAAGCTATTATAAAGCTATTTGCAGTTACCTTTAGCTGTGTATTTAAATGTTCCCAACCAATTTTTTTAGCATGGTTTCTACTAAGAATACCGTGAGTTTGATATGGTTCTGAAAATAATCCTCAGAAAATGTTGTATTCAATTTGTTGGAGAACCTTTTTTTTAAATCCATTTGAATTACTCTTAAATTAGCTCGATACCAAAATAGTACTGGGAATGTCAGGACTCAGAAGTTTCAAATGTAAATTAGTCTTATGGTCTCAAATGCCATATTGTTCTTCATTACTCTTTAGGTAATTGAGGCTTCAGATGTCATACTTGAAATCTTGGATGCTAGAGATCCTCTAGGCTGTAGATGTCCACAGGTTGAACAACTTATTGCCCAGTCTGAGGGAAGAAAAAAAATACTTTTGGTTTTAAATAAAATTGGTAAGTAAAATGAGTAATGGGGTTTTTTTACATACACATTTCAGCTCTTTTCATAGGCCAATTAAGTCCAATGATTTGAATATGTTGTGTGTGAAATTTAGAAATGGAGATAGGAGACTTGCCCATTTTTTTAAAGTGCTAGTAGAGGCTGGCTTGTATTTAAGCTTTAGAGTTTGACTGCATTGTTGATTACATTATAATTTTAATAATTCTTCAGTAGGATGTGAGCTATGAGGAGGCTATAAAACGTGCTGACCTGCATCTGGAGACTGTCAGATCCAACTCTGAGCTCACTCTTCCTGCTAAGGAGGAATAGCTGATTCTAGTCATTCTCATTCTGTATGTTTAGAAACACCTAGATTGCACCCACACAGTGTTTAGATCTTGTGAAAATCTTCACAAGCATTTTGCTTTCTAAGCTGCTGGCAGGCACACAGGGCGTTATTCCCATTTAATGCGGCCCTCTGTTGAAAGAAACTGAAATAAAGCTGACTGTGGAAAGGCTTTTATTGAAGTATTGTTTAAACTATGCTTCATTCTGTTCTGCTGAATTTAAACCTCAAAATTGTATTGATCTGGATGTATATCTCAAGCTCAGAATATATCTTGTTCGCCAAAGAGTTTAGAATTGCCTCTGGAATTACCCATATAGAGAGCTGTGAATATCCTCTGGAGCATGGTACCTTTCCTCAGCTTCTAAATTTGCAATGTTGCGCATAACAAAGAATATCTTCTATGTTAATCAAGCAGTCGTGTGAAATAGCAACTATTTTGGCTGCTGGGTGTTATTTTTGTCTATCTTCATATCTTACAATTTGTTGATTGTCCAATAAAATTACTTATTTAATAGGCTTTATTGGTTTCTGTAGTTCTCAAGATCTATGACCTAGATCTAGAATAGTTAACCATTTTTAATAGGTTCATGTTGGGCAGCTTCATGAAGTAAATAATGTTCCTCATAATACTTTTGAGAAACATGGCTAAGTCTAAATCCAATGAAATAGAATCTTATCATTGCACCAGTCAGTTTCATTTGAACAGTTTGTTAAGGATTATGGGTAATAGGACTTTCAGTGTGAAAGAAACAGAAATAATGGGATCCACAAATCTTAGACATTTATTTCTATTTTAAAATTGCATCAGAATAGGACATGGAATACTTACTGCAATTAATTAATTTCTTACTGCAAGTAGGCAGAAGTGCTCTTTATATGATATACATCTAATAATATCGTACTCCAAGACTTTAGAGAACAACAGATTACAGACAACTGCAAATAGTTTTCAGTATTTAGTGAGTAGCTTACAAATGTTGATGCCATAATGATCATAGTTAGTGGCTTTCCAGATGTAACCCTGAAAAGGCATGAGGAATTTGGTAGTCTTTTCTGCCTAACAGATTTTATTAAAAAGCAGGGGAGTTTTGTGAGCTGCAACATACTTCATCCGATACCTTTTAGTAAAATTTGTTAGTTAGGAAATGGGCTGCCATGTTCCCTCTGATTTTTTTTCTCCATATGCTAACACAGTTCTGCTCTTACTCAATGTTTGAATAGCATGGATTGTCACCCAACAGCATATTTTTACACCAAGCTTCTGCATGTTTTTTCTCCTAGATCTGATACCAAAAGAAAACTTAGAAAATTGGTTAAATTATTTAAATAAAGATCTTCCAACTATTGCTTTTAAATCTGCAATGCAGATAAAAGACAGAACTGTGGTAAGAACATATTTTCCTGTCTTCTGTAATACTACCCAATCTGTTTTTATAATAGTATATGCAAACTATTGATAAAAGATTAAAGATAATACGAAATGTTTTCCTCCTGTTTAATAAATGGTTAAATTAGCATTCCTGAAGATACAGCGATCATACATTCTGTAGAGGTAAGCATGCATAGACTGTATTGCCACTATCATATATTCTTCTAGAAAATTCTTAAACAGGCCATTTATACTACTGAGTCCAACCCACTTTTCATACAGGAAACAAAGTATTTCCATCCAAAAGAGGAGTCATTGGAAAATAGATTATATTATGATACTACCATTATTGTTAGATAGAAAAAAAGTTTATTTTCATTTGAAGTAAGCAATGGTGCTAATATTACCAGACAGAAGATAGTAGTTGTGCTTCCTCAAGTTGTGTTGTTTCTATCGTAATAACTAAAATTCTTTGACTAGAAAACTTTGTTGGGATCATCTAGTGCTAAAAAGCATTCGTGTTTTCTCTCTGTAAATAAATGATGAGGGCAGTGAAAGATTCTGAAATCTAAAATGGTATACCAGAGCTATGGAAAAAATAAGCCTACAGGTTTGAACATAGTTAGGGACAGGAGAGATTGGGTATCATATAAAATAGTTCTGAGGTCTTTATGACTGTATTTATTTAAAAATGCATTATCTAGGATTTTGTGTCTTTCCATTTTATTCACATTAACTCTGAATAAAGTTAATGTGTAAAATTTCAGAAATATTCTATGAAGATTCTTAACTTTTCCTATTTTATTCCACAATTGAAGGAATTCTGGCAAGTACCCACTACAGATGGAGTGTTGTTCTGCTTTTTGTTTAGATACAAATTCATAAATTAATTTCTCTTTTACTGATTTCATGGATTTATCATAATTGCTTTGTTTAGTTAAAAATCCATAAATTAATTACTCTTTTAGAGATTTCATGGATTGATTATAATTGATTCTTTGACTTATATTCTTTTAGTTAAAAGCTGCTTTTAATTTATCAGGCTCTTTGCCATATGGCTGTATCTTGTAGTCTATTCTGGTAGAAATATATTTCTCTGAAATAAATATCCTGCTGATCTTACTTTAAATTTACAGCAAGAGAAAAGAAATACAAAGAAGAATAGTGCATACCTAGAATTATCAAGAGCAAACAAATGCTTTGGAAGTGAATGTCTCCTGAAACTTCTACAAGAATATAGTATGACTAAAGATGAAGTTATACAGGTTGGGGTGATAGGTAAGTTTGCTTTGTCTGTATGGAGTTCTGTGAATTACAGTACATAGTTGTATATAGTAAGGACTGCTATGGAAATTCATGCTTGAAAATATACATAAAATATTGTAATTGGTCACATTATACATTTCTTATGCTGAGGATGCCTGCTTATTTATAATACTGGAGTGAGAAATGAGGATATATGCTTTTGTCTTAGTCTCATGGTGAAGACTTCAGATCCAACTCTGATCTTGCTCTATAGGCACTTTAAAAATGGAAAACCCAATTGGCCCCAGTTATTCTAACCAATATTTTCAAAGAATGCAACATTGTCCAAAATCAGAAGACGAAAATGTACTGCACTTTATTCTTCCACTCAGACCTTGTTATATTTGAAACCTAAATGTAATAGCCAAATGAGAGGAAGAGGAAATTGAAATAGGAATCCAACCTTTTCTGAATCATTTTTTTCCCTGGAATATCTAATTATTTAAAGTGGCATTCCTAGAATATAGAGTAATTTGAAGGTGCTGTATTTACGTTCATAGGTGTTGTGGAACTAAAAATAGAATCTTACCCATCTAAATCTCTGATATTCAAAATAATTCACTTCATGTTATGTCTTACAAAAGTTATTTGTTTTATGACTGGCTTTAGGTTTTCCAAACGTGGGGAAAAGCAGCATAATCAATAGTTTGAAAGAGGTACGCGCCTGCAACGTGGGACCAGAGAGAGGCCTAACAAAGTTAGTGTTGTAACAGAGCACACATACGCATGGGTTGGTCTTTCTGGGTCCCTCAAGCAATAGTCCCTCAGGCCTTCTCCTATAATCCTTGGGAATCTGCCCAGTGTCTGCCACCACCCATTTTTTACAGAGAAAAATTCTTTCTGCATCTTTGTCAGGAGGAAAAGTGTGGGAAAAACTTGTTTTTCTTAACTTATCTGTAGCTTATAGAGTGGCCAGAGTATGCAGCAGTTATACATCGAATTACTTAGATCATGTTAAAAAAATTATTTTAAAAAAATCCCAATTTAAAGTTAGCCTAGATAGCAGTTTCCTTCGGTAGCTTCTTTCAAAGTTTTTCTCCAATCCTTCTGTGGATGACTACATTCCATTACTCTGCCATCTATTTCCTCATTATTCTGGTTTGTGCGTGCACCTGATTCATCCCAACCATTATGTCTCTGTTCTGTTAAGGTCCGTACAAGCAGTGCACATTGACAAACGTATCAAGATGTTGGATAGTCCCTGTATACTTGCAGCACCTTCATGCTCTGCTCTCGCTCTAGCACTGAGAAGTATCACATATGCTGAAAACCTACTTGATTCAGTAGATGCTGTTCTGAAGCATTGTAGGAAACAGCAGGTAAAGATACTGTAGAGTTTCACCATTCGATTGTAGCCATTTTACAAACTTTTGATTAAACCTTATTGTCTATAATTCAGTGTAGAATTTGAGCAGTGTAGCTAGATGACACTGTATTCATTAATTTGGCATATCAGTGAAATGAAATTTTACTGTCAAACTATTTTGTTGTTGTGTTGATTGTATCTACAATAGAAGGGAATACTTACGTTCTATTTATACAATAGAGAATATAATTGTGCCCAGTGTGCCACCATTTAGGCAAGTGAGAAATGAGGATACTTGCTATGTCATACTGTTACGGTGATGACATCAGATCCAACTCTGATCTTGCTGTACCCTTAAATGGTGCTTTTTGATCAGTTTTAGTGATTCACTTCAGAAAATAGTGACTTATATAAATGAATTGGAGGAAAAGCAGGCAACTGGATGTGGCCGGCTGGAAATTATGTAGGAATTTCTTCATACAAGAAAAAAATGCTGAGAATATAATACTTGTGGGACTTTTCTTTTATTCTAGATCATGTTACACTATAATATCTCAGACTACAGGCATTCTCTGGAATTTTTAACTTTGCTCGCTCAAAAGAGAGGAATGTTGAAAAAAGGTGGTCTTCCTGATACAGAAGGTGCGGCTAAATTACTGCTCTCTGACTGGACAGGGTAAATATGTGGTCATTTAATTACAATAAAACAAGCTCTTCTGCTATAGTAGTGAGATTATTATTTTTTTTTAATAAGACCTGTGCTTGGAAGACCAAACAGTAAATTTATCATGAGTCTATTTCAATTCTAAGATTGTTGTTCCTTCTAGTACCATACAGCTTACTATAACTGAAATTTCAGAGGTAGGGAAGAACCTTCTTCGTATATTTACTAGGGATTAAGTCGGGGATTTTCCCATGCAAAATGTGTATTATTGAAACTTAAATAAACAAGACTTATTTACAGTTTTAAGTATATTTTCCATGCTATGACATCGAACTAGTATTATGATAAACTTTGTCTGAAACATTGCTTTTTTGCAAAGCATGAAGGCCATGGCAGAGTGGAGGGCAGCCAAAAGAACAGAGATGGGAGGGAGAAGTAGGCAGGTAGAGGGAGTGGACGTGTGCCAAGAGCCCATTTTTTTGAGCATGTGACTGAAAGGGCACTGCAAAAACCTAACTTCAGTGACTTGACATAAATTCAAGTTCAGTACTATTGTAACTTTGAATGGTTGCTGAACAGATGGTTATTAAGCAAGGACTACCTATATACCGATTGCAATTAATCTGAGTCAATGCTTAATTTAGAACTTGCACAGTGAATATCAAAGAATGAGAATACTAAGGGAGACACCAAGATAGTAAAAAATCTTGAGAGGTTTATTAGGAAATTGTTCCTGAACGTACAGCATTGGAAGGTTACAACCTCAAACATCCATGTGAACCCAAATGGTAGGATTCCAGAACTCTACTCACGAGGAAGTTGGTTAAAAGAGCAAATCTTAAAGCCATTTCCCCCCACTGTTCTGCCCTTTGGAATGTTTATTTCTGTGATGAAATAATTAAGCAAAAGGAAATTAATATATGTATTTACATTCATTGGAGCACAAGGGATTTATAAAAAACTAAAAGGTACACACTCTGGGGAAATAGGCATGGACAGCCATGCCTAGTGCAGCTCAGCGGAAATACACATGGAAAGAAATCTTAGTGCAGCTCAGTGTGGCAAACAAAAGCTTTCGGTGTGAAATTGATTAGGATTTTGTCAATACCAGGCAGCAACTGCCAGCAGAGGTTTCGAATCAACTAATTAAGGTCATTTGTTAACTTCCAGCTAGCACTCTTTAGGAAAGTGCTGTGCCGGCAGGAAAAAAAGCAGCTGAGGAAAAGATAGCTTGTTTAAGCAACCTCTCTGCCCTGCACTGGAGAACTGGGAAAGGCACTGGACAAGATAATATCCTACTGGCTATAATGCTGAGCCATGTGACTAATGGTCACAAGTACACGTTGGCCTCTTAGTTACTGTTACATCACTGTCATAATTGCAAAGGGTCACTGTCAGAGTCAGTTGGTGAACAAGGACTACCTTGATTGTATGTATATGCAGAAGGAAGCTTGTTCAGCTTTTTCATCTAAGGGATTTTTATATTTCTGTTCAAGGGTGAAAATCTCTCCTAAATGTCCTTTTTTTCAGTGCCAAAGTTCGTTACTATTCTCGACCTCCTGAACCATGGGCTCTGTCTCCACATCTTTCCAGGGAAGGAGTAGCAACAATACAGGAGGGTTTTAATTTTGAGGAATTGGAAGAAGATAACAAAAATACTGTAAATGGTGAGATTAGTCTAACCTAACCGTCTCTCATCTTATATACATATAAGAGCAAAATCCATAATGACCTAGTATAAATTACTGAATGGTTTACATATTAAAGAATAGATTTTTTCCAGAGGATATGTCCGAATTCCATGAAAAAAATATTGGTTATGTTGGATATGTTTCACATTTCAGGGAAAACAGAGTTTAATCCCTACAAAGACACCAGCATATCCCTCAATTTAACCGCCAAATTACAATTAGTTTATACAGGAATGTTAACTCTTTTCTCCATCTGTTGCTTTCTCCTACATAAAATTATTTATATATGCTAGGAATAATTAAACATTTAAGTTTACTTCAGTGCTCTTGCTTGAAATAGCTTATCCCGACTCTGGTTGAGCTTTATTTAAAAATGCAAATTTATAGTGCTAATTGTCTCATGAACATTATAATTCATCAGGAGTTATAAATAATTTTTATTTGTGGTACTTGGAGGTGGGGGAGGGGAAGGTATAACTTTTCCTTGTTTCAATTATTCAAGTCTCCTGTATGTAGCTGGCAATTGGTGAAATACCTGTTGTGGAAGGGTGTTTCTAATTTCCTTTTCTGGTTTCTCTTCATATTACCTATTCGTCTAGAAGTACATACTTGGCTTTATGTTTGATTTAAGGTCTGATTATAATATTAGTGCAATGTTAAATCTGACAAAATTATAAGAAATTCTGGGATTGTAATGCAGTTGGGTAGCTTTAGAGATATGATAAATAAATATTAGGAATATTCATAGCAAGAAGGACATATAGTCATAAGTAGCTTTGGGAAGGTTTTAACTTTCAACAGTTGCTAAGCAATAGGCCATAAGCCAAGGATTCCATGCAGCTAATGTTCCTGTTTATTTTTTTTCCCATCAGTAAAAAAATAGCAAATAGTCTTGCTAATTAGCAGTTTTGCTAACAATCATAATCTTAAAAGTGTTGCAACAGAATTCATTTCTGTGGCAGTTTAACCTTTGGCAAAATGCCCTAGAAAGTTCTGTTTGTTCAGTCAGTCTCTTAAGGGAGTATTTCTTTTTTAGCTAACAAATACCCTAACCAGGCAAGCACTATTATCTTCCAATCTCCTGGCTTCACGGATGGCATCATGGAAGATAATGAACAGCCTGAGGAAGCCCTGGAATCAGAAAATGCGGAAGAAAATGATGAAGAATTAACTGAAGAAAAAATTGAGGATGATGAAAGTGACCTTGATGATGTGGAAGAGGTAACAGTTGAATTTTAAGTTTGGGATGCTGTCCAGTGAGATCTCTCCTTGGCCGAATTGTTTCTCCTGTGAATGAACTGGGAGGAATACATTTTGAACTGTGTGCAAGGAAGGAGAAAGAAGTCATGTTACACAGGCAAAACCCTGTTCAAGTGATATGGGACTTCATTTGTAATATTAAGCAATTTCAAAATACAGTTTGTGGATTCATCACTCAGATTAGGAAGGATGGATGTTTAGATATTTGAAACCCTGTTAATACAGAATAGATTTTAATTCCTATCTTTAAAATGGAGAACAACCACTAACTTAGAGTATATAGGAAGGTATATGCACTGCATCTGGTTTTCCTATATCAGTATCATGTTGATACAGCAATTATTAATCTTGTTTTAGGAAAGTGACAAATTAATGAGTAGTCAAACACCCTCTGAAGAATTGAAAGCAAAGAATGCAAACTTGGACATGTTACCTACAGGTATATATTAAACCTACAAATTTCACAGGAGTAAATATTTAAATAGAAAAAGCCCAAAATATTCTGAACTTGGTTTTTTTTTCTTTAGATGATAAACAACTCAAAACCAGTGACCTGGATGATGCCTATGACTTCAATACCGATTACATGTGAAGAAAATATTACCAAATTCAAGTATTTTTCACATTCTGGAAGGCATTCCTAATCTGTTTTGCAGTTACTGAACACCAGACTCTTGTAAATATTTTGGAAATAGCAGCTGATAAGGAAAGATGCTTTCTTGATGTAGTAAATTTTGTTCAGTAAATGCTTTGATCATATGAACTATAAGCAGAAGTAAAACCATTGTTTTACAAAAGCAGAGTGAAGCAACAATTCAGACTGTAGCCTGTGTAGGGCTTGTGTTGAATAAGTATGGCTAACAAAGGACTTTCTATTTTCCAAACTGGAAAAACCTGAGCTGCATTGCGGAAAATCCTATGGTGGAATGAAAAATATTTTTCTTGGGTTTTTTTTTTCTTCTCCCTACAATAGTAAGCTTAGCACTAAAATGAAAGTTGAAGCCAATAAAGGGTAAAGGAACAGGTAAAAATTGCTTCTTTCCTGAATTATGCATTTTTCATAATTCTGTAGCCTCAGTTCCATCTCAATAAGGCATAATTATGTTGTATACAGGAATACATAATGCAGGTTCCTGAGGAACATATATGTGTAATTAGAAAATATAACCAAAAGTGCACATATATTTGTGACGTCTTCCTGCTCAATATGTAAGTAGTGCAGCGATATAGAATATGCACTTAACATGAAATCCAGATTTATTTATTTATTTTAAAAAAGATATAATTGCATATCTTTATCTAATTTCTCTTTGGATGTATATAGAGGCAAGAATATAACCTGTAATGCAATACAGCCAAAGCCCTTTCCCATCCACTGTTTACTTCCAATTGTTTGTTTTCAGCCACCATTTCTTCTCAGATGAATATAGACATAATGAGTAGATTTTACAAGGTTTACCTAATTCCTGATAATTAGAAAGACAAAAGTGGTTCAGCCTTTTTTGAACAAGAATCATACTTAACTATTGGATGGCCCACCAGAGGTCACATTCTTCTATGTGACACATATAATATTTGTGTAATCAATAAGTTTCTCCTTCTGTTGCATTGTAGTTTAGCAGCAACTTTTGGAGGAGGAACACTGGCTTCTACACCTCTGTTACTTTTCTTAGTAACATCAAAATTTACCTTTTCTTTTAATTTGTGAACTTTTCTCCCAAATTTCTAATTCTTTTAATGTACATCTCCCAAATAGATGCTCACGAAACTGAGTCCATTTACTGGAAGAAGTAATATATTGTAAGACATTAGTTTTCATTACAGTTATCAAATGTAAATCTGAACTTGCATACAAACAAATCAAGATTTCTCCATGAATTTAAAGAGGTTGCTTTAGTGTTGTTGGGCAGTTTCTTGCATCATTTACTAAATGACAAACAGATTAAATCTACAAAAGACTTAAATAAGTGTAAACAATTAACTAAATACTAAAGAGAAAAAGTTCTAACAAAACTTATGTTCATGGGTTACTGCTAAGAGGAGGTTTTTCTTCTTTAAAAATAGCTGTGCAAGGTAATATTGCAGATACCTAGGACAGTAAATGTCAAATTCCTCAGTGAAGTTCATTTTGTAACGTTTCATTTATAAAAATTTATGTCTGAAGAATACATCTGGTCTAGCAGAGTACAAGTAGTCCTCAATTTAACAGCTGTTTAAGACAGTTCAAAATTATGCCGGCCTTGGAAAAAGTGACTTATGACCTGTACGTACAACCGTTGCACCATCCTGTGATGGTCGCATGATTGCTGTGTAGGCGCTTAGCAACTGGCTCACATAACCAGTTGCAACATCCTACGCTTGCATTGTAATATGTAACCTTTTGCAAAATTCCAGCAAAAAATTGCCCACTAAGGAACTGGAGCATGTGTTTTGCTTCATGACCACCATGAACATTTTCATAAAATTCGCGTCTGACTAGACCACAACAACCTACAATGGAAATTCTGATCCCAATTGTCATAAGTTGAGGACTACCTGTAGTCGATAAGCTATTCTTCATCTTGCACTTGAAGGCACAGACCTGTTGCTTCAGGCATACAATTTCAAGTCTTTCTCAATTTAGTGTACATTAAACAGACATACCGATTTACCGATTTCACTCTGATCTTACAGGTTTCCTGAGAAAAGCACGTAGGTGTTAAGTCTTTATTAATGTGCTGTGTAAATCTCATTGTGCCTGCGAATCAGGTTAAATTTGCCACTAGGATCAGGAATGTACCATTTTTCCCAAACATCTGCAAAGGATGCTGTTCGCCCCCAGGGTTTGAAATGTCCATTCCAGTGGAGTAATTTGGCAGCTTTCACAAACTGTGGCGAGTATCTGTTGCCGGCACTTGAACCTTTAAATGGAATAAGACAAGAAATATAACAAGAAATCATGAGGCAGAAGTTTCTGCAGTTTTCAACCACAGGTGGAATTAACCATTTGATAGGTTCAGACATTGAAAATTTCATTAGAAATACTTTGTTTCTTTGTCACTGCTCACTACCCTGAAAATTCGACAGTTTATTTTAGAGTCCTAATCACTAAATGCATATTGAAATACCACATAAGTTTCACGTACACTGCTTAAAAAGGTCAATTTTCTGTTTAACTAAAGCCCTTTCTCCTTTGATTTTGTCATTCTGAGGTTCTTTTTGTAGTATTAATTACAATTTTTAAAGTTCTAAAGTAAATAAGAAGCAAAGTTTGTTGTTTCCTCTTTTCCTTGTTTCTTCGAGCTACGTACACTATCGTTAATCCTCAAGCATATGCTTTAGTGGTGTCCCACAAAATTTGCAACGTTGTTTGTTCTTTCTTATTTTCTTTGAGGAATAATTCCAGTTCTTTTCCTATCATTTTGATATAATCTTTTTCTTTCAAAATCTTTTGGTACAATGTCCATCTCCTTTTTTTCTGTCCTTTCCATCTCAACTTTCAGGGGATTATAAATAAATTTCATGAAAACAAGAAGGGCACAAAATCTTAAAATCGCGAAACAAAATTTTTTTGAACACACAAATAAACCAGGGCTTTTTTAAAAAAAGAAAAAACTAATACAATTATTGTTAGATGAGAACGGGAATCTACACTATTGGATGGAAGAGAAAAAAAATATTACACAAAATTTTTTTGAGGGCCTGTATAGTCAAGAAGATATATCAGAAGAGAGTATAAAACAGTACTTAAGGGAGAAGGGCCTAACTACAATATCAGAAGATAAAAGGAAAATGTTGAATGATAAAATAACCTTGATGGAAATAAAAGAGGTAGTTAGAAAACAAAAATAATAATAAAACACTGGGACCTGATGGACTCCCTGCGGAATTATACAAAACTATACAAGAACCACTTGAGATGCTAATGTTGGAATTCTATAATGAAGCACTGGCAGAAGCCAAATTACCGAAATCATGGTCTGAGGCATATATTACATTAATATTAAAGGAGAACACAGACCACCAGCAGATTAAAAACTATTGGCCTATTTCGCTTTTAAATGCCGACTATAAAATATTTGCTACCATAATTGCAGAAAGAGTTAAAAAACTATTAAATGAAATTATCCATCCAGACCAAAATGGGTTCCTACCAAAAAGGCAACTTAGAAAGAATGGTAATGAACGCCCTGGAATTCTACAAAGCTCACCCAAGAAACAAGCAGCATTGATATTTTTAGACGCGCAAAAAGCATTTGACAAGTTAAATTGGCAGTTTCTTATTCAGCAATTGAAAACTGAATTTCAGGGGAAAGTTCGTGGGGATGATAACTGCAATATACTCTGTCCAAACGGCAAATGTAATACTAAACGGGGAAACAACAGGGAAATTTAGTAGAGCCAAAGGTGTAAGACCGGGATGTCTGCTGTCACCTTTACTTTTTATTTTCTTGTTAGAGGTATTATTAGCACATATTAGACAAGAAGAAGGAATAAAAGGAATAAAAATAAAGAATATAAAATAAAGGCGTTTGCGGATGATTTAGTATTCTTTATAGAGGAGCCCTTAGAAACAGGAATTAATACGAGAAATAGAAGAATTTGGCAGGGTGGCAAGACTTTAAATAAGGATAAGACAAAGGTAACTAAAAACCTTATTGATACTTACTATACCTATTTTCAGAAACACCAAGTGAAAGAAGCTCTTCTACATGTTTGGGGGGAAATAAAGAAAAATCATACTAAAATACCAGGTTGGTTATCAACTATGGAGGCAATGATATATCCAAATATACTAGATCTAGATAAAATTTTACGGTACAAAAAACTTATTAGATGCCCAAGGGAAGTTAAAAACAAACCTGAGAGTTAAAACAACAAGGAATAGATATAGATTGGTGGCCGTATCTGCAGACTCGGGCAAGATATAAAAAGAATCTAGAAAAATATGGCTTTTACAAGGAACAAGAGCTTGATAAAGTAATATAGGGGACAGAGGAAAAAATAATAACAAAAGCATATATTTCCTGACATTTAAAATGGAAGAAGAAACGGTCAAAGAAACCATGATAGCCTGGGCAAAGAACTTTGGTTATAATATTGAATTAGAATACTGGGGGGGAAACTAAATTAACAATGTCGGCAGCCTATAAAGAAAATTTGTATAAAATGTTTTATTGTTGGCATTTACCCCCAGCTAAATTGGTGAAAATGTTTTCAAATAGATCTGCGGAATGCTGGAAATGTAAACACAACCAAGCTACATATTTTCATATGTGGTTGTCGTGTCCAGAAGCCAAGAAGTACTGGACTAAAATTAGAAAATGGTTAGAGGAAATCACGAGTCAACGAATTGAGTTAAAACATGAATTATTTCTACTAGGGATAATAAGAGGAAATTATAATAAGAAAATTCAATATATTATATTGCACATAACTGCGACTAGGATTGTGTATACGCAAAACTGGAAACAGGACAGCACGTCCTCCAATGGAATGGTGATTAAAAGGGTGTTAGATTGTGTGGAGATGGACAGGCTAACATTAGAATTAAAAGAAAGAGGGGAAACAATACTATTTGGTCTGGGACACATGGTACAAACCGTTAGAAAACAGAAGTAAAAATTAAATATAAAGGTTAATTTAAGAGGTACATTAAAACTCAAAGGCAATGTATATAGTTAAAGGAAGAAAAAGGAATGTAATTGTTATGTATATAAGTATTATTGATGCTGAAGTGCTGTAAAGATTGTAAATGTGATATAAAATGATGAAATATGTTCAATAAAAATAATTTTTTTTAAAAAAGGTCAATTTTCTTAAGTAGACAATTTGAATGATATTCTCCCAGAGGAAAACCAATCACTTTATTGCAGGGGATTAAAAACAACCCAGTAGTGAATTTCAACTCATACAGTGGGGGCTTCGCCTGTTCCATCTAAATCCACAGAAACCATTAAAAAACACTTCATTTAAGAGACTGAGCATACATGAGAAATGGCAACGACAAAGGAAAGAAAATTGCATGTTCTCATTTCATCAATATTCTGTCCAAAATCACTAAAATTAGTACTGGAGGAATGGGGAAAGTGTTATAATCTCAACCTGTTTGATTAGTCAAATTAGTTCCAATTTAATAAAGGCACAATATTAACGTGAAATTGGTTTCTTCTACTTACCTAGATGGCGAACATTCCACATAGGGTTAATTTTTGAATGTCGTTTGTAAAATACAATTAGCAGAGGAGGTGTAGTGATACTTCCAGCAAGAGTCCTGCTATATATCTCTTCTCTAGTCAATGATTAAGAAAATGCATATTACCAGCTAAACCAAAAGCATATTTATTATACTTTCATTTATAAAACCAAATTTTCATAGATAATATAATTTGAATGGATTACAATTTTGTTTTTAATGTATTATTTACATGTTTGTTTTTGCATTGTTTTTAAAAAATATTTAATGGCAAACTCTTACTATTCACAATGAATAATTCACATTGTACCTTAGAGTAACATTGGATTGGAGTCTCTTCTATAAGATACACCTAGCAGCAAAAATCAATACTAGGAGCAACATACTCCAAAAATTATGTGGAACTAAATGGGCAGCTTCAGCTGCCACTCTCAGGTCATCAGCCCTAGGATTGGTCTACTCTGCAGCAGAATACTGTGTCTCAGTATGTCTTAACAGCTGCCATACTAGTAAAAGGATTAACTGACACCATGAGGATTATAAGTGTATGTATTAAAACCATTCTGACTTGACTGCTTCCTGAGCTATATAGCACTGCCGGTTTTATGAAGGTAAGATGTACCAGTGAAAGAATACAGAAAAAAATATGAACTATTCACTCCTACTGGTGCCGACATTCCTCATTTATCAGCCAGAAGATTCAGATCCAGGAAACCCCCACTGGCACTTGCACAACATCTGCCCAACAACTTTAACCTTGATTTCCAATGGGAAGCCAAAGGGGTTACTGAATGCCCAGACATAGGAAGACATATAAATGGCCCCACAAAACATGGTAGCTTTGAACTACCATGTCAGCAATGGGCAATCCTGAATAGGATTCACACCTCACATGGTATCTGCCAAGACTCTATAAATGGGACATTGTATCATCTCAGTGTGACTGGGCTCCCATGTCAAACTGTAGATCACATTGTGACCAGCTGTAAGCTAAGGGCATATATACAGTGCGGTATCTGATTTTTTCAATATAAACGTTGCATTTCAATGGTTCGATGGCCTAGACATTGGTATTTGAACACAGATCTTTTTAATATTTATATTCTATTGTGTTTTACTAATATAGGTGAAATGTTATATATTGCTAATCCATGTATGATATGCCATATGATAAATAAATAATCACATTCTTGACAATGAACTAGAAAAACACAATAAAGAGAGTGCTAACAGAACACAACAAGACAATCAGCTTCAAATAAGAGATCCCTGTAAGGGTAAACTTCCCATACAATAATGATTTTAGCACTTTCTAGATTTCTTTTTCTTAGACTAATGGTCTTTTAAATAGTTTAGGCTGCTGCTTGCCGAATTTTTGAATGCCTAATAGACAACAGGTTCAGGAAGGCTTCATAGGGAAGACAGATAATACAGGGTATTTTTATCTTTCTGCTTCCCATCCTCACATACAATTAGTCCCACTCTTCAACTATCAAATAAAAAAAACTGCACATACTTACACAACATTAAGTGTCATCCATTTCTCTAATTGCTTAGTAACATTTTGTATTTTCCATTCCGTTAGATTTGCAACAAATACACCAGGATTAAAAGAACAGGTGCTTGCTTTGATGGACAGCTTCCGAACCAGTTCTTTTTTATAATCAAGAAATCCCATGTAATTATACTGAAAATAAATAGAAATTGGACTTCAGATAAAAGTTTTATTCCTAACTTCCATTCCAAAGACTTCTCACTTACACATGCTTCCTCTCTGTGTGGAAAACCAGAAAATTGGACAGAGTAGTCTCTATAATCACATTAGATTATTTTAAATATATATATATATTGGCAGGCACCATCAATAGTTACTATGAAAGCCGGAATTACTAAGTTTACATGGAACATCATGCAAAATGACCTTTAAACAATAGGATTTCCTTTTCAGCCATCCCATTTTTTTAAAAAAAATTCATTGAATCAGACTTGATTTTACAAGATTAGTTTCATTTTCCATGTTCCTTTCTGAGTGTGGAAGTGGCCTGTCACTGTCTTTTTCCAAATTGAAATGTTTGATCTATCTAGGTCTTGGATTTCCTGAAGTCTCACAAGTACTAACCAGGTCTAACTTGCTGAATATTTGTAAACCTGAAAGAATTAAAAAGCAAATAGGTGGGAGGCTGGGTATAGGGGAAATTCTGTTCTGCCTATAATTTCTATTCTGTCTCACTGCCCATTTAAAAGTATCTTCCTACAGTGTATATGGTCTGATGTATAGTTAGTCTTTGTTTAGCATGTTTGGAGTTATGACAATGATGAAAAAGTAACTTTACAATCAACTCTCACATTTATGACCTTCACAGATCTGTAAAGTAAAGTAAAGATGAAATAAGACATCTCTGGTTTCACTTAGCAACTGCTTTTCTTAACTACCAAGTTGCTAAGTCCAACTTGTCACTAAAAAGGACTACCTGTAGTGATTAAGGTATCGGGCTAGAAACAGGAATCATAAGTTCTAGTTCTGTCTTAGACATGAAGTCAGCTG
This sequence comes from Ptyas mucosa, assembly GCA_012654045.1. Taxonomy (NCBI): domain Eukaryota; kingdom Metazoa; phylum Chordata; class Lepidosauria; order Squamata; family Colubridae; genus Ptyas; species Ptyas mucosa. The sequence goes on along the minus strand of WNWU01000041.1, from coordinate 8,712,596 downwards.
AGTTACTTTAAGCCAGAAACTTTCCCCTAGGAAATGGGCAATGGCAAACCACTTTCAAAAATATTGTCAAGTAAACTGCAGACTAGTCCAGACAGTTACCAGGAGTCAACACAAAAAGAGAAAATTGCATGTTTCCTTCTTTCTACTCCTTTTCACTCCATGGAAAGCAATTTCTTAATACCCTAAAGAAAATTAAAGACCGCCTACATAAATAAGCATGCATCTGAAAAATGCTTTAAACTAACAAAGAAATTATTTAGGTTCTTTCTCATTGATAAAAGATCCAATCATGAAACATACCAGCAGGACGTTACTACTTACATTTTGTAACTTGAAAAAATGCTTTCCTAAAACTGGATATGGTACTAAAACCTTTGTAAAAGTTTCAAGTCAAGAATGGAACCAGATAATTACAAGCATCTTCTAACATCTAGGATCTTTCATTCTTATTTATTCACATTTTTATAGCCACCTATCCCAAGCAAGCAACTCTGGGCAGTGAACAATCATAAAACAGTTAAAAACAATTGCAATATAATACAAATTAAATAGTTCAGAGCTGCTTTCACCTGATTTCCTGCTCCACGGACAGAAAACTTATTTGCGGTAGAGTCGCAGTCATCTGAGAATGCCGCTGCATGGCCTGGTTGCAATGGAGTGTTGTAAAGTTCAAGGATATCATCTGAAAATGCATCATACGCAATGAGAAGCTGCTATTGCAAGCAAATAAGAACCTGCATTTTGTCATTTTAACATAAACGTCTCAACAGTCTTTTCCAATATTTAGTATATACATACTAATAGTGAATGCTATTCTGATAAATGCCATGTAAGATTTAAAACTCTGATCTGTCTATCCAAAGAGCTTTCCCACTTGAACAAAAGCTTATGCACCACAAAATAAACAAGTTTTAAAATGAAGGGTATCTCTCAGGCAATTTTGTAATACAGTATCGATTTATGCTGGTAAAAAAAAGCCTTGTAACTTAATTCAGCAACCAAGGACAATGGTTGTGATGATGTACATCACTCAGAGTCCCTTGTTGAGATCGGTGACCGCTGAAACCAAATACAGCATATAGACTGATAGTATTACTTAGATGGAGGCCATAATCATGCATCCAATCATTTCAAAATATTTTTTATTTTATTTTCAATTCATATTTGTACCTGATAGAAATGAGGTAATTAGACTACACTGAACGAATATTTCAGCTGTCCCAAAGATGCTTTTTTCAAAAGGCAACTGCACTTTCTCGGTTTTTTCTTTGAAATCATTTTGCTTCTCATACAAGAAGTTTCTTCAGTTCTGAGACAACCTTTGGGACAACCATAACCTGGATGATTGAGACTCTCCATAGACAATATTTCAGCTAGAAGTAAATTATTACCTTAATCAAAGTTTATGTTCAGATACAAGTATATGCCTCCACCCATGACTGCCCATTTTAATCAAATCATTCTAGGTCCCTGACAAGCATAAAAACATAAATCCAGATAAAAGCAACATAAAAAAATTAAAAATGCCAGATTAAAAGTTTCAATCAATAAAGGCAAAAGTACAAGAGAATAACGTTCTTAGCATTCTCTCTACTTTCTCTAGTGCTAATCTCCCCCCTCCCCCATTTTTCACTTAAATGTATTGGCAAAAATGCTCTGTTATTTTACAAAGGCTCCATATTTTCTGAAGGTAAAAATGAAGTGTAGCTACAGTCTATGTTTGTTTGTAAATGGCCTCATCTGCATTAAAAACAAACAAGTAGCCTGGTGATTGATCATGAGATTGCTATTGTCTCAGGGATGACAACAGGTAATCTCAACTAGTACACTGTGAAATGTGATAGTCACTGCTACCGTAACAGACGTTTTGTGACTGCCTAAAAGCACACAGCATATTCTTCAAACAAATATGACCATTGGCACAAACAGTTGGGAGGTCTTGGAACAGAGTTTATTATAACGTTTTTGGTTTATAAAACATGATTAATTAATCTAAAGTAGGAGAACACATCATTTTTTTAAAAAGCTACTTTTGGTCTTTCAGTAGTGTGCCAGAGAAATACACTACAAAAAGTAGGAGACGGGATTGGGATAAAAATTGCTATGATTACTGGGAGCTGAGATCCCAAATCATCTCATTGGCACTAGATATGGGGAAAGTTGATGTATTGAAAGGCAAATGTATATGTTGTTAAGCATATTTAAAAAGCTAAATCCCATACCTTGTACAATCACATCATCATCCAAATAAATGGCCTTTTCTGCATTTGGGACCCAATTAGGTAGATAGAATCTTGCAAAGGTCAGCTAGAAAGAAACAAAAAGTGATAAAAACAATTATGACATGGTAAGCATTAGATATTTCCAATCAGATCTTTGATGCACTTTCATATAATACAAGATTAAGTAGAAGTATTTGGGTAACTTTGGTGAATAAAATGTAAATTACCAAAACTATCCAACTAAATCAGATATGCAAAAGAGAATTAAGGATTATAATATTAAAAAACAACTTTCTCAAAAGTGTAATAACTAAGCATATATTCAAACATAAATTGGTATCAGTTATGTTGAAAACATTATATTTGTAGTAAAATAAATCAGTAGTTCTTACCGGTTTTATGGAATTTGGCATCTTTGAGTCTATTCGTACTTTTCCAGCCAGCATGCCAGAATCAAAATTCAAAATTCGGTATTGAACATTTTTTAAACTGATTTTACTAAGCCATGACCTACACAATTAAAAAAGAAATAGAAATATGAACTATTACTGAAATAGCTGGAGTGATATCCTACAAGAATAATTCTTTGAATTTTCTCATCATGGTGTATCTTCTAACAATCACAAATAGGACAGTGTAGGACAATCTGAAATTTAGTATTACATAATAGAGACTCAATAAGATGTAATGGTTAAGGCACCATGCCAAAAACTGATAGACTGTGTATTTTAGTTCTACCTTAGGCACAAAGTCAGCTTGGTGGTTTTGTGTTAATCTCTCAGTCCTTCGAATAAGGAAAGGCAAATCACTTCTGAAAATATTACGAAGAAAATTGCATGAAGCAGACTGACAGGAAGGGAGGGAGGGAGGGAGGAAGGGAGGAAAGAAGGAAGGAAATAGATGAGGGCTGCACAAACTACAAAAATGACCCAGAAGTAGCAAGTGTAGCACCTCTTAGTACTCACTAAAGTGCCACTTTTCTTTTCAACAGTCAGTAAGCTGAAAAAAGATGTGGTTGCTTTAAAGGTCACCTTGGTCAAATAATTAAAGGGCACAGAATAACTTAACTGTCTCTTTGTTATTAAATATATCTTTTTCCAATGCACTGCTGCATGTAAAAAATCATCCTCTATTAAATAAGGGGGAAATAAAATTTCACAAATATGGGTTTACCTCAGATGGTCCACAGTGTCGTTCAAAGTGACAATGTGGAATGCAACATTGGATTTGGTGTTTTGCTGAATACTGTTCACAGCTGCAATTACACCACCAAGCCTTTCTTCGGATGCCGTAAGGACCACAGGGATTTCCTTGTCATTTTCTTTCACTATCAATCTTTGAGGAGCTTCAGGTATAAAATCTATTGGCTGCAATCCTAGTGGATTTGAATCTACAGATAATTATATAAAGCATTACATTTTCATTCAGCATGTTGGGCGACTTCAGATTTTGTTTTATGTAAATCAAGGTTAATGGAATAATATGCAAACTCAGATATGGTTTATTGAATAAGACACGGCTAAAAAATCATGGTTAAACAAACCCTAGCTACTGTGATGCTGAAACCAATGTTTATCTCTTAAGAATCATCTCTTATAAGGCAACAATTACTTTGAAGTTATTTCCAAACAATAAGATTTACAAGTTGAAATCAGGTCCAATATAGAATCTATATTTTAAGTTATATTAAATAACTGACACAAAAGATGCAACTCTGACTGTATTTTAGCTCAGATACCATGAAAATAGCCATGCTACACAGTGACTGTTTCATTTTTAACAACTTCTAGTGAGAAATGCTAAATAACAGTAAAAGTAGGCAATTACAAGTAATTGGAAATGGATGGCAATAGTATGGAATCAAAATTAAACAGTACCACCATGCAATGTTTTTACAGAAAACAACTTTGCTTGTTCAGAACATATACAAGGGTATTTATTTCCTATCGAACGTTTTTACTGAAGCAGCATTAAAATAGAGAAATGGAGGAATACCTGATAATTCTTTTTTTAAGAGATCACTGAGACCTAGAAAGTTGTGATGCAGCACTAACAGAAATATAACAACAACAAATACGAGGATGGTTATGTTTACTGCAATGAAAAAAGAAAGCCATTGTTAGAATAACAGCCACTGAGTGTGTTAACTTTAAAAAAATAATTATTTAGAAGAAAAAGTACCTTTTCTTAATGACATTTTCTCTGAGGATGAAAAACAAAATCTCTTGACACATCTACAAAAAAGGAACATAACTAAGAAAGTCTCCACAAACATGCAAAGAGATCCAATAAGTGAAAAGGTGTAATATTCACATGTAAGTAGTAATGTACATAACGAGGAACAAAAATTCCAATATTCAGGAATTCATCAAATGTTGGAACTCAGATTTCCAACATTTGCCTAGAAAAAAACATTTTAAAATGCAATTATGTAATCATATGTAATATGACTGTGGTGTTAGAGAATGTATATATGTGGTGTCATGTGTATGTATATGGGTATATGCATAATGGTTATCTTTTGAGGTCTGAATACAACAAAATTTCATTTTAATGTATGCTGATTAGTGTATATTTAAAGTGACAATAAAATTCTACTCTACTTACTATACTCCACTCCACTCCACTCTCCACTCCCCTATCCCTATCCTATTCATTAACCAGAGGTATTTTTTATGAAAAACAGACATTTACCATACTTAGTAATTCAAGAATGAAACAAGGATAAGAGTTCCTCCTAAATTCAGCAAGTACATAAAAAAGACAGAACTAGGAAACAGAGCTTATATTTACTATTTTAGGCCTTCATTCTCAATGTAATTAAATTATCTGTTTCCAATCTAAAGATAAGTGCAAAGCAATTTTGTTTAGGTTGCAGCCAAATTAGGGAGGGCTGACTTCAGTTTGTTCATCACAAAGCATTTTGCATTGATAATAAGAAATATCTTCACTGTTGCCACTGCATTGGCTTTTATAGGCACATGCTACAAGCTGCATTTTACACATGTGAACTGTTTACATTCAACTGACTTACACTTGTTAGCCTTTCCCATTCAATAAATGAGGAATTTGAGGCTAATAAATATATTAATAAAGATTCCTGTGACATACCTTCTCATCATAATCAATCTGTAATCCTATACTATACAATAAAAGCTATAATTATAGCATTTTGCTAGATCATAAATTGTGATTTAAGGTGAACATCAACCACATTTGGAATAAAAACGTAATAACTGTATATGAGTTAATATACTTCATTTATCTTGTGGGTCATAATTTGTAATCCCCTTGTAACCATTATGCTTTACAAGAAGTCAATGTTATCAAAACTGCAATATTAAGAATTCAGGGAACTAAAATTATATTCTACGTAAAAGAAATGGGAATATTTAGCACTAAGATAAGAAGATAAAGGGTACATTAGTTTTGAAATATTTCAAAGAATGCCATAAGAACATAAAGTGCTTACTGGATCACACCAAGACCTGTCACGGGCCTCTTAAATCACTTTTTTTCTCATCTAATGAGTCCCAAATGTTCTAGTGAGGTGTTTTCTAATAATTTTGAATCACCTTTCTGTATTTCTGTAAGCTCTAGGATCTTTTTAGTGCGATTACAACTGTACAAAATATTCAGGTACAGACATACGAGTACTGTCAATTTATGACAGAGTAATACAACATTAGCTGTTTTATTTTTCACCTTTCTTGCTGAACCCCTAAAATGGAATTTATCTAGTATTTTTTAACAGTTACTGCACATGGAAACGGCATCTTCACTATCTGCTATAATCCTTTTAAAAAAAATCTTGATTACAGACAGCTCAGATCTCTTCAATATAGAGTATATATGAAGTTGGAGAAAAGTATAGTAAATATATCTTTATTTTAGCTGAGCTTCATTCAATGTGTATTCTCTCTATAGAAATCCATTGGGAGCGCAACATTTTTTATTTTTAATACCCTGAAAAGTTTGGTATCATCTGCAAACTTGGGCATTCACTAAACCACTTCTTAATCAAGATTGCTGCATGTTACAGAACAGCTAATATACATATTTAGTCAGGGGTTTGACAGCATCTGTAAGAGATGCTTCAATATGGATACCTGTATTGACTTGGGGGAGAGAGCTTAAATGGCCTCTTCAAAGTTCACATTTTAAGACAATTCATTGTCATATAAAATTTGCTCAAGAATCAAGCTGCAGAATCACTATTCAACCATTACTGTTAGCTGTTAAGGATCAAATAGTCAGGTGACTGTAGGGACAAATATGGGGAGCATGAAGAGCTCTTCTGCAGCCACATAACGGATGTTCTGCAAATGTTTAAAATGTTCTCTTCAATGTTTTATTTTTCTTTCCACTATGCAATCCTGTTCCAAAACGCCAAGATCATTATTACTGCAAGTGACATCAGAGATCACAACCCATCCGTTAAAACGAAACTACTGCTACTTTTCAAAAGGAAACCCCATCACTCGCTTGCCTTCCATTCCCTTTGCTCACAGATGCTGGCCACCCGACTAGATCCACTGCATATTAAAAAGGGAAATTTATCATATCTGCATAGCATACAGTATGAGGCTTATTATTCATTTCACATCATTCCAGCAGTTCAGTCCCCACAGTATGGTAAACAGGCCGGTGTATTCCCACGAGTCTTACTTGCTGGCCCAGAATCCAGAGATCCTTCTAGTCCTCTCTTCCCTCTGCAGAGTCTGGCGGCCACGCGCGAATTGCCAACTCAACACCAAGTATTATAATCATTAGCTGGGAAAATAAAAGGTGCCTATCATCGTGCCTGATTTTTATTTCATTTTTATTTTTTTTTAAAAAAGAGATACGTAAAGAAGCGCGTTCACCAAAGCCTTAATGCCAAATTCGTCTCCATAACTACACCCTTTTTGTGTGTGTGGTAGGAAAAAAAACAACGAGAGCGGCAACACGCTAGACGCCACTTTCTCTAAGACCTCTCGCCAAAAAGGTGGAAAACGCCTCCTGGGCTTGTTGTCATGGTGACGAACTAAGACTCCACCGTTGGCCTCGAGCCCTGTGACGTCAAAGCGCTATTGCCAATCGACCGACAGACGGCAGCATCCGCCGGCGGAGTTGGCATTTTTCTGGAATGAGTCCAGGAGGGGAACAGGCCCCACACCCCGCCCTAGCCGAGCCGGAAATTCAAAAATGATGAGGCGGGGCAAGAGGACGTCGAATCCGGTATGCTCGAGAGCGCCCGCCTTACGGCAGAAAGCCGTCTTGATCAAGAAGCCGGAAGCGCCCGTTGACTGTTCATCGCTCGGCTCTCTCGCCTCCAACGGCAACTCTCAGGGCGACTCTTTGCAGCCGCCGGAGAGCCAGCTTCCTCCCAGCAGAGCCGAGGAGCCCCCGCTGCCCCCCTTCCTCTCGGAAATCGTTGACGGCTGCAGAGATCTAGACGCCGCTGCTCCGCTGGGCACCATGCTCAACTTCTTCCGATCCATTCCGACGCAGATGGTAAGGCGGGGGCGTCCCGGGACTTGCCTCCGTCGCGCTCTCCCCCTCCTCCCGTCCCCCGGCTAGCGGAGAACAGAACTGTGCCGCCCGCCCGACTTTGAGGTCGGGCAGGAAGCGGTAAAGCATCCAGGCACCAGATAGGAACTGCTTGGCTGTCTGGGCTGATAAGGAGACGTGTCCCTAAATAGAGGCGCCCGAGGGTCCGATGACTGATAGGTGCCTATTAGGCGGAAAGGTGTTCGGTTCGAAATACAAAACTAAAAGACTCCGTTGTTCTGCGTCCTCTGTTTTCGTCCCCGCCTTTGAATTATTGTCTCGAGTTGTTTAAAATTCAGTGCCTGAATTGTATTCTCGAAAACAAGCCTTTTGTTTCGGTAGGATTTTATCAGTTGGATGGCTTAGGTAAAACAGAATTAACAATCAGTATCATGCTAAAATCAGTTAAACACAGAATTCTACTTCAAAAAGATAAAAACCAAACATCATCGGCCTTGGAAAATATTGAGAACACTAAATTAAAAATATTAACATTGATTAAATTTACTAAAGCTGCCTAGAGCAGCCCCAAAGTCAGATAGGCAGCAAATAAATTAAATAAAGACCTAGGTAAATAAGGAGCTATTGCATACTACTGACAGAATATTGAGATAGATAGATAGATAGATAGATAGATAGATAGATAGATAGATAGATAGATAAAATAGGCGCTGCTGAACATATTTTCTCCCTCAAAAATCTCTGCTATTTAAAGGAACATTTGGCAAAGTTAATAAATTTAGATTAATTAATCCCTGTGATGTGCGAGTGCCAGGTCAATTGGATTTATTGATAGAGCCTTAAACATCCTATTCTTTTTTGAGGTTTACCATAAATTAGGCAGACTAGACTTGTTGATTCCTTCTTGTTTTCAAAATTGACTAGACTTGTTCACTTGACTGTTTTGTTTGATTATTTATTTGGAGCATTTATATGGCCACTCAAATCCAAACATAATTCAACATGGTACATGATTATCAAATCATTTTCAACTCCTAGCGATTAGACAGTTAAATGGCTTACAAAATCATTAAATACACAGTATAAAAGTAACATCACTAAAACCAAAAATATGAACTGATGATCAGGCTAATATAAATCTTCCCAATGGGTACAGAGCAATATATTTTTCATCTTGATCCAAGAGCCAGGTCTGAATAGCCTTTCTAATGCCCTGCAGGGTTCAGTCAAACTGGGTTGGGCAAGGGCCAACACCAAGAAGGCATGCCTACTAGGTCTCACTAGGTGGCATCATTGTTATTATTCACCATCCAAAATGTGATACATGAAATATTTAAAAGTGTCTGAACACATGAATATCGTTTACTTAACAAAGTTGGACAGATTGCAGTCCTTCCATACAGAATTATGCTTGTGCTTGTTTACATTTATTTCCTTCTTTCTTTTAGGCATTAAATGATTCTTCCTCCTCTTTCCACTTTTTATCCTGTTTAGTGTAATAACCTATATGGCTGGGTTCTAGAGGTGGTTAATTCTTTCTAGAGAGGGGGAGGCTTATTCTTCCATCCTTTAAAGCTCGGTGTCAAACTCGCGGCGTCACGTTGCCATCATGTGATTTTTTTTCCCTTCACAGAACGGTAGGCCTGTGCGTAACGCATCCGGCCTGTGGACTGCCAGTTTAACATCCCTGTTTTTCCCCACCTCAAGAAGCCATTGTTGCCAACCTAACTAGACAATTTTCATACAGTATCCAACCTTCCCTTTTTAAGGAAGGTTGTTAAGAAGTTGATCAGCAGCTTCAGAGGATCTTGGATAAAGTGGTTACTTGAACCCCTTTCAGTTGTGTTTCAGGCCTGGATATGAGGCTGAAACAAAATTATGCATTTAGATGATGTCCAGGGGGAGCGGGATGAGGCTGTACATCCATCCTTGCAGAGGTCATCATCCTTGAAGGTGATGACCTCTCAGCACCTTCAATACCATTAACTGTAGTCTCTTTGTGGACCGGCTAGAGGGGTTGGGAGTAGATATTGTGCTGGTTTTCTTCCTTTCTCCACAGGCAGTTTCATTTGGTATTGATTGGAAGAGGTCCTGCCCTTGGTCCCTACTTTGTGGGGTCCTACAGAGTTCAAAGCTTTCTCTATTCCTATTTAATGTCTACATGAAACTGCTGGGTGAGGTTATCCACTCCTAGGAGGAATATCATCAATTCGCTGATATACCCAGAAATACATTTCTGTTCTTGGCAAGTTAAATGATGCTGTTGAAATCCTGACCTAATTCAATGAGGTTGGGGAACAGCAGGATTTAACTCTTACAAGACTGAGTGGCTTCAGGTTTGAGGACTTTCAAGATCTTTGGTGCTGGATAGGGAGGCACTGCTCCAGACACAGCCTATGCTCAATCTGGGATTCTAGACTTATTGAGCAGGTGGCAGTTGTCGCTAGGAGGGCCTTTGCACAAGTTTGGATTATATGCTATTTGCACCTTTCTTTTCCTGGCTTTCTTGAGGCTCTGCTCTCAGTCACCCTTGCCCTGGATTACTATAATGCACTCTACAATGGGCTGCCCTTAATGAGCACACAGAAGCTGCAACTGGGTGCAAAATGCCATGGTGTAAACAATTATTGATATTCCTTGATCAGCCATAATCAGCATGTTAAACCGCTGCTCCTCAAGCTGTAATGGTTAACAGTTTGCTTTTGGGTTCAATTCAAGGTGATGCTAATGAAGTAAAGCCCGATGGCAGGGGGTAGTTATTGGAGGGACCACCTCTCCTACGTTATATTTTTCTGCCCCATCAGTCTGTCAGGAAGGATGTGTTATAGCTCCCATTTGCCAAGGAGTTACATCTGACAAAAACCAGTAGACAATCCTTTTCTGCCACAAAGCCCACCCTTTGGAACATTATCCTCCTACCCTAAGGTTTGACTGGCCCGAACCCTATTAACTTTCTAGAAAGCCCTGAAGACACAGCTCTGCTGCCATGTTTGGGGCATGTCCTGTGACAGCCTACAACCTATGCAGTGGTTATGTTGTTCATAAAATGAATGCCAATCTCCTGCAGATTATTTTTTAAGTTTTAATAGTTTTAATTTGTAATGTTATTTTAATTAATTAGTGTTTTACTATTTGTATTTGGGTTTTTGTTTAGTTTTAACTGCCTGAGCTGCCTAGTCGCATGTGCAAGATGTACAATTGAACAAATAAGTATAAATGAGTGGACCAAAATCAACTAATCCATTCCCTTCAGTTCTGCTAACTTCAGTTAACTAAGATCACACTCTGAACCAAATTATGATTTATTGTGACTATGAATTACTTAAGCCACAATAATTTAAGTTTACATATTCACATTAAATATTAATAGAATGTGTAAACCTAGCCAGAATACAAGTATCTGAAGAATTTTACAAAATTCTTTGTAGAGAAGCAAAAAAAAAATTTCCATCCTCTGGTCCTTGTTAGACAAGTATACTAAATTTTCAAGAAGTGAGCTGACATCACCACTTAGAGGTTACAATAACTAGCTTTGCCTAAATGTTACAAAAAAATGTAAGTTGACTATAAACCTTTTAGCAGTGCTGGGTAAATATAGTTAATTTATACATTTAGCAGGCAACAGAAATTAGAAATGAACTGTACTCTGACAGCATAATGGAAATTCTAAGTATATTCAACTGTTCTTTCACATTAAGTAGAAATATCTATTAAGAACTCTTCCTCAGATTTATTTTTAAATGCATTCTCAGCTCACTCCTATTACATTATCAGAAATCTTAGTGTAAGCTATAATTCTTAGGGATGGGGAAAATATTGGTGCTATTGATTTTTCTTTTTCCACAGGACTACAAAGGTCAAAAACTAGCAGAACAGATTTTTCAAGGAATAATTCTTTTCTCTGCTGTAAGTATAATAAAAACACAGAACACCATCACTATAAATTCATCACCTCTTTCCTGAAAATATGTTCATAAGAGATAAAAAACATGAGATTTTTGAGAATATTTTATGTGACATATTAGAAAATAAGCAAAATCCCTTCCCTTATAAGCAAAATCCCTTATATTGGAGCAAATATATTTTCTGGATCCCAGTCCTTTTTCAAAATAGCTGTCATTGCAGTAAGAACATCCTGGATTAAAATCTATAATTTTTTCAGCATTGTGCCCTAAACTATAGAGACTATAAGAATTGGTACTTTCTTATGAATATCCAGTAACTTCCTTAGTTGTTGTATATGTTTTAAATTGTTGTATTGGGTTTGAGAAATAGACTTGAATATCCCTTATTATATATAATTTTTATCTTGTAGGTTGTTGGCTTTATTTATGGATATATTACTGAACAGTTCGGCTGGACAGTTTACATAGTAATGGCTGGATTTGCTATATCGTGCCTGGTAAGAATATAACTTTATAGCAAATATACATAATATATTCAAAATATCAAGTTTTGCAATAACTGTAGTAAGCTGTACCTGTAATACTAGCACACAAACTAAATGATTATTTTTTCTTTGGTCAATAAATTATCTACATTGTATAATATGTTATTCTGTTGTCTTGATATTCCAGCTTTTTGTTGTTTTTGCAATTGGCTTTTATCCTGATCTTCATTTGAAGCACCTACATAGCAATATGGAAATACTGCTCACCAGATTAATTTCCTTTCCTCCTAATCTTAGTTATCCTAACCAAAAATTAAGCATTTAATAGGAGTCTTAAATTGTCCTTTTTTTTTTAATTATTACAGCTCACACTGCCTCCATGGCCCATTTACCGTCGCAATCCTCTGAAATGGCTCCCTGTTCAGGAATCTGCAATAGATGATAAGAAACCTGCAGACAGAAAAGTAAAGAGGCATCCTAAAAATTGAAAAACTACATCTTCTGTATGATTTTCTGTCATTAAATTTGCTTTAAAATTGATTTCTCCTCTTTTTTACTTGGTTTGGTGTTTCTACAGTTGGAGAACAAATTCTTCCTTTGTATTTAACTCCATCCATCTAGGGCAGCGGTCACCAACTGGTGGTCCATGGACCACTGGTGGTCCGCAAGAAAATTTTGGTCCGCAGAAGAATTATTTGCATTTTTTATATTGCACTAAATCAGAGGTCCTCAAACTACAGCCCCTGGGCCAGATACATGCAATGAACAGTTGTGTTGCTGCAGAGAATCTCCCCCTTCGGGGTCTTTTTGTGTGGGTCGGAGGGTGGCAGAAATTCTGACTTGGGGTCTGCTTCAGCCTCCTGGTGTGGTGCTTTGGGCAAAGGCTGTACTATCCAAGAGCCTTGGATAGTACAGTGGTCTAAAGCCCTGTTATTAACATCAGCTGCCTGCAATTATTGCAGGTTCGAATCTCACCAAGGCTCAAGTTTGACTCAACCTTCCATCCTTTCTAAGGTAGGTAAATTGAGGACCCGGTTTGTGGGGACAATAAGCTGACTTTGTATAAAATATACAAAAGTATGAAGGCTATTGCTTAGCGCATTGTAAGCCGCCCTGAGTCTCCGGAGAAGGGCGGCATATAAATCAAATTAAAAAAAAAAAGGCTGGAGGGAATTGCCGCTGGTGACGAAGAGACGGCGGGCCTTGTTCCAGTGGGACTGCATCATGGCCTGGAACTGCTGACCATCTCAGCCCGCTGAGCCTCCAGGTGCCGGTACCTGTCTTTGTACTCCCGCAGGTCTTCCCTCTGCTTGGAAAGCCTATGCTCGTAGTCCTCAGCGAGGCACTTCTGCTGAGCCTCCTTCTCGGCCAGATCCAATTTTAACTGAGCCAGCTATTCTGTCAACTCTTTCTTGTGGTGGCTGCTTAGCTCCAACAACTGCTTCCTGTTGGGGCCCTAAAGAGCCCGGACAGTCAGGTGAGGAGTGGCTGGGAGGGTAGGGGTGAGTAGAGGCCGGCAAGGCACCCCTCAACGCAAGTGACATTGAGTTGGCCATGCCCAACCAGTCACATGACCACCTGGCCACACCCACCCAGCCGGTCATTAGGCAGACATTAGTGGTCCGCGGGATTTAAAATTATGAATTTAGTGGTCCCTGAGGTCCGGAAGGTTGGTGACCCCTGATCTAGGGTATGGTACACTTGGTGATTTATTAAGTAATTAAAAATTGGAATAGCTGCATTTAACAGGGGAATTGCTTGGCTTATTATAGTTTAGCTCAGCGATCATTTTCTAGTACATCCTAAAAGGATTAAATAAGCCATGGAAATTTCTGCAGTAGTTTAAAGTTTACCACTAATCATAGAAATCTCAAGTATTTAACAATCTTAACTGTAGTCAACAATAAAATAGGCCAATCTCTTTAGACATTATTGCAGAATCATGACTAATTCTGAATCTGCACTTAAATAATATTTTAAATACTATGTATGTATTCAAGGCATTTTCAAAAGTCATATGAATATCAACAAAAATGAAAATATTCTGGAACTTTAATGATTAGCACTTATTATGGGATAAGATTTTAATGGATTATAGTTCACTTTAAGAGACGCAATCATCAGAGGGTTTTTTTTTATTTTTAAAAGCATTTTTTTCTACAACCTCTTCGGCTGAATAGGTTATAGAAAAAATGCTTTTAAAAGTAAAAACAAAGCCTCTGCCGATCAGGCAAGTCAGCTGGGATCATCAGAGGCTTTAAAAGCATTTTAAAAGCCGAAGAGGTGGTAGAAAAATGGTTTTAAAAGTTAAAAAAAAAAAGTTGGCCATGCCCACTCAGTCATATTATCACCCCCCCAAGCCACGCCCACAGAACCGGTAGTAACAAAATTTACATTTCACCACTGATCCCATCGCAACCCAAAGTTTATTAAAATAGTAAGCATTATGTTTGAAGCAAAATAAGACGCTCAATTTATGTTGTTTTCCTATCCTCTTATTCAAAAAATAATGAAAATGATTTCTCAGATAAAATAAGCGTGTATTACTGTATTTATTAGAATGGTACATAAAAAGCCCTACAAGATTTTTTACTTTTTTTAAAAAAAATCATACTAATCTATATATCCAATATTATATGTGAATATTGGATACATAGATTAGTATACCCATTGTTTAAAAAAATACTGGTTCTCAGATATGTTGATAAAGATGTAAACACATATATTCCAACTGAAGAGAATATATGTAGTTCATGGCTGAATTCTGGTGTCCTTGGTACTCTCTGAGCTTATTTGAAGAAAACAAAGATTTGAATACATCTCCAACGACCAATACCCAGACAAGCAGGGATTAACACCAGACAAACAAGCAGAAAACAATATCCTAATGAAGGAATTAACAATGAGTGTTGCCCACTAACACTGGCAAAGCCAAGCTACTGTGTATACACAGGGAGCACACCACATGCTCGATAGCACTGATGATGTTACCTAATTGGGTAATGAAACACCTGCAAGCAAACAATTAAGCTAAGAGAGCATTAAGGTCTTCACATAGCCTTATTCTTTTCCTATATCTGTGTATTGGTGCATCACATCTATGTTCTTTTCCTGAATAGAATTTATTTTTTTTTTTTCATTATACAACGTTAATTGAAAATTATTCTACTTTAGTGAAAATTCTATTCTTGGGCTGAAATCAGAGTGAGTCTCTAAAATAGTGAATTCTAACACAGTACATATTTGACTATATGCAGGATTGCCAGTTTTAAATGATGATTGACATTGAAACAAAAATAATTTAATGTGTTTTAAAAAGACAGAATCATTAGAAAGTGCTGTTTGTTGCTAGTATTTTAAAAAATCCCACTTACCCAAACTTACCTTTAAGTATGTATTGCTCTTTATAAACTAAATACACAATCTACAATAGATAACAAGAAACAGTATGGGAAAAGGTTTATCTTCTAAATGAATGAATCTAAGAAAAATTTTAAAATCAATCCAGTTACAAACGGAGTGTCTTTCTTTCAGGAAGAAAAAGTTCAACTGAGGTATTTGTCAAAGTTTCACATTGTCTTCTAAGAACTTTAGATGACGAGCCTTCATACTATAAGACGTGTACTTTTCTCCCATGAGCTTCCGCAAACATAGCTATTTAAAGGAGGGGAAAAAACATATTGTAATTCAAACATGAATCGTACATTTAAGCAGAGATATGCAAAACTGATCACTATTAAATCCACGGATAACTAGTGCACATATTTGAGAAATTGCACAATTAAGAATTCATAAAAAACAATTTGGTGGCAACACAAAGATGGTAATAGTGGAAAACACTAAGACATGTTAATGGAGAATATGTGCAGCTAAGGCTGAAATGTTGGTATTCACTAAGCTTACAAACATTTCACTGCCAAATTAAGTAATAT
The DNA here is from genome assembly GCA_012654045.1 of Ptyas mucosa. NCBI lineage: Eukaryota > Metazoa > Chordata > Lepidosauria > Squamata > Colubridae > Ptyas > Ptyas mucosa. Next base: position 8,696,559 of record WNWU01000041.1, on the reverse strand, counting down.
CAGTGCTTTGGCACAAGGGAATTGGATTTGCAGAGTTCGTCCCTCCCCGACCTACCTTGATCTATCTAATTTGGTTTGCTGTATTGTTTCATCTTAAGATTGTTCCTGCCTATCTTGCTGGAATAGTTTGTAGACTGGGTTTATTTCTCTGAGTCTATTATTTCTAATCTACCATATCAGAATTCCAGGTTTCTAGGAATTCTTTTACATTCTTGGATTTGGCATTTGTTTTGTCAAAAAAACATACCTCTCTTTTCTGTTCATCCTCTTCCTCCATTGCATCACAAACTTTTTCTAGCAGCTTTACCCCAATTCCTTGAACTACATCTGCTCTTAAAATCTCAACCAATCTCCTAATATTCTGGGGACCAGACTTGACATCTAATAAAATAATAAAATACATTATTTTTTGAATTTTATTTCTGGCAACTAGATAAAGCCAATTATAATTGCAGAGATCAAGTGTAAACATTTTCATTTTAATTCAGATCAATATTCTGGAGAGTCTCAGATTTTATTCAGCATTCTATTCCAAATAATCAGAATTGGTGCTTATTCCATTTCTGCAGATAGAATAGGTTAAACGGAACCTTTAAAATGGGAGTTGCTTTTCTTCTAACTTAATGTTTTTGTTGGTAACGCTAGAGCAGAAAATCTAATTTGAATACCAACGTTTCAAGCATAACATACAGACCTGAAGGAAGCTCTTGAAACTGAAATTCATCAGGTTCTTCAGCTGCTTTCCCATGTAAGATCAGTGTATCCCTGTATTTCCTATTTAGCCTGAACTGTGAGTCAGGTGTTGGCATTGTAAATTGTGAATAACTTTCAATGTTATCCATTTTTAGTGTTCGTGTCATCAACTGTAGCAAGTCATTCATTTCATTACTTTTTCTGCAAAACAAGAAAACATTTCAGCATATTCCAAATCATACACAATTTGAGAATTTTAATGGCGAACAATTTGAACTTAGTATAGGACACAAAATTGTGTAAGGTATGGTTTAGGTCTTATTTTCCAAAAGGGTTTTGTCATTTTTCTCTTCCTGCTCCAGAATGAGGAATGGGTTGGAGATAAACCAAGAGTGAGCAAGACAAGAATAAAAGATTTCACAAAACCATACTGGTTGTCCTCAACTTACACCTGGGCCTGGAATTTCAGTCATACAACATGGTGGTCATAGGCTGAAGCTCCATGTGACAGGGCTCAATTTTACAACTGTTTTTATGACAGTCATAAAGCAAGTCATTGTGGTCATTAAACAAATTACATAGCCATTAAGTAAACCATCCTGGAATCCAGCAAAAATGTTACATATCATGTTTATGTTGCTGCAAGATGCCATAACCTATTTTAAATGGAGCCGGTTGCCAAGCACCTGAACTGTGATCACATGATCAGGGGGACACACCAGTCGTAACTTCAAGGATAGATCATAAGGAGCTTTTTTTAAAGACTATCGTAACTGAACGGTCGTTAAACAACCAATGCTAAATCGAGGATTGCCTGTAGTTTTGTGGCATGAGAGCAATAGACTATTGCCGTGAAGTAGAGAGGGAGAATACACTCCTATACATGCCGATGGCACATGAACTATACAGGGAGTTCTCGACTTACAACAGTTCACTTAGTGACCGAAGCTACATCAGTGAAACAAGTGACTTTTTCACACGACCGTTATAGCATCCTCATGGTCACGTGATTTACATCTGGATGTTTGACAAATAACTCACATTTATGATGGTTGCAGTGTCCAGGAGTTATGTGATCACTTTTTGTGACCTTCTGACAAGTAAAGTCAATGGGGAAACCAGATTAATTTAACAACCATGTTACTAATTTAACAACTGCAGTGATTCACTTAACCACTGTGGCAAGAAAAGTCATAAAATGGGACAAAACTCATTTAACAAATTCTCGCTTAGCCACATAAATTTTGGGCTCAATTGTGGTCATAAGTTGAGGACTACCAGTACCTGTACATGTACTGGGTTTAGGGTTATTTGTCTGTTGGCTCGATCAAAGAGACTGTCATGCAAAAAAACCTACAAATTTCCAAATTTTCTGCATAAAACAAATGGGAGAGGGGAAGCTTCAAGTTCTAATTGAGATAATGTGAAAAAGATGCAGAAGATTCTGACTACTGAGATTCTTAACAAAACTATATATAAAAATAATGTGAATTTGTATAGTGTGAATTTTCACAGTAATTTTACAGAAAGCTACACAGAGAACTCATTGACACAGTTCTAGTATTTTTATAAGTGTGAATCAGTGGTGGGTTTCTACCAGTTCGCCACGGTTCAGATGAACCAGGAGGCTCCGCCCACCTGCCCGGACGTCATCTCGGATGCTCTGTGCGCGCTCCCGGTACTGAACCAGTAGCAAAGGTAAGAGGAACCCACTACCGGTGTGAATAATGACTTATCATTTCCCAGTTTTAATTTTTTGTGTGCTGCGTTCAACCCAGTTATTTTTAAGTTATACTTTCCTTTTAAAAGGATATCTTAAAATCGTTAATACTGAGGAGGTCTTTATACCAGAGTACACTACTTCCTAAACTTGGCTATTGATGATTTTTTTATTGGGTCTTAAACTAGAGACATAACTATATCACACATGTATACAGATACACAAATGCATTCAGTAACTGGCTATGGCTTAATATCCACAATGGACTTATCATTCACTAATGGTTTGCAAACAGCAATAGTTGTATTTATATAATAAACCATATATATGATTAACATGTGTAAACTACCCATAACTACAGATAGAAAACACCCACCTTTCTTTATAATCTCCATCTGATTTTTCTGTAGAGCTTGTAGAAGAGCTCAGTTCATCCTCAGTGCAACAACCAGTTAAGCTTTTCTTCTGTTGAGGACAATTTTTCAAGTACAAGAAAACAGAGAGAACCACTATAGGCATAATTCAATAGAAAATTCTCTTTCTTGCTTCTCAGTGAAAGAGCAATGTGAATTAAGCTCCATTTACGTTTCTAATGAAATACTTTTGTAGAGGACAGTACTTGAAAGCATAGTAGAGTACAAGCTACTTTCAATGATGATAATGTTTCTATAGGCATCCTACAGAAGGACATATCAGAACCACCCTGGCGGGAACTCCTACATGAAAAAGTCCCCAAATACTGTGCTGTGAGCTATTTCTGCAATATTCTTCTGCAAAAGGATGCTTTGACCAATGCAGAAGAATTAAGCTACTTATATATACAAAGGAAGGCAAGGACCGCAAGGCAACCCTTAGAATAACAGCATCCCTGTGAGGTGTGTTAGGCTAAGAGAATCACCTAACTGATTTTCATGCCTACTGAAGGCCTAGTTAAATAAGTCAGTTTCCTATGAAGGAGACATATTTTGTATTTTTGGAAGCTACTTTGATCCACCAGGAAACTATGATCACTGAGGATTTGTGATCCCGATTGGGTTGTTGGAAATAGATTGTATGAGGCTCTGAAATCTGTTCTACTCAAGTATGCCTTTGATGACTTCTCTAATATCTCTTTTATGACTTGTTTAGTATCTCTGATACGCCATTCATCTTCTCTTTGGACAAAAGGTAGGAAATACTACCTCCTGGCCCTGTGGAAAACCAAATTTATTTGAATATAAAGTTTTTGTGATGGGGGTGGGCTAAGAATAGGCCTCCTGAAATGCTTAAGATTTGCTCTGTAATTCATAGTCCATTCACCAAGGTCCTGGTCCTCAACTGAACCAATCTCCAGATGTGTTGTGAATCAGACATGTTTTGCCACGAAAGATAGCACATTGTCTTCAAGCAGGAGCAGGAGGTTTGGCTGCTTCTTTCATCAGCTATTTCTCTTCTTTTAGTATTGGCTGTGGTAGTTATATTATACATTAGCAGAAGTTTTAGGAGAAGCTCAAAGTTGGTTGTGCTACAGGGAACTATAAAAGGCTCATATTGCATTTTATTGCTTCTTCTATGCAAACACCCTGAATTACTTAGCCCCAACAATTCACCTACCTTCCCCATCCTAAGGCTGGCATTGAGGCTGGTGAGTTGTATTTGGTACAAGGGTCATAGCTCCATTTCATTGGAAAGAGCTGCGAAGACAACGGTCCCCAACCTTTTTGTCACTGGTTTCATGGAAAATAATTTTTTCATGGACTTGGGAGGGGAGGAGGAGCAGGCAACCTAGATCCCTCACATGCACAGTTTACAGTAGTATTTGTGCTTGCATGAGAATCTAATGCCTAATGATCTGAGGTGGAACTGAGGTAGGGATGCTAGCACAGAGGAGTGGCTGCAAATATAGATGAAGCTTCTCTCACTTGCCTACAATTCTAAGCCCTGTCTCCAAACTTAGTGGGAAGGAGATATGCCCTGCCTCTGCTGTAAAAATGAAAGATTTCCCAAAACAATAGTTTCTCTTCAGAAGTATAATAATCTAAGCAGTAGAAATCTTAGAGGTAATAATGTAAGTAGTAGAAATTCCATGTATTGATGGCAGACACATCCCTTTTTTAATATTCTACAATATTGTAAATTGTTACTATACTTAACATATGACAACTACTTACCTTATCAGTGCTGGGTTCTGAAGTAAACTGAGCAATCTGAACAGAACTGTCTTCCCTTGGAACTTTTGTTTCTGTTGATGCATTATAAGACATTTGTCTTGCAGAAGGCCCTGAAAAGGAACAATGAAAAGTATGTATAGTTTATTCTTATTTTACTTCATACATGCACTATTATGACAGCAGGAACAAATGCCTGACAAACTAAAATAGATTTTTCTTCAGTTCAGTTTAACATTCAGTCATGTACGAGATTTTTGCCCTGCCTTTCTTCTAGGAATTCAAAGCAGTATACAATCCTTTTTTTCTCTACAGCAACTCTGAGGTAGGTTGGAGTGAAAAATTTTGACTCTCTCAGTGTCACTTATTGAGTTTCCATGGCTGGAAGACGATTTGAATTTGGGTTCCCTCCATGATATTTTAATCATTACATCTTAATCCCTCAATCCCTTCCACCCTATTGTTGATACTTTTCCAACTATAATGAAGGGGAAGTTTAGTTTCCAATTCCTGTAGTAGTTGATGTGATCATTGTAGCCAGCCACAAAGTATGCATTTCCCAGAAAGCAAATTGATAAAAGTGAAAAGGAAGGGAATTTGTCAAAAACCTCAGTACCAAAGACAACAGATCCAAAACATCAACTCATTGTTCAAATACATGCCTATTTCTAGCCAGCAGATTATAAAGGCTAGTACAGTAGGTAAAGTAGCCTGGAAACTAAAAGTAGAATCAAGGCCTTGTGTCCTTCTCACCATTCATTTTACAAAGGACAAATTGATGAAGCCCACAAAGAGAGAAAATACAGCACCAACATGAAATAAATGAATTTACACAGAAACCTCTACATTCAAGAAAAACACAGCAGAAATAAGAGATTATCCCATCATTTCCCACATTCTCCATGCAATAAGATATTCTCTGCCGCATTTTTATACTCGATGATGCTCCTTCCTCCTTCTCTGGGTACCTTTTTTCTCTGGGCAGCTGTGAATCATTTTAAAAACATTGAGTGTAACTATCCAATATTTTTATTTTCCAAGGCTTCAGCATGTCAGATCCCCATTTAAGTTTTCAATTAAATTAAGCAGCCTTAAGAAATAACTTCAGGAGACAGAAAGAGACCAAGAGGTGCCAAGAAATGTATTTGTGGACATGATTTTTGCTGTTACAGTAAAACCTCAACGACACTGACAGGGCAAGCTGTTATATAAAAACAGAGAGCAAACCCCATTCTCTTCTAGCACCAAAAATGTTATCAAGCCACCAACCAAGCTCAGAGAGCCCTAAGGACTTCACAGCAAAGAAAACTATTACCAGAAGAAAGCATGTCTTCTTGGGATTGCTTTAATCTTCTCCTTTCTCGAGCTGATAACGGGCGATCCTTTGAAAGGACAAAAAGTAAAAAAAACAGTAAACTCTGTATTGATCATATATACTGATATCGATATATACTGATACATCCTTATTGAAAGAAATTAACATTTTACAACTAAGTGATAGGTCATTAGACATTCTTTTTCATTTCTTCTACAAAACTGATGAAGCCACTCTGGGAAAGAACTACACTGCTCTATTACTTTGTAATCCCATTTTAAATAGTTCTACACAGTTCTGGTAATGTTACACCAGATTGGCATATAAAAAGCGAATATCCAAATTGAGTAACTTCTTTTTTAATAAATGACATGCTGTACATAAAGATATTAGGCACAAACCTTGGAATGTTCTACTTCAAAGCTTTTTGACTTTTTCAGAACATTTGCAGCATGCTGATGGTCTGTGTTAACTTCTTTTGTCTTTACATTCACATCAGGAAAAGTGGGAAGTTGCCGAGGACAAAGTGCTGCAATCTTAACAGGAGAAACAGCACCTTTATAAAAGGTTTCTTCCAAAACCAGGTACAGTATGAGATTTGCATTCATTCAAGAATACGTGGAAGGATTCCACAAGGACAGGGCTGGTGACTGTGCTGATAGTGCTGAATGACAGCCTTCAGCAACCCATTCAACAAGACCAATACAGAATGTTTCCATTAATATTTCATCTGGAGGTTATCACAGGTTATCCAGCTATGAAGTTCATTCCCAATTTATTAATATTCAAATAGCACTTCCATTTCACTTTTCACACAGATAAAGTAGAGTATCATAACATCCCAGACAACACATTATACATTTATCGTTCCAATAAAGGCAGATGTTCTGCCACTTAGTTCTTTACAACATATGCTACAAACTAACATCAGCTTTTATACTGAAATGTGTTAACCTATAAAATAAAGTTTAACTGAACTTTAAATTGCATATACTTGGTTAACATAAATATCTATAAAAAGTAATGGTTGGGGTTTTTAAATTTTTTTTAAAAGATTTAAACAATCGTTCTAGTATCTTGGATGCCTCAGAAGCTGAAAATGCTGCTGGTCAAAACTATTTTGTTGTAACTGTAAATATTGCCACTGAGTTACCAACTGGTCCAAAGTCAATATCCCTGGTTTCACCCAATTTTTTTTATATCACTATCTTTTTTCCACTTTTTAATGTTAGATTTCCTGGGGAAAAGTATCGAATTTGTTTTTACTGAACATTCCAATCCATAGCTCTCTAACCAATATAATTGTTTCCAGAGATATTAGCATTCTACTGAATTTAGTTCCTAGTACTGTCCTAATCTTTACCTTGTCTAAGCAGATCTCAGATTGCTTCTGCTTCTTATGCCGTCGCTGTCGTAACAAGGAAGGCTCTTGAACCGATCCTTGAGGCCGAAAACAAGGAGTGCTTATAGGCAGAATGGGATCTTTAGCTTCCCCTGAGTTTCCACAGGAGGCTTCATTCTACGAATATATATATACACACACTCACTTTACAATACTTGAATCCATGCTGTCCAGAATCAAGTATGTACACTTAGTTCAAAAGGGTTAATAGAAAGCCAAAATTATTTTAATTTTAATTAAATTCACTTAAGTATTTGAAGAAAATCCTGTCATTGTACTTTAATATAAATCATTGGCATAATTATATTAGTGTTGCAGACCACAAAATTCAAATACTTACCAAAATTTCTCTAGGATCAATCAGTAGTAGCAGTTTCTCAGTACAGTCCAGACTCTGGAAAGAGAGTTTGCTGTATTTTCATAAATATCCACTATTATAACATTAAGTAGAATGTCATATAAGCATTAGGAAGCTGAAAGAGCAACATCTCCATTACTGAAGGGAGTAAAATAACTATTAGCTAGGCACTAAACACAACAGCTGCACGCCGAAACTAATACTGTATCATTTACCTAAGGCAAACTAGTAAGTAAAAAAATGACAAACTACCTTAGATGACAATGATAAACTTTTTTGTAATATTGCAAGGAAAATTACTGTATGTGGATATCCTATATGGTATGTTCTAGTCTAACTTACTTCTGATTAATTCCAGCAAATCTTCCAAGATCTGGAAGGATGGTTTTCGGAAAAATAGGAGAGGAAAGAGTATTATGTACTGTATATTTGTTGCCTTTCATTATTTATAAAAATTATCAAAGTGGAACAAACATCTACAAATTTAAATTAGGTTTATTTGCTTAAATTCAGTTTGCCTATTTTAGGAAAATTATACAAAGGTCCTCAATAGTTTTCAGCCCCAAAATCTTATCACAAAAGCTTTAGATCTGAATTGCATTGAAATAAGTGCATATATATTCATTTAATGGCCCTCTAAAGATAAATAAATAGTACAGTGCAATTGTTCTACCTAGAAAAAAAAGCTATCACTTTGTCAAAAATGATTATCTGATAGAAATTAAGAAGAAATTCAATGCAGACAGTAGATTTGGGAATGGAATTCAAGACAAAATACCTGACTTTTCAGCAAAAAATCTGAGGCTGAATAGGAAGAGTCTAACTGGAAGAGATGCTAAGGAAAAGGTGAATGCACAATTTGCAAACTAATAATAATTAGCTACCTTAATAATTCTCAAGTCCTTAGATAGAGTTGAATTATTAAGTTTCTACTGGTCTTAGACTGAGAATCTAACTGTAAATTACCTATACATAAACCATAACAATAAAGCAACATTTACCTATCCCAGGTCCTTGAGAAGGATTTGATTGGTGGATAAAAATGCCAAATCCAGTTTAAACATCTGGCCAATTGTGTGACAAAACATAGTGTATTTATGCTATCCCCAAAAAGACCCTGTGCGTAATCTGGGGGTTCTCCTGGACTCACAACTCCTGCTCAAAGAGAAGTGGTGGTCGTGGTCAGGAAGGCCTTTGTGCAACTGCGGGCTGTGTGCCAGTTACACCCTTTCCTGGACCAACAATCCCTACTCACAGTCACTCATGCCTTAGCCACTTTCCGTCTTGACTATTGCAACGCGTTATACATGGGGCTGCCCTTGAAATGCATCCAGAAGCTCCAGTTGGTGCAAAATGCAGCGGCCCGCATGGTTTTGTACAGACCCCAGTGTGTACAGGTATCACCTCTCCTGTGGGAGCTGGATTGGCTGCCGATTTGCTTCCGGGTGCAATTCAAGGTGCTTTAACCTTTAAAACCCTTCATGGTTTGGGACCAGGTTATGTGAGGGGCCGTCACTTGCCAGTCACTTCTACCTGATCCATCAGAGCGGGGAGGCAGGGACTACTGCAGGTGCCATCCCTGAGGGAGATACACCTGGTGGGACCCAGAAGAAGGGCCTTCCCTGTAGTGGCTCCTTTTCTCTGGAACATCATTCCCCCAGAGATTAGAATGGCCCCCACCCTAATACTCTTCTGGAAGGCGCTGAAGACCTGGTTCTGCCAGAGGGCCTGGGGAACCCAGAGCGGGATGGAGCCCATTAAATGGCTTGTGTGAGCTGCTGTCACCGGGATGATTTTATTATATTATACTATACTAATTTATTTGATCCTTTTTATTAGTTTTATTGTTTTAAATGTGATTTTATATTCTGTAAGCCGCCTTGAATCGCCATGGGTGAATAGGTAGCAATATAAATTCAATAAATAAATAAATATTTATATAGCAATAAATTTCTAAAAAATATAAATCCCAATCAATGGACATAATTAATAAATATTAAGCAATATTACTACATTAGCAATGACTCATAAAAAATCCAAGACTAGCAAAGCACCAATATGTCTGATGTTTTGTCTCCCTCAAACACCTTTGTGCTGTAGAAGAAATCTGCACTGCTTTACCTGAAGAAGAAAAGGAGCTGTTCCAACAGAGCAAAACCAACTAATAGTACAAGATAAACTTATGTCCAGAATCAGGTCATGACACAAGCTTAGCATTAGGAGTTACTGAAACAGCAGAAACCAGCATTTCAGAGTTCAATCACATTTTCAACAGATTTGCAGGTAGTCCTTGACTTACAACCACAACTGAACTCAAAATTTTTGTTGCTAAGCAAAACAGTTGTTAAGTGAGTTTTACCCCATTTTATGATGTTTCTTGCCACAGTTGTTAAGTGAATCACTGCAGTTGTTAGTAATACGGTTGTTAAGTGAATCTGGCTTCCCCATTGACTTTGTTTGTCAGAAGATCGCAAAAGATGATCACATGACCCCGGGATACTGCAACCATCATAAATGTATGCTAGTTAAAAAGCATCCAAATTCTAATCATATGAGCATAGAATGCTTCAACATTCATAAGTGTGAAAAACGGTTATAAGTCACTATTTTCAGGGCCATTATAACTTTGAACATAAAGAAATGATCGTAAGTCAAGGACTGCCTGTACATTTTCTAATTCATTCATATTCACATACACATATACATATATGAAACTGAAAATAATTACTTTATTGCTTACACATGAAATCTTTGAAGTGGATTGAAGAACTTTTGTAGTGTCATCACTATTATCTGTCTCCTTAGCATCTACATCTCCAGTTTTTGGACAAGTCTTTAACATTTTCAGTAAATTTTCTTCCTTTAATTCTGGGCTATTTTTTGCTTTTTCAGGTTCTGCTTCATTGGGAATATGTACATTTTCGGATTCTTTATGTTCTGCTAATTGTTTGGCTGCAGAGTTTCTCTTTTCCAGTGGAACAATAAGTATATCAACTTTGCTCATTGTTGCCAAAGAGACATCTAAGCTATTCAAACCATTTTTGCTGTTTTTTTCAGGTTCAGATGCTAGTTTCTTTGAAGAAGAAACTTCAAATGTTTTATTATTGATTAAACATTTATCTTCATTCTGTAATATTAAGAAGTACAATTAAGTCACCAATTCTATTAATATAGATTATTTTAAACGTAAACATAAAATTACAGTAATCTATTTTGATCTGACTTGATCCAGGTATGAGATTTTGCATGGGATGGACTGAAGACTGAGGAAAGACATGATATGTTTTACTAGAATAGTATAAGGCAGGAGTGGCTTAGTCAACAACAACAAAAGACCTCTTAGTCATATGGGAGGTGCACAAATGATGGAAAAGATCAGTCATACAGAAACCAGGCTGTTAGTCTGTTTGATATTTCTTGCATAGCCTTAGTTGGTGCAGAAGTGGGTTTCTCTGTCCTTATTTACAGGACCAAGACGTATGAAGATCTAATATCTTCGATCTATGTTGGTTCAAGTCCTTCAATCAGGTACCTGACCAAATATGCAAAAGATGGGATGTGGTATTTCAACTTATTAATATTATAAGATTATAGTATTACTGTAACAATATGTTGTGATGGGGCAGGTATGGGAACTTAAGGCAAGAAGGTTATATTGGAATTACTTATTAATTCCAACTTTCTCCCTGTGTTACCAAGGGATCACTAAGGGGTCTGACTCTGATTGCCATGAAGCAGCACCAGAAGATATGTCTATCTTTTTCTTTCCTGTTACTTCCCCATTCCCATCTTCCACAACATAGCTATAGTGATTATATGACCACTATTAGAAGTATTGCACCACCTGTTATTGTTTATGTAGATGGAAGTACTAAGAATTAATTGGTATTCTTTCTCCTTAATTTGAGACAAAATTTGCATTTCATTAAATTTGACCATGGGCTTTTTTTTCTGTCCCACCCATTCTGGCCACCAAGCTAAAATAATAACTTGCCCCATTGGACTTCTTTGAAAATTCATTTGGAAGCTTCTGAGGTTCTGTACTTTCTTTCTTTAATTCAGTCTTCTCTGAAGATTCCCGAGGTTTGGGTTCAGATACTTTCTTATGATTTTTAGATGTTTTTCTTTAAGGAAAAAAGCAAGAAGATATGTTATCAGATTTACAAATTAAAATTTACAGATTTTAAAATACCTTTTGCCAAAACATAGGTTTGTATAGGATTACTTTTTCTGAAGACCTGCATGTGCAGTAATATGGATATTATTTTAGATACAAAACTGCTTCTCAAGTCATAAACATTTGTGAAATATGGTTTAATTAGCCACCTAATTAACCAGTTTCATTGTATACATGATGTACAATGACAATAAAGGCTATTACCTTCAAGACTCAACAGGGCATCTGTTTAGATCAACAGGGCATCTAAATCCAACATCTCAAGAATGGCCAAACATAAAAGCCGTACTTCCTATGAAACCCTATCATTGTTCTCATTTTCCCTGTAGCCCTTGGATTTATTTCCTGTACTGCTGTAGAGTTTACCCTATTCTGCACCAAGCAATCAGTGAAAATTAACCTTTATATTTCCTTTCACAGATAAACCTTCTTTCAATATTCAGTTGCTTGAAAACTTTTTATGAAATTCTGAGATATGAAAATATTCTTCAAATTTGAGAATAAGTTTAGTTAGATCTTTGCATAACAAATAATTGAGGCACAACACAACATGAAGTAAAAAGCACAAAGTATTTGAAATAATTACGAGCCAACGTGATATAGAATCAAACTGATGCTGAAGACATTATAGAGCCCCTGAAATAAACCCTCTTACACTTTTTCTTAAGCCTTACACTATCACTCACTACAACACTGCCTTTTGTTAAAGCAACTCTAGTATTAAGTCAACCTTTGAATTAAACTGAGTTCTAAGAAAATAACAATCAACTTGTAGACCAGACTAATTCTATATAAATAAATAAACACTGAGAGATTGAAGAGAGTTCCAAATAAGATAGGAGATGGCTTCTTCTCCAGTTACTATGGTTAACCAATGCCATTCAATTGCTACCAGCTGATATTTCAAATTGATGGGGATACACAACTGATGCTTTGGTCACAAGCAAGACAGCAGCAAGGAATGGGGCTTTTGGTTTCTCTGTATTTCTAATTCTTCAGAAGGGTCCCAGCATCAGGATCTATAATATTGAACTGCTGCATACGGATGTGATCCAGTCTTCTGACAAGTCACTCCTATGCTCACTTTGGACTTGCATAAGCTTTTGCTATTCTCCAACTCACCTGGAATAGCTATCTGAATCGCCAAAAGTTCCACATGAGCAGGAATCAGGTTGGGTGGCTACCAGCTAATATATAAGGAGCTTGGTTTGGGCTCTAACACAAAATTAAGGTTTACTAAGTGTTTTTTTTTATTCTGTCTAATGTGTATAATAAAAATGGGCTGGGTTTCCAAGTCAACCTTGTCTCAAGAATCCATTATCAAAGCCAGTATATAAACCCCAGGATGGTGCAACACCAATGATAACACTAAATACTTTGCTTCAAATTATTTTTTCATTTAAATATCTCTTACGCCTTTGTAGCTTCCAAAAACAGAGAGATTTGCTGCTTGATATATGGTTGCCTCAATATGCTCCTGACACTGGGTCTCTCCTCTGGCTTTTTACTAAGCATTGTTCTTATCAGTTCTTTCAACTGAATGCTATAATCTTTTGGCATTGGTGGCAGCTGTTAAAAGAAGAACACAGATGAAAAAAAGAACACTTTTCATGAGCTTAAGGCTCATGACATTTTCCCCTTTTACTTTGCATGTTAACTATAGCTCTGGCAATACTTTTCTGAAAGAGACTGAAAAATAGGGCTAGAATGTCTAACAGGCTGTAGCAACTAATATCATCAAGAAATATAATAATTGTCTAGAACCTTTTAAACATTTCATAAGAAACCCAGCTGGTAATAGATAACTGATTGCTGTTCTGCTAAAGCCTTGGAAAAAATATTCCCAATGTGAAATTGGCTTGTTCTCAAGGTACACTCAATTTTCAAACAATTCAAACAGTGTTCAATGTTTGCTGCTCCTGTCACATGTAAATAGACTACTGTTATTTTTCTCCTGCTAAATGGCTGCTCCTTTGCTTCTTTCCCTCTCTTCTAGAGTACATCACAAGTACATCACAAATGTAAGGTTGTTTTATATAATGATATTTAAATTTTAAATTTTGACTTTTGAATTTGGAATATTTTTAATTATATGGGCCTAAATTATTTAATCTATTTTAAAATTATTTTAACTTTTATATACATGTGTTTTATTCTGGCTGTTCACTGCCCTGAGTCCGAAAGGAGAAGGGCGGTATAAAAGTGTGATAAATAAAATAAAAATAAATAAATAAGGGAATAGTCCCATTTCAAATGACATGTTAACAACTGAAGCAGGAAGAGCACTTCCATTTAAATGACATTCTTTAGATCACAATGCTGACCATCTTCATTTGCTTATGAGATGCCCATATAAATTGGATGGATGGATGGATGGATGGATGGATGGACAGAAGTCAGCAGTAGCCAGTCTCACAAAACAAACCAAGATAGTTGCTCCTACCAATTTTTCAATAGTTTTCCTAACAATTCTTCAACTGTTGCGCATATTATCCAATCTGAGCGTGGCAGGCAGAAATGCCTCAAGCTACTTCTGACTTGTACATCTAATTAAACTGTATATCATTTCTGCATAGGGATGTTCAAGGTATACATGTAAAAGAGGTAGAGTATAAAGTCTGTGCTCCCTCTCTCGCTGCCCCTGAGAAGCATTTGAAAACTTCAGCTGACACAGAATTTGGTTGTAGCATGGAGTTAAGTTAGTTAATGATGTTAGTTTTCTTTAATGGTGCTAGTTTTCTCAATGCATAAGACACTTCTGCTTTACAAGCTGCATTGGCTTCCAGTTGCTTCAGATTGCAATTCAAAAACCTGGCAGTTACTTTTAAGGCCTTTCATGGCTTCAGACTATTACTTTCAGGACTGTCTCTCCAAATTATTTCTACTCATCCCACCCAGTTTGGCAGGAGCAGATTCTGTGTTCAATCAGCTAAGGAGTGTCAACTGCCGAGGAGAGCCTTTTCTTCCATGGTGCCTACTCTGTGCAACATCGTCCCTACTAAAATTAGATTGGCTCCAGCCCTATTGATTTTTCATAAGCCCTGGAAACAATTTTGTGCTCAGGCCTGAGGCTCCAGATGTGTCATGGAGTCGTTCTCTTGGTTGTGGCTGATGGTTTTCGGGTATTTTTTTTAATGATGCTTGGCCAAGTATTTTTATTTTTATACTGTGCTTCTATGTATTGTATTTATTTTATTGTAAACTACCTGGAATATGTAAGGTAGGCGTCCATATAAATCAAATGAATAAATGAATAAAAATAAGTCATGATGGCATTTAGATGCGGCTTTCTTTTGTTAGAATAACACTAATAATGTTTTATGATGATGCTGAATAACTGGTACTTACAACTGGTTCTCGACGTTCCAGCCTTGCCAGCACACACCTGGTCATGTAATTGTGATCTAGGCACCTGACAATCAGCTGGCACTTATGACAGTTGCATCATCTTGCAGTCATGTGATCACAATTTGCAACCTTCCCTGCCAGCTTCCCACAAGGAAAGTCAATGGGGAAGCCAACAGGGAAATTCACAAGTATCTCCCTTCCTGCAACAATTCCTAGCCCCACTATGCTCGCATTGCATCTCGCTAACCCCTTGTACACCTCATTGACTTTGCTGGTTAGAAGTCAGCAAGAAGTGAGGTGGTCTTTGATTCATCACTTAATGACAGTAATGGAGAGTGCTAAGCAATGAAGTCACATGCTGTTGCGCTGTATGACCACATGGCTGAGTGATGGAAATTCCAGTCCCAATTACCATCATTAACCAAGGACAACCTGTATAATTGCTAGGGAACCTGAGAGAAAATGGGGGGAAATGAATTTTCCTGAGATAAATTCATTATTTCAGGAATAATGAGATATTAGGAAATTTAACAGATGTGACTATCAGATTAGTTATATGTTAGAAACCTAAGCAAGATGTAATATTAGTTATTTGAAACAAATTGTTTTTGAAATAAATTGCTATGTATGATGCTGCATTCATCATCCATGACAAATGTGTTTTATGCCAACACAAAGAAAACAACATTTATCAAACTTACTCAACATTGGCTACCAATTGGTTATTTGGGGACATCCTTGAAATTCTTCACTGAAAAGGATAGCATTTCCTGTATTTAACAGGACATACTTCAATATGACTTGCGAGTGTCTTTATTCTCTATGTAGCTTTCTCAAGCACAGAATAACAAGTTGGAAATTCTCTACCTGAAGGAAGCCTAGTAAATATAAGGTAAAAAATATACCTTTCCTTCAATAATTCGATAAACCAAGGAATTCATGTCTTTAGCATTAAAAGCATGCTTCAAGGTGGCCATTTCATATGCACAGCAACCCAAGGCCCAAACGTCAGACTGTAAAAGCAAACAAAGCACAATAATATATATATATATTTGAAAAGCCATTCAAATAAAATCAAATATGGTACACGTTGCCTGCACAATCTATTTCACAGGTGTTCCATAAATCAAATATCTTAATCTCTCCTCTTTGGTGGAGAATTGGAGATGACAATGAAGCTTTTGAAAATTCTGATGTGGTTCCAATTCCAATATATCAAATTGTCTATTTTTGTTCTGTCTAGAACAGGGGTCTCTAACCACAGGCCACAGGCCACGGTCAATTTGCCACCAGGCCGCACGAGTGGCGGGCCAGTGGGCATATGCGCACAACCTCAACTCATATGAGCGGCAGGCTGGTGTGCATGCATACGCAGTTAAGCTGCGTGTGCATGTGCACACACGTCGGCCTGGCACTTGAGCAGCCTGGTTCCCCTTTCCCCGCTTCAGCTGGGCTGCCAAGCCGCAAAGATTGGGGACCGCTGCTCTAGATAACTACTTATAGATGGAATATTTTTTTAATATAATTCACTAGAATTATGAAAATAATGTAAACTTTTTTCATAGAATCATGATAAGGTACGTTTGAAATAAATTGTAGGGAGTAGAATAGGAAAAATATTGGGAAGATTCATTAGAAATTAACAAATAGGACATGTTTCAAATTGTTGCCTTCCAGATCTTCCACCAGTCATTCTTCCAGAATAGCCCATTGCATTTACACTATCCAGCAATTTTTTTCTTTTCCCTTCAAAGGACAATCAACATTCTAGGTTCACTATGCATAGTAAATTTCCTTACCAGTTTCTGTCTTTGGCAATGTCTTTGCTTTTTCTTTGTAAAGTTTTTCTTGTTCTGCTTTAAGTTTGTAGTTTCACTATAAGCAGGTATACTACTGCAAAAATTCAGAGAACCACAAGGATAGCAAAGAAATACAAATCATTTGCTCTTTGCTGCAATATATTGGTTGTCTGATTGCTAGTAGCCCAGATAGGGTGTATTTAACTGGCAATACCTCATCTCAAGAATAATGTAGACTGGTTACTTGAAGATAGATACCTAAGAGATTAAGTTCATTTATATGATATACTTTACCTTGTAATTGTAAGGCTTGTTAGAGAACAACTCAGGGCTCATATAGTAAGGAGTGCCAATTAGAGTACTAGCCATATCATGCTGATTATCCAGCACTCTGGCGATTCCCAGATCTCCCACTTTGATAATATTAGAACGCGTCAGGAAAACATTTTGAGTTTTGAGATCTCTATGCAGAATGTGCTTCTCATGCAAATACTGAAAAATAAAATATTGGAATTCACAAATTACAAATCAAGTTTATTTTCCTGAACTACTGCATGACAAAAAACAATTATTTAATAAACTATGAGCTCCTTGCAAAGGGATGGGAATACACTAAATAAATCTGTCAAGCTGGGTAGCCATTATTACCAATCACAGTTTGTTGACTCTGTAGATATTAATAAGATGATCAAAAGCACATCAGGAATATATTCATGATTTTCTATGCTCATTACAAATATCCATGGAAACTAGCAATAGGCTTCCTAAAACACATTAGAAAATGATAAAACAATTAAAATCAATTCATGCTGAAATTCGGTGATATTAGAACTGATTGGTAAAGGGAAGTCAGGTACCTGCAGTGCCATAGCAATCTGAACAAGCCACTCGACCACTTGAGACTCAGGAAGAAGTTGTCCTTTCTGCTCTTTCAGCTTATGATATAAGTCCCCTCCTTCACAGAAGCCCATGACAATGTAAAGCAGGCCATCATCTCCTTCCCAGGACTCTCTATAGGTGACTATGTTCGGATGCTTTAGCTGTGACAATAGCTGGGCTTCCTGCTCTGCTGCTTTTCTCTCACGGCTTGAGGCATGTTTAAGGTTCAGCCTTTTGATAACATACTGCAGAAACAAAAAGAAGGCTTAATCTTTTTAAAAAAAGGAATATTACTATAAATGAAAGAAATCTAAAGATCAACCACATGGGCCTGTTTTGTACAAACTCGGCTAACACAATTACCACATGAGAAAGGAGATGATTTATTTAAAATAAAAACTCTCCCACCTGCAAAAGCAACTTGTATGAAGGAGGAAGAGAAGGATGCAAGAAACAAATAAATTTGGAACTTTATATAAAAAGTAATTGCTAAGTAGCCTGATAGTATAAGTGATATCTCAACCTCTGTCAGAACTCTAGCTGTAGCATTATTCACCAGGCAAAATTTTACATTTTTCAAGGAAAGCAAATAATTTTTGCAAGTAGAAAATACACCTTAAAATAAATGTGACTCTAGGACCATTAATACACCGTTAAATCTCCATTCAAGGAAAGGTCTCTGTTAATACTGTATATTAGCCAAAGGCATTTCTCACAGACATATTCTCTCTAGGGACCAATAATAGTTCCAAGAACATCTCTAAGCTGCCAGTCTGATTCTTCAAAAGTACAAACTTGTTTTTTAAAAATACTTTAGAATTAGTGTAAAAAAGGTAGACAATCCTCAAATGCAGTTTTGAAATGTAGTTCAATATTTTTTCCTGGATGCCTTAGCACAGTGATGGCTAACCTTTTTGCCATCGCGTGCCAAAAGTGAGGGGAGCACGGTGGGGTCACATGCATGCATGCATGCCCACATCCATAATTCTATGACCCCGCCCCCCTGTTCCCCCCACTTTTGGCACACAATGGCACGTTGGGCCCGGTAGGTCTGTTTTTCGCTCTCCCTAGGCTCCAGAGCCTTTCTAGGAGCCTGGGGAGGGCAAAAACGGCCTCCCCCCCCCAGAGGCCCTCCAGAGGCCAGAAACAGTATGTTTCCTGACTTCTGGTGGGCCCAGAAGGCCCAAAAATCAGCTGGCCAGTGCACACATGCATGCTGGAGCTGAGCTCACATGCCCGCCAATATGGCTCCACGTGCCACCTGTGGCACCCGTGCCATAGGTTCGCCATTACTGCCTTAGCATATGGCTTGCTTTTTAAACTTCATGTTGGAAATGTAAAATTGATAAGGGCACACTGAATGCATATAGTAAAGAATTATTTCACTGTTGCCCTTTTTTTGCTTTACTATATTTGTTATTTGCTTTACAAGACCAGAAATCAATAAGGTTTTAAATATGTAAATGAATTGTTTAATCATTTAGCAAAATCTTGGAATCTCTATATCAAGAATTATGGACTGGTTTTCTTCTCCTTAAACACATATCAATTTTATATATATATTAGACACAAAATGAAAAAATATATCCCGATTAGATTTTCAGATTATTTAAAGCTTTAATAAAATCTAATTTAGGTGTCATCTAAAGATATCTTTACTAATGCCCTGAATAAAAACTGGTCTTGCAAGAAAAATAACGTTTTGGGATGAACAGTAAAATTATGGAATTTGGAAAGAGTCATCCTTCTTAGGATAAATCCACTGAAGACTGAATGATGAAGATAGAATGGGGAAGGATTGTAGCTCGAAAGCAGAATCAGCCAACAAATGAGCGGGGGCATCCTTGATAATAAATTTCAAAATGAGAGGAATAGAATAGAATAACAGAGTTGGAAAGGACCTTGTAGGTTATGCAGTTCAACCCAGTAATGAAGCAGAACACCCTATACCATTTCTGACAGATGACAGTCCAGTCTCTTCTTAAAAACTTCCAGTGTTGGAACATTCACAACTTCTGGAGGCAAGTTGTTCCACTGATTAATTGTTCTAACTGTCAGGAAATTCCTCCTTAGTTCTAGGTTGCTTCTCTCCTTGATTAGTTTCCATCCATTGCTTCTTGTCCTGCCCTCAGGTGCTTTGGAGAATAGATTGACTCCCTCTTCTTTGTGGCAGCCCCTGAGATATTGGAACACTGTTATCATGTCTCCCCTAGTCCTTCTTTTCATTAAACTAGGCATACCCAGTTCCTGCAACCGTTCTTCACATGTTTTAGCCTCCAGTTCCCGAATCATCTCTGTTGCTCTTCTCTGCACTCTTTCTACAGCCCTATATATATATTTACATGGTGGTGACCCAAACTGGATGCAGCATTCTAGGTGTGGAAAGGATGGTCGATCCTATTTTCACACGGAGCAACGCCTGTTGCTGAAGGAAAGCCGCTACTTTGTGGCGCGGAGTTGTTTTTAAATTCCCTTTCGGTCGGAGAGCAAAAGCAACCAGGGACTCGCACGGGGCACCGTCCTCGCGAAGGCCTCCGGAGGCAGGGAGGGAAGGAGGGAGGGACGGAGAGCGAAAAGGAGTCCCCGGGAAGCGTCGCGTTGCGCCCCCGCTCCCCGCAACACGCGTCCCGGACCCTCCGGCGGAGTCCCTCTCCCAACAACCCCCTTCTTCTTACCTGTTTGCCGTCATGCCGGTGCCGCACCAGGCTCACTTCCCCGTAGCTGCCCTTCCCCACAACCCGCACTAAAGTGTACTCGCCCAGGGGCATCTTCACGCGACCCCACGCTCAGGTAGCCCGTTGAGACCCGGGAGCGGGGGGCCTCCGGCAGCCCCCATCCACCCGCTGCGAGGACGCGGCTCCCGATGCCATAGAGATCGCCAAACCTCGGGGTGCCATAGAGAGCACTACTTCCAGAACGTTCAAAAGGAAAAAAAAACCCGTCCTTCTATTTTCTATGGTAATATTACTGTTGCTTGAACGACCATCTTGGACACGGGCAAATTTTCTTCGGCGCATGCGTTCAACCCTGTTATCTACATTATTTTAATTGCTTGTCAGCCATTTTAGTTCTGGGCATTCTGGCTGGAGTTTTGAAATTGCTGGCACTTAACCGGCCTGAGTTGTGGCCGATCGCGTTCCTTGCCTTTCTAGATTCGTTAGCGATGTTGTATGCCTAGACAGCTTAGTGGAAAGACCAGGCGTGGTGTATCCATGCCTTCCATATATTATTCATAATTTGCTATTGGCAAATTGACATGAATCCTATTTCTTAGAAAGCAGAACTGATTCTGCATTATGTTGCTGACATGCAGCTCCCATAATCAGAATAGTCAATGATGCAGTACCACACTAATTGGTGACCTAAAGAGCCACTGCTGCTGCACAGTAAACAGTAAACCTGAGCAAGTTTTATTTTAAAGCAGATACATCCTGTAGGCTTAAATAGTTTTCTTCTCATTCCAGGATATCACATGACAATCAAAATATTTTCACGTTTATTTGAAGTATCTCTGGAGCGAAGTCAGTGTACATCTTGCTCCTAAACAAGATTCGCTTCCAATATGGATTTGTTGGCTCAGATACAGCTGGTGTGTCATTTGTATTCTATCATGAATTAAGAGACTTTTCCCACTGTTAAGAAACTTTTCCCACTGTTCCTAAATCACCTTGAATATAGATAACTGCAACACACTGAACATGGGATTACCCTTGAAGACCACTCAGAAACTAAAACGGATTCTGAATGTACCATCATAAATAACTATTGGAATGCCTTTCTTTGCCCAGGTGACTCCTTTAGTTTCTGCATTGCACTGGTTACTAGTTGGCTTCTGATACAACTCAAAGTACTGAGTTGCTTTATGGATAACTGAGTTATTCATAAGACTTTTCATTAAGTAGGATATGATTATCTGCAACACTGCTTCTCTCTGATTGATTCCTACCCATTTGGTAAGATCTAGCAGGGAGGCATGGTTTTGTGGTCCCATCACAAAAGAACCGCACCAGAGATGGGCCTTCTCTGTTGCCATTCCTACTGTTAGGATTAGCATTAGTCAAATGAGTCACTGAATGCCCACATATAGGAAAACATATAAATGCCCCCACAAAAAAAGCTGCCTAGCTTTGAACTATTATGTCAGAAATGGACAATCCTGAATAGAATTTGCACCTCACACGACATCTGCACAATCTGTTTAAACGGGACATAGTATCATCCACCCAGTGTGACGGGGGTCCCTTGCAAATTGTAGATCACATCGTGACTAGCTGTAAGGTGAGGGCATATACCAATCTGATTTTTTTATATATAAACAATGCTGTGCTTCAATAGATGGCCTAGAGTCAGTGGTATTTCAACATAGATCATTTTAACATTTAAGTTTATTGTGTTTTACTAATCTAGATGAAATGTTAATCTATATTGCTGGTCTATCTATGATATGCCATGTGCTAAATAAATAAATGTGAGGATTAGTATCTCTTCTGAATTCCACACTGACTCTACAAGACATTAGAAAAGCCATAAAATCTGGATTCATAACCCACTTGGTAAGTATTATATGGCATTTCATGTTCCTTAAATGGCATATTATATTTCTGAGTTCTGTTGTGGATGTTTTTCCAATAAAACATTTGCCTTCACTACTAGAATTTATGCAAACGCAGTGGGTGTCTGAAGATTGAAACAAGGATTATTTCTGTTCAGGAGGCATCCTTGTCCCTTTCCCAGATATTCTGCTCCAGTTCCATCTTCTTTTGCTCTCTTTACTTTCACCCAGTCATCAATCTTTCTTAGAAGAAATTATTGTTGAGATGGAATCTCTCTTTAGTGTTTTCCTCTTTAAAGTTACTTTCCTGACACTTATTCAAGGTCTCATTTTTTTTCTCCACCTCTTGCCCTACTTTCATATACAGAGGATGCTTTTTTATCTCTCTCTACAATTGAAAAATGTGTTTGGGATTAGTAGTATATAGGAAAAGCATTTTTCCATAGAACAGGATAAGCAACTTTGTCCTTCAGATCACCAGGAGGCCTCAGGGCATGGGACAACTCGTCCCAATTCATTTCTATAACCTAATGTTTCAGAGACTAATAAATCAGCTTTAGACAACTTCAGCTAAGAATCAATTTTACCTTCCCAAGAATTCTTTAATATCTATGCTGTACTTTCTAAGGTATTTTGTTCAAGACACAAAAGATCTCTTTATTCTAGATATATTAGTTTATTCATCAGAGTAGAGCAATATTCACATCTCTGTGAGAACTATATCAAAGGAATTTCTTTTTAACAGGAACTTAAAAGTAGAAACACAATTTAAACCATAATTGAATTATGTTTTATGGCAATTTTCTTCTTTTATCAGCTTCTGAAAAACTAAGGGAAAGGTTCTGTTCCCTCTTATAAAGTCTTATTCCTGCTAAGCATAAGAGCAATTACTACAGGGTTTCCCGAGGTTGTTTAATATGGTTGCTATTTTACAGATAAAGATATACACATATCATTTCACATTTTTTCAAGTATTACTCTATTTTGTCAAAATTCATTTTACATTAAAGGAAAAAAAATCCCAAAGCTGTATTAATCTCATATATTAAACTGTCATGAACATGCACAGTTTTGCACACAACTGTCATGCCCCTGTCGGAGTCTGACTCAGATGGAAGAGGAACAGCTGACAGAGAGAGAGAGTGGCTCCATTGGTTGTGGAGGAAACTAGGGAAGGGCAGTCAGGCTGGGCAGAGCAGGGGAGAGTTAGAACATGGGAGAGGGGGTGCTGATGAAGACTAAAATTCACCCCCTCCTCATCCTAGGGCATGCAGGGAAGAACGGAGAAGAGAGCAACGTGGGTTGTGTGGCGTATGAGGGAGGAAAGGGCCCTGATCCGCTTCACAAGATACACCTGGAGCTGGAGTTTAAAAGTAGAGGCAAATGGGAGGGGCGGTTGTCGGGAACAAACACTGAGTTCATGTTAATGTTGTCTGCTTTATCTGAATTCCTGACATCCTCCCAACTGGTTTAATTTACGGCCGTGCTACTTCAATTCTGGAATTCCTTATCTTGCTTGTCCTGCCAGATTAATTACCTTATCTTGCCCTGTTGGATTTATGGTTGGACGTTTTGTCTGCTTATAGGTTTGTGGAACGGTGTTCTGCCCAAGCCATGGACCCCATAGAACGCAACACACTCAAAGTCTGTACAAAACTTAATTTGCACTGTCCGCGCACATGCACATCATTGCCTGCTGCCACTGCACCAGAAGGACTTGCCCAGGATCCTTCCAGCACAGTGCAGCGGCAGCAGGCAACAGTGTGCACCAGCATGGCCAGCACATGGAACAGGGTGGCGACAGCACATTCAAGAAGCAGAGCGGCTGTGCTAATTTTCACTGCAATAAGTCTGTAGCCGCCGTCTCTTTTTCGGCGCAAGAAGCATCCAGCTGCACTGAAAACGAGGCAGTGGCTGCAGGCATCTTGCAACGAGGGCGAGATGTGGGTTGGCGGGGAGCCCAGTGGTGACAGCTCAGCCCTGGCTTGCCTTCCCCTCTGCCTGCCATCATGGTCGCGGGGGAGGAAGCGAGACTAGGGCCTTTGAAGGACGGGAAATGGGACTGGTGAAGGGAGAGTGGGAGGTCGTTGACAGATTAGGCCAGGCCTGGGCAGGAAATAGGTAGAATAGAAATTCCAAAAAAAAATTCTACCAGGTTCTGTGGCTTGGTGGAGGGGGGTCATGTGACTGAGTGGGCATTTCCATGAGTAATGTCAAGTTGGCCACACCCACTCAGTCATAGGACCACCACCAGCAAGCCATGCCCACAGAACCAGTAGGGGAAAAAATTGAATTTCACCCCTGTTCACAATCCTCCAAAGTTGAATATCAGCAACTGTGTTGATTTTTCAGGATTACTAAAGAAGATTAACTTTCAAATTATAAAGAGGGGCAAAGAAGCTGAAAATAGATTAGTGGAATTCACCTGGACAATATTTCCTGTCATCATCCCCCCCACCCCCAGCTTTAATAATTGGAAAATTCTATTCTACTACTTTCAATTATAAAGTGAAGAAAGAGAATTGCCAAATGAAATACAGTCTAAACTTCATTTGAGAAATCAGTGTATTGGGACAGTTACTGGTGCACTGCAGAATAAGGAAGGCAAAAGAATAAATATTTCTTTTAAAGAAATGGCAAATAAAATCTAATAAAGGAATAATAGATTTTCATAAAGTGTGCACATCCTAATTCCAGAGTCTTCAATGCAGGAGTATAAATGTCTCTGGATATCACTTAACAATTTTTGTTTGGTGACCAGCAATCCCTGTCAGTTCACTTGGCAGCCATAGTGCTCACACATAGTGCACTCACAATTCCAAATTATCACTAGCCAGGAAGGTTGGAGAGACACCTGTCCTAATTTACATGCAAAAAAACATAATCACTTTAATTGAAATAGAAGTCTCCAGTGAGAAATATATCCAGGTGATCAAAGTGCTAGTTCAAGAAGTCTCAGAAGAAATCTTCTGACCATATTGGTGGTGAAACAGATGTGAAGTCTAATTTGAGATTTAATTTTAAAGGTATTCTACATAGAGCACAGCAGGTAAATCTGGGTTTAATAGATTAGAGGCTGAAATGTGCTTTTCTGGCCTTGGACTCTCTAACTTCCTGTAGAAATGTCATCAACTATTTTCCAAAGATAAATATTTGCCATAGTTACTTCAGTGTTACTTTTTGACTACTTACAAAGTTCACTACAAATAAAGCTCTTTCCAAGTTGACATTTTTATTTTTCTTCCAACATGGGGAAGTGTATCCCATCTTACATTTTACTGGCCTTAATTCCTGCTCTTGTAATTTCAGATATTTTGATAAATCCATTGAGAAACATTAAGGTATGTAGCTAAATATATGAAGTCATCTACTTATTTCCTCACAATTTTTTTAGCTTTAAGCAACAACTGCAAATCCACTATCTCGATCCTTCAAGACATCTTCAGCCTTCAACCAGTACGCTTAATTTGGCTGAAATTCTAAAGTTCATGGAAACTGGTTGCCTATGAAATTTCGTGCCCGCATCTGGCTCAGATGTGCTGCATTTGAATATGAAGCAGGCAAAGTTATGCTAGTTTATGACAATAATAAAGACTTGATTTGAAACCAATAAGGTGCTTTGGTCCCTCACAACGCCTGTCAGCAACTCCCTGAGTGGCTGATAGGTATCCTAAGAGGGACAGTGTTGGATCCAGACTTGATTTAGCTTCTTTGGATTCATATGCTGTACACCATGTTGCATATTTCAACATTTTTGGGGGGAAACACTGAACTGAGAAATCAGTTAAAGGAAGGAGTACTTGCATCTATGAGTGTGCGATCGTAGGGTGTTTGAAAGGGATACATGGTGGTACATACATACATATACATACATACATACATACATACATGAGAGAGCTATCCACCACACCTGGAATCATATGTAATTTACCAAAAATTGAATTGAGGCAGCTCCACAGACATGGGAAAAATATGAAATCAGCGTAGTACTCAGTGCCTCTGAGGAACACCAGAAAAACTCTATAAGGTAAAGGTATTTATCCTAGTTAGTATGGTAATTTATGGTATATTTACCAGATGTTTGTTATTTTCTGTTCATGTAATTAATGTTTTGAAATTAGACAGACTGATAAGCTGGTGGGGCTTTGTTTGGTAAGAACCCAGCCAAGGTTATGTATGCTGATTATTCAGACTTCATTTTATGGAAGCTCTCATTTATTGTGATGCTCTCACTTAAAATGAAGAGAAATGTGGAATAACTTACAACTACTATGCAGCATTTTTGGTAAAATACGGCAACTGTTGTTTGGCAATAATCCTTTTTTTCACTCTTTATTTGTAGGAGAGAAGTGCTACGGATGTGGTAAGTAACCTTTGCTGGGCTTTAAAAATCATTTATTCAGCTAGAAAGTTGTTTATTTCTTCAAAGATCAGTCCTCTTGTGTTCAGGGATGTTTTAACTCTGAGCAAACGGCATATTTCATTCACTCTTGCAAAGTACCCATCACACGCAAGTGTGCAAAGGCCTCATCGCTCACTTTTATAAAGGAAACTATCTCATCCATGGATTCAGAAGGTAACAAATATCTGGTTGCGATCCCTTCATGGAAAGAGAGTAAAATTTCTTTAAAATATAATACAAGACTTTGTCTGTGAGGATCAGAGATAAAAATCTGACCCACAATTTCCCCCATTATATAGTTCTCTAGATGTGGTCTTTGGATTTCATTTTAAAAAATAACAGGAATGGAACAAGAAAATGATTGGGGTCAGTTGCAATTTAATTAACACTTTGTCAGTAAATAAAACATTAATCAAATGTCATTAGCATTAAAATAAATACTACGTATGTAACGTAAGGTATAGAAAGATCCTGTGCTATCTGAAATAAAAGTGTTTAAAATGAAGATAATATATTAGCAGCACATTTATGTATAACCATGTGACTTTTCTATTCTCTAGCACACCCATGCCATAGAAATCTGGGTGAAAATAGACTGCAGTGTTACTTCCAGGTTTTCCCGTAATGTCATCACCAGTCAAGCTGTGAATCGTACCAATGTGTCCAAGGAAGCTCAGTTTGATGTGGAGCTCCCCAAAACAGCCTTTATTTCCAACTTTACCTTGTATGTGCATTATTTTCCTATTTTTATATGCTTTGGAGATCAGTCTAGCAATAATTAAACCATTCAGATACTGTTAACAGAATAACTACCATCAATCATAGAGTTAGCAACCTAATCCAATTATGTGCTCAAAATAGGAAATCTAAAACTAAAGCCTCCCTCATAACTCTCTGTTCTCACCATTCTAGGTAACAGATTCCATCACAGCATTATTCTTACCTTCATTCTTTTTAATGATCATCCAAAATATGGCCTCCTATTGCATAAGCTCCTCTGAAATAGACATGCCCTCTCGTTAGAGTTTCTACCAATCTGCTCTGCAATATCCAGAGAAAGCCTTCCTTCATTTTTCTTCATTATGTTTTCAGTCCTATAGAGGCAGCATTCTTTCCAGTCTCTTTGTAATACCTCTCAAATATCTCCTTTACTTGATGAACTGAAGCAAAAAAAATCCCAATAACATGTCTGCACGTATATTCAGATATCTGTTGTATCTTTCAACAGGACAGTTGATGGTGTCACTTATCCTGAAATCATAAAGGAAAAAGAAGCTGCCCAAAAGCAGTATCAACAAGCAGTTTCAAGTGGCCAGACTGCAGGGCTTGTGAAGTAAGTATGTGAGGCTACACTGTGCAAAAGAAAGTATTAAATGGTGGGCTATAGGAGCATGAGGAAATGTGATCATCGCTTGAATCTTATGAACCTTACTTTGTTTAACATGTGAAGGGCTGCTGGAAGAAAAACAGAGAAATTCAGTGTTTCGGTCAATATTGCATCATCCAGCAAAGTTACTTTTCAATTGATTTATGAAGAACTCTCGAAGAGAAAGTTTGGAAAATATCAGATATTTATCAAAGTCAACCCAAAGCAGCTTGTCAATAAATTTGAGGTACGATCAAATGTATTGTCGCTTTATCTTGTAGTAATTTTTGGAAAAGTTTGTGAATGATGCTCAGAACTATTAATTTAGAAACAAATGTATAAACAACTACGAAATTAATTCTTTTTTAATGATTTTTTACAGTTTACATTACTGGTCTATCTGATTTTTTTCTCGGTCTTTCTAATGTCAATATATTTTTAAATCAATGTTACAGATTGAAGCAAACATCTTTGAGCCTCAAGGCATCAGTGAACTTGAAGTTGAAGGGACATTCCTCAACAACGAACTGCTACCAGTTGTGAAACAGTCTTTTTCAGGAAAAAAGGTATGCCTGGTAATAGAATCTTGAAGGGTGATTCATACAAGGTAGTTCTTGCCTAATGACCAATGGGATGGCAATTGGGGTTGCAAGGATTTTTGTTGCTAAACATGTTCTGTAGCAATGGGAAGCACAGTTGCAATTCCCATTGTTAATTGAGGATTAACTATAAAGAGTTGGAAGCATGCCATGATCTTGGTCATGATGTTGGCTGGAGATTTCCCCTACAGTAAGTACAGAAGAAGCCCCTGCTTGCAAATTAAGTATAGAAGATTCACAAGCAAGAAGCAACAATTACAATGATGACATGCCTTATGACACTATCCAGAAGTAAAGAAAAGAAAGAATGACCCCTTGAATATTTTTTTTAAAAGTAATCTATTTGCTCCATGGAACACATATTATTTTTTCCCCAGTCAGGGCTCTAAGTGAGACATGGCACAGGGCAACCACAATCAAAGAGGTAGCACAGAATTATTTGAGAATACTTCACAAAAGTAAAAGTAGTTCCCAAGCATTTCCTTATATCAGGAATAGGCAATATTTTCTTAGAATAGCTAAAAATCTTCATTCACAAAAATAGGTGGGTCAGAATGAAAACTAAGTGAAGGCTCAAAAAAGTAGGTGGGGCTGAACCCAAATAATAATATTAAAAATATTATTATTAAATATTTAAGCCTTATCATGTCTAATTATCAAAGTGTTTCTGCTTTACAGTATTACTTAAAGTTGAGGGAGATAGCTTATGCCCCATAAAAATAATGTGGATGCAGAGAAACAACAATGTCAATGTATATTTCTCTTCTTGCATCTTGTGTATAGAGAAGGATCAAGTTGCATGTTTGAATTCATGGACACTCTTCTGTAACTTGAACAAGTCTTTAGTTTTCAAGTTATTTGTATCATGGTGGCTTTTACAAAAATTTCTTCTATTATATAAGAAAGTTGTCTTTAGGTATTGAGCAACATTCCTCTTGAAGCTGCTCTGAGTTCTTTGACATTGAGACATTTAATTAAATTAAACTAGTGAAGAATATTATCGTCAAAGTGTGTTTCACCATTGGTACAAAGATTCTGTTGTAATCTTTGCCATGTTTTAGTATCTCTTGGCAACCTATCTCATCTTGTAGAATTATTAGACACTGTATTGTCTTTTTCATCACACTAATTGCGAAGACCAATTTGTATCCAAAGAACTTCCTCTCTTTTTGTTCCTCTGTGAAAATCTGTGTTTTCTTGTAAAATAATTCAATATCTTTTCTACCAGCATGTAGATATTTGTCTTCCCTCCATGTGGTGCCTTGTGGGAAAATCTATCTTCCTCTCTGGCTTGAAGAGAAATCATTTAGAAGGCATTGCCTTGAGTTGAGTATCTTATCTATGGTTGGGGGTTTCTAGTGGCCTTTGTTTCTGGCATCACTTCCATTTCTTCTTTATTATGAAGGTTCAATAATTTCTTCTTGGTATGAAAGCTGCACTATTGTTTTTCATCTTGGCATTTCTAAATGAAAGCTCAATATTCAGCCCTTGTCTTCATCAAAATATGCCTCACGGTATATTTTAATATAATGCTGGAGATTATATATTTCTTGTGTCTATTTAATATCTTCATGTCTTAAGTATATTACATTGCAGAGTGAAGAGGATAGTTATATGAGATATTAAATATATACATACACCTTGAATTCCGACACAATGTGCTTCACATTGGTTTGATTTTATACTACCTTTCATATTTAATTCATCTTTGTCTTTTATGGGTAGATTGTACTAGAAGTTGCACACATTACCAGTTTTTCCCAATATTAGTTTGTTAGTCCATCATGGAGAATCATGCTTCTGGTCATTTGCATTAGATTCTGGTTTTCCTCTCTGCCACATTGTTTTGTTGTGGGATGTTGGAAACTATTTTTTCATGTTTTATCCTTTGTCCTTTCAGCTACTTCTCAACTTCCTTTCCTGTGTTTTTAATCCCACTATTAAGTGTGCAGTGCACTCACTCTTGCAAAAAAACATTCTGTTTATTTTTCTAGGACTCTTTTGCTCTTTAAGAAAGTAAATGAAAACTTTTCAAAAGTGACAATGAAAATTTAATGTAGCATCATAGACACTTGAGAGAAGTCATGCTGCAGTCCTGAATTCTGAAGTTTACACCGCATTTCTTTTCCCAGTATAATCTACTAGTAAGAGATCACTTGCTATTATAGAAAGGTGACCCATGACTAGATGCCTATAGAGATTCTCAGCCATCCAGGTCATGAATGTCCCGAAGGTGCTTTTCAAAAGGCAACTGGACTTTGTTTTTCTTTGAATATGTTTCACTTCTCATCCAAGAAGCGAAACGTCTTCAAGGAAAAACATCTCCAAGGCGAAACAAAGTCCAGTTGCCTTTTGAAAAAGCATCTTTGGGTGACCCATGACTGTTTTCTTGCTTCTTTCCCGTTTCTGTTGGCCTTGGTTCTTCCAGAATGTGAAGCACCACAGCAGTATTTTTATTAGAAAGAAGACTTTTCTATAGCTTCCGTCATTTAGCAGTTCAATCGAGTCAGATCACCTTGCTGGATTGCTCATGGCCTTTCTGCCTGCTTTGCAGACTGACAAACCCTTTTTCTTCCTAAACATAAATTACTCTCTGCTCTTGGCCAATACAACCCTCTTGGGGAGGGAGGAGAGGGAATAAGCAGTATATGGTCAGTGCAGAATCATATGCAGTGATGAGGTTAGTGGCTTCCAAATGGTGGGCAACAATCAGACAGTCAAAGCCCTCCTCCATTTGACTTGGTTTTCTAGAAAGAAATCTGGAAGTTAGTATCAAAGAAAACCCAACAGACTCTTTATTGTAGAACTTAAACAATGCCTAAGCATAGAACTGGTATCCAGCATCTAGCATTATGGAAAAAGTAATAAATAAAATTAATGAAGAAGTAGAAAATATCATGCAAATATGATGAATGAATGAATGAATGAAATAATCCTGACCATATAACTGTAGCTAGTAAGATGCAATGCAGAGTAAGATATCCAGAGTAAGTTTTTTATAGACAAGAAAAGGAGATAAAAATGCAATGTTCCACTGCTAGCTTTTTTTGCATTTATTCTTTGTACACCTGTAACTGATGCACGTAATTTTGGTTCTTCCAACATTTAATAATTCAAAATATACCACAACTGAATTTCAATAGCAACTCATGGTATCCAGGGATTGCTGACCCCATTCTAAATATTCCTTTAAAAAGCTCCCAAGGCTTCCTCAGACATTCTACATGTACAATAAGGTACATGTAGCCAAGATAGACCTCTAGATTGATAAAGCATGTTTGGAAGTAATCTTTGAATATAAACTGCAGAAAATATACTGAGAAATGGTATGGGTCATTATCCTGGATCTCTAAATGAAAACAAAACTTCTGCAGAATCTGCTTTCCTCATTTCCTGAACTCTAAGATGAAGAATTCTTCTTTTTTAAGGGCCATGTATCATTCAGTCCTACTATTGAACAACAACGAACCTGTGACAATTGTACAACCACATTGCTACATGGAGATTTTGTTATTAAGTATGATGTGAACAGAGATTCTCCTAATAATTTACAGGTAATTCTAGTTGTTTGTTACTTGAACTAATTTTTGTTTATGTGAATTACATATTAAATTTAATATTGATGATTCAGGATGATAGTGTGGAGCCTGATTGCTGCATAAAATTACTTATTTTTTTAACATGGTTAAGACAAGGAAGTATTGCCTTAGTGTGGAGATCTACCTTTTGCAAAAAGAAGATTGATCCCCCCCCACCTCATAAATATTTGTCTTTAAAGGATGTAGCCTTGGGTTAAATAATTGGAGACCTTGAGCAAACAAATATCATCAAAAGATCTGTCAGCAGCATATAATGTGGGTGACAATAGCAGGACATGGGCATAACATCAGGACAAGAAGCTGATAGCTTCTGCCACATAACATTTTTCTTTACCATCCAAATATTTAAGGAGTCAAACTCCTACCAAACAAAATATTGGCTACTGCAAGTAGGGATCTACACGATCTAACTAATCATTAAAGTAGAAAACTGGGTAATGAATTGTAACTGGGGAGAAAAGATCACAGCAGTTTAATGTGGTGATATAAAGAGCCCACTTACTTGAAAGGAAAGCAGGGTGAAATAACCTCTGGAATAGCCAGATTGCCTTATGGGGCAGAAGTCCTTTGTTGAGAATTGAGAGATCCCTCAAATACAAAAGAGTTTGTTCCATTTTATTAGATTTCTTTTAAATAATTCCAGGCAAGGGAAGCCTTGACAAAAATTGTGGAAGACTTAAAAGAAGAAGATCACTTCAATATCATCCTGTTTGGAAGTTCAGTTTCAACATGGAAAGATGACTTAATTCAAGCTACTCCGGAGAATGTGAACCAATCAAAGGAATTTATTAGCCACATACAAGATTCAGGATGTAAGTAAAGAAAAAAAAGTTTGAGTAAAATTAAACTGATATACTAGAATAAAATAAAATGGCTACATTAAGAAATAAGATGAAACATTACATTGAAAAGATTTGAATCTCTGTTTTAGTATGCTGAAAAAAAATGAACTCCTGCTTTTATATTGTAGTAACAAATCTTAATGGTGGTTTACTGGCTGGCATTGACATGCTGAATAAAGCTCATGAAACAAAATCTGTACCTGAAAGAAGTGCTTCTTTGATTATCATGTTAACTGATGGGGATCCTACTGCTGGTAAGTAGCTGAATGACTGTTGAATATGGGGATAAGACTGCTATTCGGTCTCCTTGTTTTCACATAGTCTCCTCCATTCTATATACCACAACCCCTGATGATCTTGTGTCATCTTTATACCTTTGAACTGTTACAGAGGACTGGGAAGGAAGGCAGTTTTTGGTCTTGCATCTCACAAAAGTGTCCAAACATGTTTTTCAGCCTTGTGAGATGTGGGAGCATCTATGGAGATTCCCAATCATCCAGGTTAGGATTGTCCCAAAAGTGCTTTTTCAAAAGGCAGTTGGACTGTTTTTCTTCGAAGCCGTTTCGCTTCTCATCTATAAAGCTTCTTCAATTCTGACTGAATGGTGGAGAATGAAAAGATTTATATTCCTTGCAGTCATCTAGTTGTTGGAACTCTTTCTGTGAGTCAGTGAGGGCACTTGGAGATTTATCTGTACCCTCAGGGTCACCTGAATAGTTCAAATGTGTGTAGAACCTTCTTGGAACTGCTGAAAGGACTGTTTTAAACAAGAGATAGGTGATTTCATATCTTTCACCCTCTGTTGAGAGAGGGCTGTTCAATCTTACTGTAGATGGCCTTTTTGACCCCTCTTTCAAACCAGTGGTCCTCTGAGTCCAGAATGTGGATATTTTTGTCTCCAAAAGAGTGACCTTTGTTTTTCAAATCAGACGAAATGATGAATCGTGTCCTGATGGGTTTGTTCTCCTATGTTGCGCCATGCATTTCTGAAGTGGTTGTTTTATTTCTCCAGTGTACAGATCTGCAAGTTTCACTGCTTTGTACCACATATATCACATTGCTCAGTTTGTGTCTGGGTGTTTTGCCCTGGGGTGGACAAGCTTCTGCCTTAATGTATTCTTGGGTTTAAAGTGGGAATATATATTGTATTGGTTAAAAATCCTCCTGAGTTTTTCAGATATTCCTGCAATGTACAGAATGACAACATTGCTTTGTTTGTTGTTCTCTTTTTTGTCTGTTATGGAGTAGCTCCTAGGGATCTTTTTTGGATTTGATGAAGGCTCATTTGGGATGGCCAGAAGACCTGAGGGCTTTCTTGATGTGTTTTAGTTCTTTCCCCCCCCCCATATTTGCTGGTAGACAAACTTTCAGCCCAGTGGTTATAGGGTCCTGATCAGGGGTGAAATGCTATTGGTTTGCTCTGTTTTGAGCAAACCAGTAGTGATAAAAACTACCCGTTCAGGCGAACCAGTAGTAAAAAAAAAAAGTTTAAAAAAGCTACCGGTTCAGTCGAACTGGTAGTTTAAAAAAGCCAAGATCCGATGATCAGCTATGCCACACAGTTTAGTTTGTTAGAAAGCAGAAAATCCTGCTTTCTAGTGACGCTAAACTGTACAGCACAGCTTATTCCCCCCACAACTCCACTGTTCTACTTACCTTCCCAAGCCTCCTTTTGGTGTGTACTGTGCATGCGCATGCGCGCGCACACAGCTTTTAAACTAGCTTTTTAAATGTGCAGCGTGTGTTTGGTGAGCACTGCCCATGCACACAGAGCGCGTTTGGTGCACATGCATGGCCAACGAACTGGTAGCAAACAGGTTCAGATTTCACCACTGGTTCTGATCACTCCCATTTTGTGCTCCAGTGGATGATGAGAATCAAAATGTAAATACTGATCTCTGCGTGTGGGTTTTCTGTAAACTTCAATGTTAAGACTTCTGTCTTCCTTAATGTGTACTGCACAATCCAGGAAGGCCAGATTAATTTTCTTAACATTTTTCCAAGTGAACATCTTCCCTATGCGGGAGATACTTACTGGCCAGCTAGAATCATAGGCTTCCAAGGAGCCTGAGTGGCGTAGGAGGCTAATGCCTCCTACTAAGGCAGCATTTAGCATCCAACTGCCTGCAATTACTGCGAGTTCAATTCTCACCAGGCTCAAGGTTGACTCAGCCTTCCATCCTTTCTAAGGTGGGTAAAATGAGGAGCCGGTTTGTGGGGGCAATAAGTTGACTTTGTATAAAATATACAAAAGCATGAAGGCTATTGCTTAACGCACTGTAAGCCACCATGAGTCTCCGGAGAAGGGTGGCATATAAATAATTTTTTTAAAAAATATATTTCTTTCAGCAGAAATAGATCTAGTTGTTCCACTTCCAGCATGTTTGAAGAGCTTGTCTGTTCCCACCCTACCTCAAAAGACTGAAAATTATTGATTCCTTGTGAGAGATATTGCAGAAAATTGTGGAAAAAGCTCCCAGAATGACTGCTAATTTTCTGAAGTTGCCGTAAATTAATTCTCTGACAATAGTTTCATAGTATTTTGGAATGGCAGGCTATAATACAGTGCATCTAATAAATAACAACAGTTTTTCCTAGGGAAAAGGCAGTGAGGAAGGAAAAAAGAATCAGATTACAGCATTAGTTATTCTCTTCCATCCCATTATGAGAAGATTTTGAAGCTACAGGTTATAGAGTTTTAGAACCTTGGGCAAAGGTTATAGGATTGCTTTGTCCAAAAAGGTTTTTCCCAGAAGCATGTTTCAGATAATTGTACTGTTTAATCATGTTTTGTGATCCTTTCTGTGCCGGTGTAGTAAATACCTATCATATTCAAAAAAATGCTAAGAATGCAACGAAAGGAAAATATCCTATATACAATCTTGGGTTTGGTTATGATGTTGACTATGCATTTTTGGAGAGATTAGCAACAGAAAACAATGGTGTGATTCAGCGCATCTTTGAAGACTCAGATGCAGCCTTACAACTACAGGTAGAAGAATAAGCATATGAAAGGTTGATATTTATATTTATGATGAAATATTTCTTTTTTCCCCCAAATTTAATTTTATTTTACAATATATCCATATCAATGCATGAACAGTGTGGCATCTGGATATTGTTCTGACCTAGGCTTCCTTAAGTAGCAAGAAACAAAGTATTAGTCCCAGTAAAACCCCTTTTATTTACACGACTGTGAATTACATTCATTCACAGTCAGCACAGCTTTGCAAACAGTCTTTCAGAGGCATATTTATTAACATACCTTATCTCGCTGGGAAGGCTGCCAGATAACTAGTTTCCAACCGCAGACAAGGCAAAACTTAACACAGAGTCTTTTAAAGTCACGAACAGAACTTTCCACTTTGGCAACAACCGACTGAACTGTAAAAGCCCCCTCCCTGTTTACTCCTCTTTTGTTTCCTATGGGAGTCGCCAATCACCTCCAAGGTGTGGCTTTACTCCTGAATTGATCCTGCTTTCTTAATTGTTCTTGTCTTCTGGCAGCTCTGCGCATGCACACACTGGGAACAGGCTCCAATTCTTCTTCTGACTCACTGCTGTCTAGCTTCCTCTCTGCCTCTGACGCAGAGCCCTCGCCCGAGCTTTCCCCAGCCCCCAGGGCTGGCCCATGTTCCTCCCCAACCTCCTCACTGTCTGACTCTGCTACCAGCTCCACAGGCCGCCGGCAAGCCACAACAGATATCATACATTTTAGTACAAATAAAAATAGTGCTATTAATTATATTTGTTACATTCCTCTGGCTTATGTAGTTCTAATGCTTTTCATCCATGCCATGTATTACGTTCTTAATCTCTTTATGGTTTCTTATCAGAATGTCCTTGATGTTTTGAAACATTGACACCATTTCTTCCCAGATTCTACTCATTTTGTCCTGATGTGGCATCTCATCTTGTTTTAATAAGTCCAGCTCTTGTCCAGTAATCCAAAAACCATATATTCAAGTCTAAAGTCACTCCCAGAAATAATTCAATGTTTACAAGTATTCCATAGTTAATCAATCTGTTCCTTTAGATAATCCCAAAAGCTTTCCAGAACCTTCTTAAATCCCCTTTATGTGTTCAATCTTGTACCATAGCATTCAGGGGTCTTTTTAATGAAAAATTTTTCCTTATTAGCATATTTAAATCTCCAGCAGTCATGACATAGGTGCATAAAACATGTTCTTGTCAGAATTTTCCAGGACTCTCACTTTAGATTTCAATGTTAACCAGTTAAATAAGTCAAAATATAAAAACAAAGTTAGTTTTTTAGGTAAATAGTTCCAGTATTTTTAAAATACCTTTCCAGAACAACGCCTGTTCATTTTAAAAGTCCAATTTTCTGTATTTTTAACAGGGTTTTTTTTAATTTTCTCCCCTTAATTCTTTTCTTTCAATTCTGAAGTTTTTCTCCAAGTGCTTAGTTGCTGCTTTAGCAAATAGTTGTGAGACTCTCTTTTCCTGGATTATTTCCTTTTGGGGTTAGATTTTAAATAAGAAAGAATCCTCCTACCCAGTTCCAGTCACTGTTTGGTAACGCCGCTTCAGCACCAGTCTTAGATGTTCCTTGGCTGCCCCAGCTTTGTGGTAGCCATCTTTAGACTACCTCTTCTCCTCATCGTGGCTAAGAGAAAAAAAAGCCCCGGAGTCCAGCAGGAGAGTTGTAACTCTCCATGGTCTCACAGGGCACCCCTCTTTGCTTTGGCACCCCTAAAGGGCAGCTTTGGCTCCTTTTGGAGCCCACCAACAGTGAGAACTTGGCATGGGAGCATGCAAACCTGCTCCTCGTGTCCAATCTCGCTGAGACATCAACCAGAAGCCATAATGAAATATTTCTATGTCAGAGAAAGGACCCAATATGATAACAACACTACTCTTGCTTGGATTCAGACATGAGAGAAAAAACACTTTGTGTTCTCCTCTCCTCCCATTTATCCCAATTCTCTATGTTTACCATCTGAAAACTGCAGGAATTATACTCCAGATGAAGTTTGGTAGCAGCTTCTATTTGTCATGAGATATACTGATTCTCCAACAAAACAACATGGTGGCCTAATGTTGAAGACTCTCGCCTCCCACTCAGAAGATTCAGAGTTCAATCATAGGTAGCAGCAGATGTTTCTCTCTTAGGGCCCAAAGAAAAAATATCCCTTCCTGACTGCTAAGTGGGATTCGCAACAGATATTTTTTCTCTACTCAGTCATCCCAACTCTGCATTAAAAAGCTACAGGGTCATAAAAATAAAAAATAAAAATTGATTCTAAAGCAAAAAAAGCAGTTTGTGTATATCATAGCTAACAAAATTTAGAACTTTTGTGCCATTTCCTCTCACTGATAAAAGATCTGCTGCCAGCAAGCATTCTGCTCCAAATATTCAGAGGTGTGCCTTTGGCCCAATTCTTAGGCCAGATGGCATTGAAAGACAAAATTAACAGAATATAATTCAGCTTCCCCCAAGCTGGTGCCCATATTATTATTATGATTATAATTTATTACCATTCTTGCCTCTCATTGCTTCACATCTCAATAGATTTTGGCTGGACAAGATAGGCATAATTGCTAGCTTTTTCTTCCTATATGATAATTTTTTTTGTCTTATCAAGCAGAGAAAGATTGCTGATTACTCTTTTCAGTTATGTGAAGGAAATGGTATTTCATCCCATCCTAAAACAGAGGTGTATAGCATCCAAAGATAGCCAAGAGAGACTAGCATATATGTCCCTCCCACACTATGGCCAAAAATCAACTAAGAATATGCTTACACACCATGAAACACAGAGCGAAGAAACAAATTTACCTCATGAGAGCCTAAATTGGGGAATGTATATGATGGAGGAAAGTAGACTTTTTGATTTTAAAAAGGGATTGTCTAGCAATTGATGGTTTTGCAAAACAGGAAAAGATGTCCTGAAAGGCTTTGCGTTAGTAAAAGTTGTGAATGCAAAAAATTACACATTTTTCTGTGATTAAAAAGAATTAAAAGTCATCAGACTTGAAACCTTGTAACAAATACAGTGAAGTAGAACTCATTTTTGTACTGCACATGTTTAATATTATTGCTACATCTAAACTCACATAATTAATCCTCTACTTCATGGAGTACCTTTTTTCCACATCTCAACAAAACAATAGATGTCAAAAGAGGGAAAGATTTTTTAAGAATTAACACTTTCAAAGAGAGTCCTGTTTTCCAGTGTACTTTTCCAAGTGAAGGGTGATCTAGATTCAGATAACAGAAAAGCACCGTGGCTAAAAGAAATCAACTTCTCATTTTCAATATTTTGATTTCAAGAATAAATATCCCTTTAGTGTTACAGTTTTTAGTAACCCAATATCTATTTTGTTCCCAGGATTTTTATGATGAAATAGCCAATCCTTTGCTTACTGAAGTGGAGTTAGACTGTAAGGAAAATGTCATCTCAGGTTTGACTCAAAATAGTTTTAAACATTATTATGATAGATCTGAATTAGTTGTGGCTGGACGAATTACAGACAATGACCTGAGCAGTATCACAATAGAAGTAAAAGCTCAAGGGGTAAGTATTTTTGAAGTCCAACATTCCTCAAGATATGGCCACAACATTCCAGTTTCTACAACCCAAGCAAAATATTCACAGTTCCAGAACAATAATTCTGTAAACATTGCTGAGAAAGTAGATACTTCAAGGAAGGTCATTAGCTAGTTTACCTGCCTTTATTGATATTCTAGAACTAGAGATAGGAAAGCACCAATATTACTGGTATATTTGCTAATTATTTCACTTAGTACTTAGCCAAACTGAATTTAAATTGCCAAGCTGTATCCAATCCATCCATCCACATTTAAACATCAGTTTCACCTGTCATAAGACTGGCACAAAGCATTTTCAGGCAGTGAGACATCAATATTATCACTAGTTTACATGGCTGAAAGTTATGTGGTCATGTTGAGCCTGGATGACAAATAAAGCATCATCCACTCAATGCAAGAAAATAGAAGGGAACTGATGGCACCTTTTCCGTCTAACCAATGTTATTCAGAGGAATAGGTTTTTCTGAGTTGCAGCACACTTCATCAGATGCATTGAGTGGCTAGGCTGATGTAAGATTTAATTTGAGATTTGGCAGGGAGTGGAAAATAGGCATTTGTTTGTGTATGTATGTATGTATGTATGTATTACAATTAAGTTATGTAGCAATTGCACAGCAACCCATCTTGTACCAAACTTTGGGCAGCTCACAACTAAGAGATAACACTACATTTGTGTACAATGAAAATATTAAAACCAAAATATAAATTATTTGTGAGGCAGTACAGGTATCTTCTCAGTTAATAATTGTAATGTGTTAGAAACCCATTTATTTATTTATTATTCATATTTCTATGCTGCCCACTCTCCGAGGACTCTGGGTGGCTTACACCAAAGACAGTATACTAAATAGCATATTGCCCCCAACAATCTGGGTCCTCATTTTACCCACCTTGGAAGGATGGAAGGCTGAGTCAACCTTGAGCCGGTGAGATTTGATCCGCTGATCTGCTGAACTAGCAGTCAGCTGAAGTAGCTGCAGTACTGCACTCTAACCACTGCACCACTTCAGCTCTTTGAACCATGGAGTTCATTGAGACCTTTAAAGACTGCCTGAAATATTTTGATACATGTGAGTTCAGCTATCTGTTGCTCAATGTACATAAATATAGAAATAAACACCTGTATAATAGTGTACTGCTGAAAAATTATAGTGCTATTATAAATCCAATCCTTTCCCTTCGTCTAGGCACTAAATGAATTGACTTATACTGAACAAGCTGATGTTGAGGAAACAACCAAAGCTCTTGAAGAGCAACAATACATATTTGGAGAATATATTGAGAGATTCTGGGCTTATCTCACTATTCAACAACTTTTAGAAGCATGGTAATTTAGAACTTTTTCAATTTTGTGTTTACTCCAGAGAAATCCATGAAGACTGATATAGTCAATCACTTTCCAACCCTTTCCTGAGAAAGATTATACTTTAAGCTTAGGGTTAATAGCTTCTGTTTTAAAGATAAATGTAAAATCCAGTCAAAAGAGGTATGAAATTTAGTTTCATTCAATAATGCCTGGAATGGGCTAGTCGCTATTCATCATTTTTGGCTGTAATTCATCTGATCTTTTGACCCAAGTTAATTTTTTTCAGATAATGCAAGATAATTATTGCAGGTCTTCTAACTTCACAGTAGAGTTTGATAAGTTTAGTTTTAAGTAAGGTGACCAGACGTCCCGCTTTTGGTGGGACAGTCCCGATTTTCAACAATTTGTCCCGCGTTCCGCGGCGTTTTAAAAAAGTCCCGATTTTAATAAAAGTTTTTAATAAAGATTTTTATAAAAGTTCTTTTATTAGCCAAAGTATTCAAGAGTGCACTCTGCTTCCTCCTCTTTAAGCCGGATCTATCTGCCGCTAAACTTACGTGTATCTTTCTGAGTGGATGTGTGAAGGGGGCAGTTAGTTCGTTAAAGCATCCCTTAAGAGAAGCGGAAGGCAAACGGGTGGTTTTCCTTGGCTGCCCTTCTTTAGCCAGATCCTGCTCCTTAATCGCTCCCCCAGCCTCCCATCTTCCTGCCTCGGTTCCCGGCTTCTGATCTGCCACGCCCCTGGCGGCCTGGGAAGGATGCTGAGCTGCTGCATCCTGTGTGGTGGGCTTGGCCTGGAGCGGGCTCGGAGGAGTTCGGCCCGAGGCTTCTTGGCACGCGCGCTGTCTCTCTTTTGGGGCTCCCGCGGGAGCCGCAGAACACCCCCCCCCACTGCGCGTCCTCTGCGCTCGGCCGTGTGTATCGGGGGAAGCGGGGAATCCTCTTGCTCGGACACTGGCGTAGTTACTTGCGAGCTTCGCGTCATGCCCGGGTATTTCTTGCCGCTCTCCCTCCTCTAAAGAGGGTCTACTTGAACGCGGTGCCCGCCAGTTGTCTCACATCCTTCCCAGGCGGCGTGGTCACCTCCCGCTGCTGTGGGAGTGTATTCCAGTCGCTAAATCCTCGGGCTTCCTCAGATTGTCCGCCCCTCTGTTTTCACTGTCATGTATTCGACTTCAGCTGCCCAAATTCTGAAGAGCCCCATAATTTAATTTTCTTCAGAAAATTTTATTTACGCAAAAAGAAGAAACTTAATTAAGCCTTCATATTTCCTTATTTGAAGAATAATCGATTCTGTTCCTGTTTCTCATGGGGAGAGAGAGAGAGATTGCAACTGAACACCCAATTTATGAGGCTTAAATAGGCATAGACCACACATATTGAAGTCTGTTTGTTATAGCTAGGAAATGCAGAAAGTATTTTTTAAAAAATAATATGAAATTTATGATATACTGGATTAAGTAGTTATTACCATATTCTGTTCTTTTTCTTTTCATTATTTATTTTTTTGCCCATGATTCTAAACAGAACTCTGATTGTATTTAGTCATCTACACCAGAGCAATTTTGATCTTATATTGTGGTATACTGTGCTTCTTTGTAAAAACTATTAGCGATCTATGTTGCTTGAAATCTAGAAAAAAAATCCTTAACTTTAGAAATTTGCATGCCACAAGACAATATTTTTCTACACTGAAAAAGAAGAAAGTGATACTGACATTGGGTTAATTCCATAGAATCTATGATGTTCTTACTTTTCACATATTTTAAATAATAAAAGGACTTGTTATTATGTATGATAGAAAGAACAAGTAGAATGGGTGATTAAAAATGTATGTTTGAGACAGGGGAATTTGGGGAGAAAATTATTAGACTCCAGTAACTGAGGAGTGTATAAAATACATGTAGGTGCTGATTCAACCAAGCTGAAGCCTTTTTAGCAGAAGGTATTAATATATTCTTAGTTTCATTCTGACTGGGGAGCACCTGCCTTAATTTCTAGGACTAGCTCTAAAGGGTTGGGTTATAACCGTAGGAGTTGAGAAATAACAGTTTGAACTTTTTAATGTTTACATCCAGAAGTGTCATATTGTTAGTTCAACTCACTTCCTAGTAGAAGTACACATGATGTAATCCTAGAAGTAGGGGAGTTTTATAATGGCTGAATTGCAGAACTTTGGAAGTCTGTTTATAACTCTTCTGAGCGTATCTATGGATGTTTTTTTTGCATTTTTTTCTGCATCCTCTTAAGGTTGTAGAAAAAAATGTTTTTAAAAGTAAAAAAAAAGTTGGCCACGCCCATCCAGTCACATTACCCCCACAAGCCATGCCCACAAAATAAGCCACGCCCACAGAACCAGTAGTAAAAAAATTTAGCCCCCCCTCCCCCCCGGTCAATGGTGTCCCTCTTTACCAATGTTAAAATCTGGTCACCTTAGATTTAAGTCCCAGTCATTTCCTTCCCCTTGCAGGAGACAAGTCTTTTGTTTCCAACGTGTTCATGAGGCTCATACCCTATTTATTTTATTATTTAGAGTAGTTTACAATACATTTTTATATTACAGGGTAGAAGAATACTGAATAATTAATATTATCATGGTTAAAACAGTTTCTAAATGCTTCTCCAATGTTCTTGGTTTTAGTGCTATAGCGCAGGGAGATGAAAAGGAAAATATTACTGCTAAAGCCCTGGAGTTATTTCTGAAATATAAGTTTGTGACTCCATTAACATCCATGGTTGTCACAAAGCCAGAAGGCAATGAAGAAAAGGAAGCAATTGCTGACAAACTGATAGAAGGTACAGTTATCGTCATAAGGACATTAGTCTAGCTGGCTTTTAGTGGTTTTGGGGGGACTATTCCAAATATTCACAGTTGAATTAGTCAAGAATATCCTGGGGGGGGGGGTTTCCTCATTTTTTAAAATTTTAAATATTTTGAAAACAATTAAAAAAATATTAGAAAAGAGATCCATAAGGATTTCTCAATCTTGGCATCTTTAAGATGTGTGGACTTCAACTCCCAGAATTCCACAGCTTGTTGCTACCATTAAGAAACATGCACCAGAGCAGGGATGTCCAACCTTGGCATGTTTAATACCTGTGGACATTACGGCTGGCCCGGGAATTCTGGGAGCTGACGTCCAAGGGTCTAAAGTGGCCAAGTT
This sequence comes from Ptyas mucosa, assembly GCA_012654045.1. NCBI lineage: Eukaryota > Metazoa > Chordata > Lepidosauria > Squamata > Colubridae > Ptyas > Ptyas mucosa. The sequence goes on along the minus strand of WNWU01000041.1, from coordinate 8,652,317 downwards.
TGGACACCTAAACTTAAGGCTTCAACTGAACCTATCTTCTAATCTCACCAGATCCCTTCCTTCTCAAAAGCCTTATAGTTTTTGTCCTGTGGTAGCATGAAGCCCACCTTGAAATGAAAGAATCGCAATCTGAAATCTATCAGATGAAAATTACCTCTGGAAGAATTATAGGAAATAAAATCTTGATGATGATGCTTTGCTAAATAATTGCATGACATGAATTGATGGAGGAAGGGGAAGGGAGTGATTTTATGTATAAACTATGTAATTAGAGAAGACTTTGGGTCAAGCCCTTTTAAAAGTTTACTTGAATTAGTTTTTAGAAAACAATAAAAATAGCTGCCTAGAGACATGTAAATGATATTATGTGCACCTTCCAGTCTATACTTTTTGAGATAGGCCAACCATAATTTTTTGCAGTCAAACTAATTTGGCATAAATATTAGCTGTTTCTCTCCCTCTCTCCCTCTCTCCCTCCCTCCCTGCCTGCCTGCCTGCCTTCCTCTCTCATCACTCTTGGAAACAGCTGAAGGTAAATTGAATTCTAATTCTTTCCCTCATATTTCATATCTTGCCATTGGTCAGGTTTAATGGACTATTATTTTAGTTCCTTATTTTGCTACATATTTAAGATAAAATGTGTACATTTACACAATGGAATATAATTTAATATAGCAAATTTGGATTTTTCTCCAGCATATCCATGGTAGGAATAAAAATCAGCCAGAAGTAGAGTCAAACTGGCAGTCTAACTTCAAAAAACTGCACAGGTGTTTCATTCCATTGCTCAGGGTCACAGGTAGTCCTCAAACATTTTTGCTTTTTTTTTGGACAAAGCATCTTTCCGTAATTGCCAAACAGTGAAAAGAAGCGATCTTCCATTATTTTGAGGCACAAAATACATGAAATCTGTGCAGGATAAACCTTAATTAGGTACAATTCCAGAAGCATTACACTCAGACCAAGAAAAACAAACAAACAAACAAACAAAAATCTCAGCCCATGAACATGCAACATAGGCACACAGATTTCATCCCATTATTTGGTTTCCCGATTGTCCCTGTCCTTCCTTCAAATGTTATGTATTCCTTGCGTTCCCCCAAATATTGCCTTTCCCTGTCCCAAATGTGAACCTGGCCTTCAAAGCTATTACTGAAATGGAGCAGAAGTAACTGATTATTTCCCAGAACAATCACAACATGTGGAAACAATTGTTTTGTTTTGTTTTGTTTTTCTTTTCTTTTATACAGCAAAGCAGCAAAGGTCCATCTATCCCTTTGTCCTTTACAGTTATTATACAGGTAAGCTTCTTTTTCAGAATTCAAAAATATCTAGAACATCATATACAGTATCTATATATCTATAGCTACAGCTATCTCATCTATATCTATCTATACATACACAGAGAGAGAGAGAAAGAGAGAGAGAGAAAGAGAGACGAGATAGAGACCAAGAGAGACAGACATACCATATTTTTCGGAGTATAAGATGCACCTTTTTCTCCCCTAAAAGAGGGTGAAAATTTAGGTGCATCTTTTTTTTTTATTGAAAAAGTTTTTAAAAATTTTACATACATTTTCTCCCCCCTCCCCAACCACCCCCCCGACTTCCCAGAGCAAATACAAGTACAAGATAAAATACAGCTCAAATTCTCTAAGTTAAACTCCATTTCACACTTATCATAATCCTAATCGTTAAACAAGTAGATAAAAGGAAAGCAAGTCTTCTTTCTTCTTATTCCATCTAATTCAACAGAATTAATCTCCATGTCTCCATTTATAGTTACAGCAGTTAATAAAACAATTAAGTATTACGTAATCACACCTATCATTACTCAATATAACTAATTAATACTTAGCAAATTATTAAGTCTATACGATCTAACAAGATATTTTATAACTTCTTTCATTTAAAACAGAGAAAAAAAACCCAACAACAAAGAAAAATAAAGAAACCCTCAATCAAAAAAACCCCCCAAATTTAAAATAAAATACTATATAGTCTTCCGTCCTCCATTTTTAAACCATCAAGGTCCAGTTATAGTTAAAACACTTAATAAAAAAAAACAATAATAATAAAATTTTTAGTCAAAAAAGGAATATAACAGTCAAACCTCATAAATTTATCAATACAGATAAAACATCATTTAATAACTATATCAAACATTTAAATTCTTCATACTAGATTAAACCAGTTGCTAATCTTCTTGTCTTCACATCTTCCAACAGCGTATAGAATATCTTCATCATTTACATCTACCCACCTAAATAGTAAATTGCTTCTTTATAAAAAAAAAAACCCCGAGTGACTTTATAATTATATTTGTAATAATATCCATCAAATCGAGTCAAAAATTAGATTAGTAGATTCATCAGACGTATTAAGGAAACCACCAGATCAGCTGCAATTGCTCTAGATCCATAGTCCTTTTGCCTTATATTTATTACCATCAAACAGGAAGCTCCAGTTTAGTATATTCAATAAAACTTCTACGTTTACAGTTAGATCCAGATTTATCACAGTCCTTAATAAAATATTCCAAATCCTTCAAGTCAGGGCATATTTCACAGCCCAACACACCAGCATTGCTGTGATCTGTTTATTCTTCTCAAAATATTCCAATACAGCTATAGATTGCCTCCTCATCGTTCATCACTTGGTTAACTGGCATTAAACTGCTGTCTACTTTTTTTTTTCCCCCCAAAATTCAAAATCTTTAAACATTTAAACAATACTTTTTAAGGACCATCATCTCGTCAAGCAGGGTTATTTTCCATTTCTCCAGGCTTTCTTCTTTTCCTTTTTACGAACTTTCTTCTTAACTTTGATCCCTCTGCCTTTTTTAACTCCAGTAAAATTTTGCGGTTTTTGGGATTGGATATTATAAACTTTTTGCAGGAATGTAGCTTCTTCTGGAAACAGCTCTTTAAGTACAGATTGAATTTTATAAAAAAAAATTCGTATAGCCAAAATTTCATCAACTTCCAGAGTTTCTTGCTCCTGCTCAGCCTTCATCTTTCTCTCTTCTGTAAAATCTGCTATGGTCTGTTGTTGTTTTTTTTCCTCTCCCAGCTCTTCATTCAATACCCCACTGCTAGATTGCAACTCAGTATTTCCATGTATTTCATTGTTTCCAGCTTGAAAAGCTTGAAATATAGTATCAATTCTTTTCAATAAAGCAGAGGTAATTGAGCTCAAAGCTTCCTCAAAGTCAGACCATTGAGGGTTAAATAACCCTCCTTTACTTTCTTTGTTTTCAAAAAGCCCAGCCATCTTGCCCCCCTTCTTCCTTCCCTTCCAGAAGGACGGGAAAAAAAAAGAAGAAAGAAAAAAAAGAATTTCAAGAAGAAAAAAGGGGAAAAAAAGACTTTTTAATTTATATTGCTGCTTGAGTTATTATTATTACATCCTTTCTTATTTCATCCACTTTTCAAAAAGGAGTTTTACGTTTCAAACAGGGGCTTATCAATAATTGCTTTTAACTTTCACTTCTTCACGCCCCGTTGAAACTCAAACGCCATCTTGCTTTCACTTTCCACTTAGGAGAAATCTTTTAAGAAAGTAAATCCCTGGAGTTAAAAAAAAAAGAAAAAAAATACTTGCTGTTTCCTTCATGCAACTTGTGCTCTGCCAACTTGGTTCAAGAAATATTTGTTTAAAGTTGTTTAATGGGGTGGCCGCGGCATCTAGTTCTGACAGGGAAAAACTTCCCCGTCAGAGGCATCCCAGGTCCGGAGCTTTGACAGGCTTCACGGGGAGCTCTCATCTTCGAGCACCAGATTATTAGCAAAATCTGGTGCTCTTAGGGAGCTCTGCCCCACCCGTCTGCTCTCCTTCCCCCCTTCTTCCTGGGGGGAAGGATTCCAAACTGCAAGACAGCCGATTTTTGCTGTTCTTGCGATTCTACGGAGTCTGGGGCTGGCGCTTCGCAAAGAAGCGTCTGGCGATGCCGGCGTCTCAACCGGAAGTCTAGGTGCATCTTATACACTGAATGTAGCCCCAGCCACCCACTGGCCCCCACCATTTGGCCTCTGCTTCGCAGCATTTACCTCCTTGCAAGCAAACAGCAAGAAAAAACAGCTCCTTTCAGCTTCAGCACAGCCTAATTAGCACAAGTTGATTGGATCGGCCTCCCAACTCTCAGCTGATTTGCTCTCAGCTGTTTTGTGCAGGGCAAAGCTGCTGCTTGCTGCAACGAAGTAAATTGCTGGAGCAGATTTTTTTTTTCCTTGTGCTAATCAAGCTATGCTGAAAACGAAAAAGGCAAAAATAAAAATGGGGAGGAAAAAAAAGAAATGAAAGAGAAAGATGTTATACATATTTAGAATTGAAATATGAATAGTAGTAAGAAATAAATAGGAAATAAAGATTGTAAAAATGAAATGAATAATAATTGAAATATTTGTCTTTGTATTTTTGAAATCTAGACAATTATAAGTTTTTATTTCTTTTTTTTTTAGAAATATGAATAAGTATAAACTGTAACAATTGAAATACCTTTAATGGTATATGGTGGTGAAAGTAAAAAGGATTAAGTTGTAGCTTGGATAACAGCTAGAACATTTTTAAATTTAATTAGGGAAATTGTAACAATTGAAATATTTTTAATTATATATTGTGATGAAAGTAGAAATGATTAAGTTGTGATTTGGAGGATTATATGGGCAAAACTATTTCAGTTATTGGGAGAGTTTAAGATGTGAAAATGAGTAACATAAGGGGAAAGCTCTATTTAACTAGGGAATTGTAATAATTGAGATACTATTAATTGTATATTGTGTTGTAAACAGAAATGGTTAAGTTGTGCTTGGGGGAATATATGGGGGAAATTATTTGGTTTATTATTATTGGTAAATATAATTAATTGATTTGTAAGAAATTGGATTGCATGGAAATAATTGGAATATTCATGGTCATATTTAACAATGTATACAGGGTTTCCTAAGCTTATCAAAGCTTCTGCTATATTCTAAAATCCACTCATCATTAATATATCTCAAGACAGATTATATCTTTTAGTTCTGAGTATATATACCATTTTGTTAGTTCAGCATGGCTATTTATTTGTGCCAACTTCTATACTCTAGATATCAACACCTTGAAAGTATTGTAATAGATGTCAAAAGGTGAGCTGACTTCAAGGAAGCCATGGTGATTCTTAGGCACCAGTCTACAACAGATTATCACAATAGCAGATTATCAGAAAAGATGTGATTTAAAATCACAAAACATGTCAGGGTTCTAAGTAACATCCCCAACAAAAGAAGACTCCGAGGCTAGAAGTTCCTGAAAGTTCCATTTTATTAGAGATGTCATATTGGCACATCTGCGAAAACCTGAATCTGAAAGCTTCCAGGTTTTCCCCACCCAAAAGAGAGTACAAGTCCCTTCCCCTGCACCCACATGTCCATCACATGGTCCAATCAATGCACCCTCCCAACTGCAGATGCCTCCCAGTCATGCCACTCCAGGTGCAGGCCGAATGTCCTTGACTCTCTGAGAAAGGAATGTTATTTAGGCTAGATATTTATTTATTTATTTATTTATTTATTATTTTATTTCACTTATATGCCGCCCTATCTCCATAGGACTCAGGGCGGCTCACAACAATAAAATATCCAAATAAAAACATGTTAAAATACATGTTAACCCCCCCAGTCCAGGCTGAACAACCATGTCTTTAAGTCGCGGCGGAAGGTGCGGAGGTCAGGGGCCAACCGGAGCCCTAGAGGAAGTTGGTTTCAGAGGGTGGGAGCATCCACAGAGAAAGCTCTGCCTCTAGAGGTCGCCAGTTGACACTGTCTAGCCGATGGCACCCTGAGTAGGCCCTCCCTGTGAGAATGCAGGGTTTGACCGTCCACCACAGTCCCAATTTCTCATGTGGCCCATTGGGAAAATTAATTGCCCATCTCTGGTTCAGTGTATTACGTACATAGTGATCCTGGCTGAAATTGAAGCCAATCCCTAGAGCTAGTAACCAGCATAATGTAATCAGAGCAATTGTTTCAGGTGAGTGGTTTATTTGCTTTGCTCTACTTCAGCCTGCTTCGTTGGCGATTGAATGGATAGCTTCATCATTTAATAAGGTCGAGGGCCAGAATTGATAGGATATGGTAGAATTTAATGCTAGGCTTTATTTAAACAATAGCCATGTGCTTACAGATGCCTTCTCCAGAAATGGTTCTTGCCTTGCAACCAATTTCCCTAATTCGAATCTCTGCATTATGCATACTAATAATGACGTTTTCCTGCTTGGTTTTTCTTTTCCCACTTAGTTTGACACTAATAATCAAACGAAAACGGAGCATAGAGGTTTCAATGGATAATGGAGTAAAGTTTATTGTTGTTCTACACCAAGTGTGGAAGAAACATCCACTATACATGGAGATTTTACATGGAGGATAGTCACAGATTATCTGAACAAACCCATGGTTTATTAGGTAATGCAAAGATGCTATTCTAAGGATTTTTTTTGTTTTGTTTTGTTTTTCCGCTGCTTTTCTTTCATAAGACATATAGTCTTCTGACATGGCATGAGGTTAAACTCCTGACTGATTTGGCATGAGATTAAAAAGGCAGCAATATTTGCTTTTCACTTTTGTTGGTTTCCAGGTATGCAAAATTTATTTCTGGATTGTATTACCTGCCAAATACGATTGTGTATACATGTGATTGCGTTTTTTTAATTATTATGAATAATATCCAGTTTAGTTTACACCAACACATTCCATTCAACCCCTATATCACACTGCCTGACATAGATAGCAATAAATGCATCCTGTTGTTTATTTATTAAAGATCAGCAAAAATTAAAAAGAATCAACTGGCAGGGAGAGGGAGAGAAATGAATTTTAGGTAAAAATAGAAAAGAGTCACTTTATACAGGAGATGGGCAGCATAAAAATTTAATAAATAAAATAATCAGAAAGATAATGTACAGAGCTTCCCAAATTAACTGGAAATAATTTTCTAGGCAATTGGCATAGACAGTTTCAAAGTTAATGTTTTGGTTATCACAGGTTTACTCCTTTTCTGTACAAAATAGAGATGAAAGTTGAAATCACCAGTTTATTCCTTCTCTTTTCTGGACCTTGAGAGAAACAATTTGGTATATAGGGATAATGTAGCTAACTCCTTTACTTTTCTTCTTGATTAGGTTTCTTCTTTAATACAGATGCAACCCCTCCCCCCAACAACCTATGCCTGAGATGGCGAACCTATGGCACGTGTGCCACAGGTGGCACGCATAGCCATATTAATGGGCATGCGAGCTCAGCTCCGGCGCACGCCAACTAATTTTCGGGCCTTCTGGGACCACCAAAAGTAGGGAAACAGGTTGTTTCCTCCCTATGGAGGGCCGCAGGGAGTGGTGGGGAAGGCCCATTTTTCTCTCTCACATGGCTCCAGAACCTTTCTAGGAGTCTGGGGAGGTGAAAATGGTCTCCCCCCCCGGAGGTCCCCCGGACGCCAAAAACGTCCCGTTTGCCAACTTCCGGTCTCACCTAGAGAGGCTCTGGAGCAAGGTGAGAGAGAGGGAAACGGGCCTACCGGGCCATTGCATGCCAGGAGCAGGGGGTATCATGCGAGCATGCACGCGGTGGGTTGCATAGAATTATGGGTGTGGCACACACACGTGTGACCACCCCCCACCTACCCCCCTTCCTGGACGCGATGGCAAAAAGGTTAGCCATCGCTGACCTATGCCATGAAGATCCATCAAGAGCCATTGTACAAGAACTGTATACAATTGTGGGGAGAACCAGAACCTTCATTTTCTAGAGCCATTTTATCACATCTGTAGCTCTTTGTCTCTGTCATATGTAAACACTCATACACAAAACTCAAACAATTTCCAAAGCAGTATTTTGGATCATCCAAACAGGCTTATTTTAAATTTGAATCTTAGTTCCCCATTGCCAATCCCAATGGTATTGTGACCCATATAAGCCAAGTTCTCTGAAAGCAGGAGAGTAATGTACTGTATGCAACCTTTCTGTATAAATAAAAATAGAATTAGACCTCAATAGGATAGCTATAAAAGTAGTTACATCCACCTTATAGCCACAGTTAGCACTGCCGAATGCAAGATGTAGCTCTTCTTATGATTTGCTCTTGAATGATTGGCAATTATTTAATCAAGTTCCTCTTTTGCTCTCAAATGACTGGCAACTGTTTAATAATTACTGCTGCTGCTGGCATGTTTGTTTTAAGGACAATTTTTCCATCCAATTGACTTTGATATACTTGAGGTCCACCCTGGATCGGATCCAGAAAAACCAGATGCCACCATGACTGTGAAGAATAACCAGCTGACAGTAACCAGGTAAAAAGAGCCTGACATTTTAGCTGACATTGAGAAGCTTGCATGAAATGGATTCTCTAAGGTCATTGCTTTCTGTGTTATATTGTAGGGGATGGCAAAAGGATTACACTGTTGATATCCAGCATGGCACCAATATCCCTTGCTGGTTAATTCACAACAATGGAGACGGCCTTATTGATGGCAATCACACAGCCTACATCGTTCCCAGCATATTTTGAAATAAAAAAACCAAGAGAAATGATGATGTTGATGATGAAAAGGTTCATGCTATTGTAACTGCTTGTGATATCATCTGAAGAAATATTTTAATACTGGAGATTTAGCTCTGAATCCTAACTGATATATTCATAATACAATTTGTATATCTTGTGCTGAGATTTAATTTCAATAAGTTGGAAAACTTTTTTATTTTCCCATTTATTTTCTACTCACTCCTGAATGTGTCTAAACAAGTTTATATAATGAAATGTTAAATATGGAAAACCTATAAGTTGCAACATAAAAATCTCTCCAAAATGTCTGAATAAGGCTGTGCCTAAATTTTAATAATGTGTGTGTAAGCATGTGTGTGCGTGAGCTCCAATAGCAAGTTTGTTCTAAAGAAAATTCCTCATTACAGGAATAATATTAATATGCAGACATGCTCAAAATATCAAACTTCCAGTTTGCAAGAAAAAAAAATATGGGCAACTGTCACCAACCCATTGATCACAACTGCTGCAAATCCAGCTGCTTTAGATAGATATTAAATAATATGGTGAACAAGATGGAATCTTACCGAATTTTCAATTCAAACCTTTATTGTCAGTGCACAACATATGTACAATGAGATTGGTTGAGCTCCCTCAGTGCACCCCCCTAACACAATACAACTCACAGTGAAGAGAAAAAATCCCTAACCCAATAAATCATATTAACAAAACACCCAGTCCTATTGCACCAGTGTGAACATGTTACACATTGCGCCGACCCTGCAGTCCATCATACTAAGTAGTTATGATGTTATTTCTCATTCAGAAGTCTGACAACCCACGGATAAAAAACGTTCTTCAGCCTGTTTGTGCAGCTGGCTATACTTCTATATCTCCTTCCCGATGGTAGGAGGGTAAAAAAGTGATGACCAAGGTGAGAGTCATCCCTGAGAATTTTCCTCACTCTTCGAAGGCAGCGAGTATTTCTTGTTCCCCTCCCATCCCACAGCTTTAATTTTTGGAAAATGCTATTCTACTACTTTCAATTATATCAAGTGAAGAAATTGCCAAATGAAATACAATCTAAACTCCATTTCAGAAATCAGTGTATTACTATTATCTTTCTCATCTTTCCTATCACCATTTATTATAGGTAACTTATAATTATATTACTTTGTTGTTTGTATGTTTACTGAGAGCTTATGCACTGCAGACAAATTCCTTGTATGTCCTATCACACTTGCCCAATAAAGACTAAAGAATATTGTATCTTATGTATTAGCTACTGCATTACAAAACAAAGAGGACAAAAGAATAAAAACTTTCTTTTAAAGAAAAGGCAAAGTGAAATCCAATAAAGGATTTGCATAATGTGTGCATTTAGCAATAGCACTTAGACTTGCCCTGTTTCCCCCAAAATAAGACATCCCCTGATAATAAGCCCAATCGGCTTATTCTGAGCGCATGGCAATAAGGCCAAGCACTTATTTCAGGGTTCAAAAAAATATAAGACAGGGTCTTATTTTTGGTAAAACACGGTATATACCGCTTCACAGTGCTTTATAGCCCACATACTGCACTCACAATTCCAAATTATCACTAGCCAGAAAGGTTGGAGAGACATCTGTCCTAATTTACATGCATAAAAACATAATGAGTTTAATTGAAATAGAAGTCTCCAGTGGGAAATATATCCAGGTGACCAAAGTGCTAGTTCAAGAAATCACAAGATAATCACATTTCTGAAAAGTGCTTTTCTGGCCTTGGACTGTCTAACTTTCATGAGGAAATTTATCAACCATTTTCCAAAGATAAATATTTGCCATAGTTACTTCAGTGTTACTCTT